>OX402530.1:26721398-27321398 GCA_948098885.1 Drepanosiphum platanoidis
TTTTCCTTTTTTTTTTTCGTCAAAACGTTACACGTATTCTCTTATTATCAATGAAAAGACGTTTATTAATTAATGTAATAGTAATAGTTTAGAGATGAAGAAAAAAATATAATATTCAAATGATTAATGTCTGTTTTGAATTAAAAACGCATCTCGTACAGGAGAATATCCTTCAGGACTTTACGATATTATTATTCCGACATTGTTTTACCGTTTAAATTATAGCGTTCCTGGGTTGATTATTATAGATTGTTATCATTACCGCCGCCGCCGCCGCCGTTTTGATTTTATATTTTATAGTTATTATCTGGTCACGGCGGCGGCGGTATTGTCCGTGTCGCGCAGTTTTCGCGTGCAACGTTTTCCGACTTTATTCCGCACGCGAAAACAATAAAAACCCAAACGATAAAACGCCGCGCGCAAATAAACGACCGTGGAATTAATAGATTTTCACTAATATTTCAGAGCTCGAATGCAATTTAAACTATTTTTGAGCGCGCAAAACCTTATACCTTACACCGACATTCCGTCCGAGCACTCCGAGTAAATACAGGACGAGTCGCCGAGTTATCCTGCTTTAACACTACCGGCTACCCGGCTAGTATTAAAAAAAAAAAAAAAAACGGCAGGAAAACGATACACGGGCCTGCGCGCCGTATTAAATTATGTTTTGTGTTAACAGAATTAAAAACGTATTTACCTAACGCGTAATTTTATATTCACACACACACACACACACATATACGTATGTAATCGTATTGATTTCATAAAAAAAAACCTCTATTTTTTTATTTTGTAAATTGTATTTTATCCCGCGGGAATTTTATCGAGAACGTTTGATCGGATTAGCCGAAATCCTGCTAAAAAAAACGGAATATTTTCTTTCGTCTCGGACAATGTGTTCGCGGTATGTTACCCCCCCCCCCCCCGTCCCTCTTGACCGCGTTTGTTATACCGCGACGGTAAATGATAAGTGCGGTTATATTCGCGTAAATTATTATATTTTACGATTTTTTTGTATTTCGTCAAAAACCATTGGGAAGATCGCAACGACTGTGACGGTGAATTTTATTGTTACTCGAACGGTTATTGAATCGAAAACGATTATAAATAACAATATAAATAGTAAAAATGAATATTTTTTTTTAAATACTATCCCCGTCGACAGTATGGTTAATTTCAGCGGTTCTCAAACTGTAGGGCTCCGCGAGAGTAGTCTAGGGGCATAATATCTGTATTAATTAAATTCGAATTATAAAAATTATTATTATATTTTTAATTTTTATATTTATAATCGATATTATTTGGACCGTACCAATAACGTTTAAACTATCGATAAATTCACACATTTATTGTTTTGTGTCATAGTGAAAATGAGATCGGATAAAAGTCGGGTTTTTCGTTCATTTGACGTCATATTGTACGATAGTTAAGAATCATTTACGATTGACATCATTTTTTTTATCAATAATTATTGTTGTCTCAAATAGACATTTCTGATTTTCGGGACTCGGTAATTTTTTTTTAGCAACATAAGGGCTCCGCGAACAAAAAAGTTTGAAAACCGCTAAGTTTATTTTTCAAAACCCCCAAACCCTCCCCGACACCTAGTTCATATACAATAGAGTACGATATTCTAATGATTACGTGATCGGGTGTTTTTCGACCGAAACTATAGATATTTCGCGCGCAAATATTACACTCGTTTTACAGCGTTATTAATATTATAAATGCAAACGGAACGATTTTCCAACGACAAACGGTGAACGTACGGTATTATTAATGTCGGCGGAAAAACGGGGGGGGGGGGGGGGAGAAAAAATCAAGATTAGAAACGCACAAAGTGTACGTACGTACCTAATGTAGTTATTGTTCGCGTACGGCACGAATAAATGCCTTTGAAGTCGTTAATTCTCGTGACTATACGGGTTAGTTTCGTCAGAAACGTTGCGTTTGTTCGGGAGTCACTTGATTACGAAATATTTAATTCAACTGCAGACTGTACGACGCGACGACGCGCGGCACGTCCCCGCTACAATAACGCGCTCTCCGGATTCACAGTCGGACCGGACGATTTAATATTCGTACCATCGTATCGACTAGAATATTATAATATTTATTACGACCGTAAAACCATCATCGCGCGTCGTTGTAAAACCGAGCACAGTAAAACGACGCTCGAGTATTATCCGATACTCGGGCCCCTCGATGTGTCGTTCGATATAAAAAAAAAAAAAAAAAACGGTTTGAAATGTATTCGGGGCGCGTCGTCGTCGTACGAAACGACCGAATTCTGACCGCCTAGAGAAAGGTATAGATTTCGAAATAAGTTTACGAATTTGATACCCCCGAGCGATTACCTCGTGATTCGATATGCCCGGGGGGGTCTAAACATTTTTGATACTTTTTTTTAAACTCGCGTCGAAGGCAAGAGGCGATTGGAAAACACCTTTAATCGTAGCAAATAAAAACTCGAAAATATTCGATAGGAAAAACGTATTGCATAATGTATTGTTTAATACAGTCCTGTTATAATAATAATCAACAATTATTAGTTTAAAACGTTATTTATTTTATAATAACGAAATGAGAAATTTAACGAAGATAATCAGATTTCATCTACGTCTATCGAACTCTCACTTTTCAACGGTTCTGATTATTTTTAATCGACCTGCTAAAAATCAAATTGATCATTCGAAAATGTGTAGCTAAATTTAAAAGTTATCCGGCCGGGTGGAATATTTAAAACGAAATATAAATCAATAATTATTATCTCTAGATAAGTCTGGTGACGACGCGCTCGGATGTTTTTCTCCTATTTTCAGCGAAAGAGACCGCGAGCGACGACGGTATATAAATAATAAGTAGTGATACCTCGCGCCCGCGTTATTCAATGCGTAATATTCGAGACTGCGTTTTTATTATTATTATCGCCGCCGCCGCCGCAGTAAAATCGAATGTTACGCGTTTTTTTTTTTTCTCTCCTTTCTTTCTCTTCCGCTCCCGTCGCGTATATTATGCACATCGCGCCGTACAATATTGTCGTCGTCGTCGTCCCCCTTCGCGCGCGAAAGAAGAAAACGCCGCCGCCGCCGCCGCCGCTCAGCTCGCCCGGATTATTTAAAACTGCGGAAGCCATTAACGATTCAAAAGTCATCGTCGAACGGCGGCGGCTCTAGAAGAAAAAAGAAGAAGAAAAAAAAAGGGCCCAAAGTTTTCTCATATATGCGCGCGGGGGGTCGGACGGACGGGTCCCCCCCTCCCGGCGCGCACTGCGGGCAATACGGTCGGTGTCGAAAAGCGGGAGGCCAAAACTTTTATTGACTGGTGGAAAAACCGAAAGCGATAATAAAAAAAGGAAGTATTATTATTTTTTTATTTATCGTTTTCGGTATAAATATAATAGCGTACGACGACGTATATTATTTTACGCGATGTCATATTATCCTACCCGAGAGAGCGCGCGCGGGGAGGATAATATAAAAAACGCACTCCTGCCGCCGCCGCCGTGAAAAATCCTTCGCCTTCGCCGCTGCCGTTTGTTAGAAGACGCCTCTCAGACGCGATGAAATGACATACGACCATATCCGCGACGAAGCGTCTACGCGATACGTCGTCTTATTAACCCGTCGCGCACGGTGTGGAATATTTTCATAAAAAAAAAACCCGGCCGAAATTAGAAATTTCAAAATGCGTTTTGGAAATATGGAAAAAATTTTTTCCGGAATAAGATTGTAGTTTTTTATTTTTATTTAATTTTATTTATTGATTGTACATAAAAAAACATACGCATATAACTTTTTTAGTAAAGGATAAAAAAAATATACGTATTTCTAGGTATGGGTTTGATTTTTTAAGTTTTCGAGTAATTAATAAGTTATTGCATTTGTAAAAAAATCAAAAAAAAATCATCAACTATTAATAAAAAATGCAACTTTTATGCAATCATATAGAAATATGCAAAAATATGCAAAAATAAATATTGATAGCAGAATCTACGTATTACGAAACGTCAATATATTTAATCAGAATTTCTATAAGTCAAATGTAGAAGAATAATATGCATTTGCATAAAAATCCGGGCCCTATTAATAATAACGTTATGAAAAGTAAAGGGCGGCGCTCACCAACTCGTGAGTTTTGCGACAGTTTTGCGTAATCTCTCGTTTTAATTATTTAAAATCTCAAAAGTATTTTCGCTCACCTTTGAGTGTACTCTCGACGAACAGATCTTTATTCGTCTTGACCAGGCGCTTCTGCGGCACATTTGACGTCATCGAACGGCACATTAGCGTATTATATTATGTTTCTTTCTTTCTTCACGGCACATTACTGATATTATTATGATTTCCAATAATTTTAAATAAATCGTAAAAGTCGTAAACATAAAATTATACAGCGTTTGTGTCGAAATTATTACGTTACAACGATAATATTATTATATTAATATACTCGTATGAATTATTAAATTAGATTATTATACAACTACGTCGCAGTGGAAATACGTTTTTAAAACGGTTTGAAAAAAAAGAAATCTAAAATTTAAATATTTATCCCAAGAAATACGTAGATAATATATTATACTGTAAAGTAAATATTAATAAGTATTGATTTTTTTTTATGGCACATGATTTAAAATTGTGTATTTTTTATTTGGCACGATATGGAAAAAGGTTGGCCGCCCGCGACGTTTCGACGCGCGAGTGAAAATTATCGATCGAAATCAAAAGACGGAACGCTCTCGAGACGAAAAAAATTGTCGGCGCGGTATTTTTACCACCGTTAACCGTGATTTTTGGACGTTTCACCGTGTTCAAAAATAAACACGTTCAAAGGTTTATAATATGTATATATAAAAATGGAGACAAAAAATTGGAAATTGAATCAGTTGAGAACGGCTGGGCCGATTTGGCTCAAATTTTTTTCAAATGATAGAGAATGTCGGGGAGCGGGTTTATAGCATAAATTATGGAGAAAATTAACCCTAAGGGGGTTAAAAGGGGTAAAAATGGAAAAAATCCTGAGTCGATGGAGCTTTGTGGTATTAAATTTTGTCAATAGTTTCATTTAATATAGCAGAGGCCCCTAAAGAAAGGATTTTCCAAAATTCAACCCCTAAGGAGTTAGGGTTAAGGGGTTGGAAGGGGTAAAAAAGGTGAAACTAGAAAAATTCGCCTGGCCGGAACTGCTGGAGCTTTGAGTATGAAATTTGGGCAGCAGTTTCGTTTTATATAGTGGAGACCCCATTGGAAAGGATTTTTCGAAATTCGACACCTACCGGAGTTAATAGGGGTAAAAGGGGTAAAAATGAAAAAAAAAAACTGATAAAATAAAAAGTTATACTGCACACGGGCGAAACCGGGTTATTCAGCTAGTTTAATATATTTAATAATATTTTGTTATTATATAATATATATTATATTATTACCTGCTGCGCAATCCGTTTCAGCGATGTTTTAAATCGGCTCGTTTTCTACTCGCACGGCTACTCTTTTATGATTTCTACTCTTGTTTTTGCATTTTCTCGAACGAATGAAAAAAAAAAAAAAAAGCTTCCAGATTATTGAAAATTACGCGTTTTTCCGTTCCTCTACGTCGTCGCGCGTCGTTTTGAATGTTGAAAAACGATGACTGTAATTATATAATATAATACGCGTTAAATTCGTTTGATTTGATTTGAAAAAAAATTCGTATCGAAGTAGCCCCGAACACCTCCGGAAAGTTGTCGTTCAAGTCTTCCGGCCGAAACCGTGCAAAGTCGATAGATTCTTCGTCTCGCTCGCGATGATCAAAAATCAACGGTTAAAAAAAAGTTTGATTTGTCGTCGACGAAACGAGTACGACGACGACGTGTAAGTACGATACGACGACTATATTTATGGAGAAAAACAAAAACAGCAGTGTAAAAATCGAGAAGAACTTTCTGTACGGCCGTCGACAATAGACTGATCGTCCCGCTATACTTTCGCCAGCCGTTCGGTATCGGTATCGGTTGGATTGCGCGCGCAGCTAGCCAATCACTGGTGCGGTAGCGCGAGCAGCACGGCTTTCATTGGGTCGACCCACGCAGTAACGGAATTGCGTAAACTCTCGTTTCGTTTCTACTTTTTTATATTTACATAATATGATTACAATAATATTGTTACGTCATCGCCGTCATTGTTTGTCCGTTTGTTTTCGTCACAATTATTACATAATAATCGTCACGCGTTTTTCGCAATCGTACCGATTGTTATTGTTATAATATCTACGCTCGTCATATTTATGAGGCGCGCGCCAGCAAAACCGTCGGGAAATTTCTTAAGTAATCTCTAGACTAGATGGAAATTTTTCATTTTTGAAAATCTGACCATTTTTTTGACGTAAACTTTCGTTTCGATTTTTTCACGCCGCTTTCTGTTACCATTACTATCATTACCAGGGCTAGTAGATTTGTATGCAACAGCGTGTTTTTTTTGCGACTTCTGATTATTGATTTTGTCAGTAATGTCCACGAATCACCTAATGATGAGATAAATGGCGGTGTTTTTATTTTGCATGTTTTTGCATAATATTTTGGACGAAATGCATATTAATGTATATTATATTGAATAAAATGAATATTATTGCATATTTCGATTATAAGAATGCGAAAAATGCATGTTTTATAGTATATTTCGTCATCATGTGACGTTGAACGGAACTTCAGTCAATACAAAGCCATATACTACGATCCAATCGCCGATAATTCGTTTTCGAAAATTTAAAATACGTAATATGTGGTCGTAGCATGTAACACACGTAGTGAATGTGAATTATAAATTTTATTTCTCAATTATATTAAGACAAAAAGCCAACCACTGATGTATTTCGATAAATAAATATTTTTTTTTTAAACTATATTTTTGTGTTTATCTTATAAAAATTTGAATGCATATTTTTGCATATTTTTATTGCATACAAATCCTAGCCCTGATCATTACATAATATGATTACAATACTATTGTTACGTCATCGACGTCATTGTTTTCATAATTATTACATAATAATCGTCACGCGTTTTTAGCAATCGTACCCGATTGTTATTGTTATCTACGCTCGTCACATAATATGACGCGTGAGCAAAACTTTTTGGAAATTCGGAAAATCACCTCTCTAAAGTGCAGCTACTAGATGAGATTTTTCATTTTTGAAAATCGGACCATTTTTTTGGATTCTGATAGTGTGTAGACGTGCAAAAAACGCACACACACTTCGGGGTTTTTCCTCGTTTCACTCGGAATATAAAAAGTCGATGGAAAAAGTATTTTTTTTAAGTAATTAAATATTAATGATTTAGTTTAATATTTCAACGACTTTTCATTTTTCTAATACGTTCTCAAGCGGTTTATTATTGTTTTTATGAATGAAATTATATTTAATCGGTCGGATAAGACGTATCGTTTATTGTAATTGGGTTTTTTTTTCTGTTTTCGATTCCAAGTGCGAATACGGCCGCGTGTGGAGAACTTTTTGGCTACGACTTTTTATTTTTTTTTCCATTTTCGTGGACGATTATTTGGGTAGAAAAGTACTTGATAAGTTTTATAGGTTTCTCGTGTATAGATTTTCCATTGAATACCGTAGACGGTACTCGGAAGGATATTTTCCTTTATTTCACAGGAGTCTGCAAAAAATAAAAAAATAAAAATAAAACTCGCGATGAAATGTGATTTATCGGCTTGGTAATAATCAACAAACATAATAATATCGAAAACTAAATAATAATCTCGATATCGAGGCGCGGATATCGTAAAATGTTATCGACGCGTTGGCGTGTGTTTTATTTCGTTTGAAATGCGATTTCACGAATTAAAATATTATCATTTTCAACAATTTTTGGTCGCGAAATCCCCGCGACGAATACATAAATTAAAAAGTTTCGCCAGTTATAATATTATTTTCGTTATACGTAGTTATAACCATACCGTCCGGACGCCAAAGACCTGAGCGTTTGATAAAAGTAATAAACGTTTGGAATTAAATTTTATTTTATGAGTCTAGGTTAGTCTTATTTACTTTTTTTTTGCTCGCGTGCTTATCGCGACCATCATCGACTCGTTTTCGTAACTATTAGACTAATTTTGATTTGATTCCGAAAAGATTAAAGAATATCTAAATACACGAGAGCATCGTTAGTAATAATTATTATATGACCCGAAAACGATTTTCTCGCGACTTTATTCGGTCGATTATTTGATTCGCCCGACGAGATGATAAAAATCTGCGCGTTCATCGAGTTTTCGATGAAAAATGCGTTTTATCGTCTGAAAAAATTTCAAACGTACTCGGTTTGTCCTAAGTAACACAACATAATATATATATATGTGTAGACATCATATTTATGAACTTGTTTTTAAACTCTTTTTTTAATTTTACTCAATATTATAAGTTATGATTATTATTATTATTAATCCTACAGTAAAATAATAAAATGTAAATAATATATTTTTGGAGAAATTATGAATTTTAAGATTAAAGCTTATGTATCTTATAAATAAATAGATTTATCAAAAAGTGTCAAATATAAAATTTATTGGAAATTTAATTTACTTGAAAAAACATTTTGTAAAAAATTACGATTTTCATAACGGTTTACGAAATAATTACGAAAATACAAAAATTGTCTAAAATTATTTAAAAATGTATTAAGCTCAGACTTCAACTTCAAGTCGGCACGGGTTGACTTTATTTGATCGACCTAAAATTTCTCGCAGTTCATTTTTATATGTATACTCACCAATTTAGGGGGTGAGACCAAAAGTATTTTGAAATTGAAAATTAAGGAACACCCTAATATAATATATATATCGCTAAAAACAATGATCAATATTATGAAAAGTGTAGAATTAAAAAACTTACAACCATCGCTACCCAACAATACCCTATAATATTTAAATATATATTTACTTAACGGTTTAAAAATAAATTCCATCCGAAAAATAAGTTTCCGACGTTATACCCTAGTAATCGTTATATTTAAATATACGAGTATATAATATTATGTATACGCGTCCGTGTTGTTTTACCAACCCTGTGTTTTTTTTTTTTTTGCTTCTAAATGTCAAACATTATTTTCAGGTATAAAAATACGTAATAGTGGACACGAATTACCATTTATATACTTTATTCCGTAATAATATATTATCACAACCTTATGTTTATGCAAATTTGTCGCATGAGTAATCTAATTTAATGGCAAACGAATTACTATTACTTCTATCGACACATATTATTATAATATACGTATACTTCTCGAGTCGTACGCAAAAGTCCATCGTATACATTACTACAACGATATTTAAATAATCGATATTATTTCCCCCCCCCCACCCCGTAGGTACCTACATACATTACAATATAATAACGTAGGGTTATAATTATTATTATTATTACGACGAATAAAGCGGCGGTTTTCACAATACGATAAAAAGTCGAGTGCGAAACGCAGCATTTCGATAGTTTTATCGAACTCTTATTACCGAATCCTCCTCCTGGGCAATCCGAGGACATTTTACCATAATATTTATATTCGTACGCGTTACGAGTAATCATTTTTAAACTCGATAACGCGCGGCCCGTTAAGCCGCGAAACGAAACTTTCGCTGTGAACAATGTTCGTAACGCTTTCGCTTTTTTTCTCGTAGACAACGAAAATTACGAGAAAGTCGCCGCTGGAAAAAAAGAAAAAAAGCATTAAAAATTGAAGTTTTTTACGAAATCGATATTATTTCTACGATTCTTACGAACCGTTCGCCGATAACAACCCCTTCGTATATCTATCTGTCTGTATCTCGTTCTGTTCTATAGAATATGCGATTAGAATTGACACGTGACGATCGATTCGTGCAATAATTCGTTTCGCTATGAAAAAGAACTACACAAAGAACGCTCGAACCAGGGCCGTATTAGGGCATAGGCACTATAGGCACTGTGCCTAGGGCCTACGAAAATAAAATGTGAGGCTACGATATTTTTGTATACGGGGAAGAAATATGCAAAATTGAAAATCGTATACAAAACACTTGCTAAAATTAAATACTTTAAATATTAATATAATAATTATTAAATATATTTAGTGTAAAATTAATTAGTGTTTTCAGGATATTGTGTTAAAATTGTTATCAAATATAAAATAAATAATAAAAGTTAAGATTTGTATGTTGTAAATATTTTCGATTTAAAGGCTCAACACTGAGATTCGACACTACCTCTGAACCTGTCCCAAACATAAGGTTTTTTTTATCATTTTAATACCGTACACCAGGACCGTAGCACGATGGGAAATAAATAGGCACTGTGCCTAGGGCTTACGATAGTGTTAATCCTGGCCTGGCTCGAACCGTTACTTTTAGTGCGTCCTGTTGTCCGTTTTTTTTGTTTTTTACTTTTGCCCCTCTTTTCTTTGAAACGATCGATTGTTTTCTTTCTCGATTTGACCACGTCGTCGTCGTAGCGATCCGGTCAATCGACGAATTACAATATTAATAGCCAGCGTGTTGTTTTTACGTGTCAAAGTCACTGCGATACGCACAAAAAAAAACGTTTATATTATTCGTGCGCGCGCGCGCGCGGGTCATTGACGAACACTATATTATTCGCGCGCGCGTGTATACGTGTATTTATTATAATAGGATTGTTGGGGCGAATACGTAATAAGGACGAGGAGAGTAGACGGGATGGCGAAAAGAGAAGGTTTCTGCTGGGCAAACAAAACAACGCCAAAGTATATAATGTTCAACGCTCGCGCGTGTGTGTATACATTTTCATGGGAAAGCTTTTTTAGTTTGCGGGGGATTGGGTTCATTTCCGTTTGTACGTATGGTAAATAACGAAACAATAGTTCCGCATCTCACGCCGCGTGGACTTATTATCATTGTTTGTTTGAAAATTTTTTTTTCCCCTCCTCCCCGTCATTGTTTTCGTCGCCGTGTCGCCGTGTTTTGCTCGTGCGGTGCGCGATATACTGCCGATCGACAATAATATTGCCCCCTAGGAACGCACCGCGTTCTACGGCCCATAACGAATAGTTTAAAATGTATGTGTGTTTTTTTTTTTTCAAGTTAAAAAATGCATTACTTTTTATTTTTGTTCTGTCTTTCGTGTTGTTCGCAGAAGGGCACCGCGGCGAAATTCGGTCCAAAATAAGGGCACCGCGGACAAAAAAAAGTTTGGGAACCGCTGGACAATAATATTATAATCATTGCTTTTACTCTTCGTGTCGTACGTACATCGACCGCGAGAGCAGCGGCTCAAAATCCTGCGATTGAAATTGCGTATTAAGGATCCGAGGATCAAATGAACGGTATATTCATATAATATCGACGATACGAATTGCAATTAAAAATAATTTCCGGTCGAACTTTCGAATCGGCGAGCACTCGAAACGAAAGCGCGTTTCTCGGCAAGGATCGCACGCCATGCTAATTACGTACGTATTATCGTACGGACCGGTATCGTCAATGGATTGAACAATATACGCGCGCAACTCTAATTGAAACTTTATCTCGTCGACATATTATACAATATTTATTATAACGTGCGCGTTATGCGCTCGGGCATTAATGAAAACAAAAAAAAAAAATGTGTGCTCGAATTGTTTGAAACTAATTTATGTGTACGCCGCGGCGTATTATATATTTTTAAGAAAATAATAATTTATGCTTTTACGGAAACACACAATATACGCGTACATACGCGCGCGCGCGCGTGTGTGGAACTCTCGTTTTGGCGCGCGTGTGTTTGCTTTGTGCGCGCGCCACGCATATGATAAATTTAAAAAAAAGGGATAATTACATTTTTTACATATATTTTTTATTTTTTTTTGCTTCTTTTATTATGCCACAGACAGCCCCGCGCGTAATATTCTCCAAAGGAATTTCGGATAAGACTATCATACACAATGGTATGATATTATGCAAAATTTCGAGTAAAATAATAATAATATTAATATAACAAGCACAATGAATACTGCGGTTTCGTTTTTGTCTCGATCCGGCGCGGCCCGGCACGCGGTTCCACGCGCACGATATTATAACATCTCGCGTACAACAACGATGATGATGATAATAATAATCATATACGCGTACGAGTGACGCGCGCGTTGTTATAATAACATATCGCGGCCGATAAATCGGTTCGGCGTGTTATCATTGTCGAGTATTGATCCGAATTAAATCTCCCTATTCATACCCTCGCATGTCACATTAAAGACTACACAATCAACCGCGGGTGGGCGGGCGGACGGGCGGGCGGGCGGGCTGGCTGGCTGGCTGGCTGGCTGGCTGGCTGCTGCTGCAGGCATCACTACTACGGGGAAAGAAAGACCCTTAATCAACAAACCCTCATTGTTGTCGGATGCCTTCGGAGAGCTTTTCAAAGATCAATAATATATGCAAATGTCCCTTTGCCCCTTTCCGTTCGACTCGCCGCCGCCGTCGTCGTCGTCCACTCCCCCGGGCCCCGTCGTCGTCGTCGTCGCGCAGAAAAGGATTGAGGTTGTGTTCAAATATTAATAACCGCGTACGTACATAATATTATACGCGCGCGCGCGTGTATTATAATAATAGATATGTGTGCGTGTGCGTGCGTGTGTAATATCTTTACGTTACGCGCGGGGAGAGCCCTCCGACGAGAGCTCGTGTCGCCGGGCGCGGAGATTCCGCGGCACCCCTCGTGAAATTCGACGGCGAGGACACGCCGAACCGTGACGATATTACGATCGGTCTCCTCAAAACACGATCCTCGCGCTCAAAAGGACACTGCTGTACAGCCTCGATAGTCCGGATTACCGGAGGTTTTTTCGACATTACCCACTCTCAAACGGCTAAAGTGCCCTGTACACGGTCAAATTATTTGTCAAATTTTCGTTTGACAAACGTGTTTGTCAAATCTGTTTGATAGTGAGCAACGGTAATTATCAAATAAAATCTCATTTATCGCTTTGAAACCATGGAGAACACGTGTGCGATGAATGACAACAATATTTCCGCAAAAAGAATTTCTTTTACAATTTATCTCCATATACTCGTATCATGACATGCCAATGCTTTGGAGAATAAAATCAAAGGAGTACATGGATAAACACAAAAGAATCAATGGAATTAAAAAAAACGACCTTTTTTCTTTTTCTTTAAACATAGTGTCAATGCCAAAAACGCCTTATCTGTATCACATCATTATTATAATTATTATTATAACGACACCAAGAACGTCACACATAACACGAACGTCACTTCACGGCAAGGCGAAAACCGAAACTATGGCCTAGTTTAACATATTTATTTGATCTATTGGTTTGATCGCATGCGCTTTTGTTTGATGAAAACATGAAGTTTGACAAACAAATTTGACCGTGTACAGGCCCCTTAAGATTTCCACTTTGTGGACAGTCAAATCCACAAACGGACTTGACTATCGAGACTGTACTGTAAATATCAGAAAAAAATCGTGATTCGTTTGATTTTTTCCATTATCTGTGTCGAGCGTTTTATAGAAAAACAACGGGTGTACTCATATGTTTTTGAACGACAGTTATGGATAATAATCGTACCCGAGCGTGAAAATCATTTCGCCGCCGCGATTTTCCCCTCCGGTATTAGGTATAATAATGTAGTTGGCCTTTGGAGCAAAGGTGGAATTCAAGGGGAAATCGGTCGTACGCCTCGTTATTTTCATACCTTTGCCGGCCAATGACGATGCTATACGACTCACATCGGAAACGATCGTACACTCCGGTCCGCGATGAAAAATAGAGCGGACAACGACCGTTTTATATTCGGACCCGTAAAACGACCCGTAATCGTCACGTTTGTCTTTATAGAAACTTCGAAACAATCGGTCGTTTTTATTTCGTCGAGGACTCGATTTTCGAACGTGTCGCGGGTACGTGCCGGGCGGGTGTGTTTTTTTTTTCGTTTTTCTCGCGATTCTTTTAATAATTTCCGTCCGCGGTTCGCGCGTTTATTAGCGAGCGTAGATATTGTATATTATGTCATATCAAATGCGAAGAGGAATCCTGCGGAAACGAGAGACTGTCAATTGGCGGAGAAAAAAGAAAAACCCTCTTCGACCACTCGACTCGTTTTCGTGTGATATATACATTATGTTTTAATGATACGCGCGCGGCGGCGGCGGCGGCGACGGCGGCGTACTCGAATAAATCGTGTTTTTTGTTTTCTCGTCTTTAATTATTATTATTATTATTATTATTGCTCTCAAACGCGATCCGGACAAGACTCGCGAGACAGACTCCCGGCTACAAACGAGTGGGAAAACGTGCCGCGCGATAGTCGTTATTGCTAAACGAATCCGAAAAATCCACCGTTTCCGTTTCGTACACGCGCGACGACGCGATGTGCTCGCCGATGTTATAACACCCGCCGAGAACACTCTGCGTTTGAACAAAACGGTCCGATCTAAACTAAACTCAAGTTAAATATTCGGAAAATACACATTGTTTTTCATAACGATAATAAATACGTGTATAGTGCAGTGTATATACCAGTGTTTCCCAAAGTGGGCGAATCCAGGGGGGCAATGGAAGTTACAAGCTTTAAAAGGGGGTGGTGACAGTTTCATCTATCGTTATCGCAATAACATAAACACCGTACGTGATTTAAATTTGTTGAAAAACGTAATTTGTTGTGTATTATTTCATTTAAATTTTAAACGTTTTTCACATCATGGCTGAATCGAAGACGCCGACCACATCCATCTCATTAAGATATTTATTTTCATTTGTACCTATACATTATAATATAAATATTTATAAACAATACATTTCATTTTTCATTGCATACTTTTGTAGCAATATTTTTTTTAAGGGGGCGGTAAAGATAAAAAGTTTGGGAAACACTGGTCTATACATTCGTCGCTCGATATTTACTACGGCTCATAAAAAAATTATTTAAAACGTATGTATTTATTTAAAAAAAAAATGCATTATTAATTTATAGTTAAGTTAGCTGTGTACTTGGCGCTTAGAACGATGCATAGATCGTATTGGGTTTAATAAAATCGATTGAAAATATTGGCTATCGATGAGTATATTTTATTTTCTATTCTGTCTTTCGCGTTATTCACAGCACAGGGCACCGCGGTTAAGTTTGGTCAAAACAAAGAGCAACATTAACCGCGATCGAATAGAAATACTATTTTACGTAACGTGACATGAACATTGTCTAAAAGGTTGAATTTATTATACGATCGTTGCCGAATGTCTAAAATACTCGTCGTCGGTCGGAAATCAATAGAAATCAGACGAACCTGACCCGCAATTACACACAATATGTATTATTATTATTTTAATAGACACGTGACAAGTCGATAAAATCCGCACAAAGTCTAATTCTATTCGGCATTATTGCACAGCCACGTGTATAATATAATAATCTATATTTAAACCGCCGCCGAGTTGAACAATTATTATCAAGCGAAACACGCGCGCGCACGTTCGACATACACACGAGCATGATGATATATTTAAAATAGTAAAACACGAGCGGTACACCTCTACGTCTCGTAGATCTCTTTTTTATTTCTAATTCAGTCGAATCGAAGAACACTTTATTATTTAAAAGTATAAATACGTTTAAAGGTTAATTATAATACTCGTGTAATAATAACAAATTATCAAAATATATTACCTGACGAAATATTATCTTTTCTCACGATGAATTTCATTCGAAACCGGTAGTAAATATTCAAGCACTTTTCTATTGTTTTAAATCCAGGCGAGACCTATTTTTTATTTCGTTTTTTCGCGATCAAAGATATTTCATAATTTCAATCAATTATTTTATAATATACAATTTAATAATATTTTGTTATTGCTTTATTGTAATTTGTTACTGACCTAAAAACGACGTCGTCGTCGTCGTCAGTCTGAATATATCAGCTGTGAAAAGTCGTATAATTCAATTATTGTTTCTTCTCCTGTTTATAACTGAGCCGTATAAGTAACAAAACACGAAATACGCGACTTCGTTCGAAGCGTCGGTTTTTTGTTTTTTCAACTATAATATTTCCATACATTACTGTGTTCTTTGTCGAAACGAATTCGTCGGCGCGATACTCGCCCGACGTAGATTGTCTAAAATATATTTATAAATAACAAAAATATAATTAAATATTACAAACTATTAAATATATTTAAACAATAATAAAATGAAAATAATTAAGGACTTGCCTCGAGTATTATAATTAAGTGGCAAGTCCTTTATTTTTATTTTATTGTTGTTTAAATATAATAATATGTTTAATAATATTTTGTTATTATTTATATGAGTATTAAATATAAAATATAATTACTTTGTTTATTTTTATTTTATATTTTTTTTATATATTTGAAGAGTTGGAATGTTTCCACGCAAACGACGCTCGGAGACGACGACATTATTGTCGATCGCGCGCGACGTTGCGGGCGGTAGGAATATTATGCACTATTATGGTAATCGCATAACGATTATTCCGTCTGTGACTTAATAATTGATACACGTGTCGCGCGTGTGTGGGTTGATCTGCAACATAAAAATAAAGCGATGAGACTTTGAGACACGTGATTATAACTCGGAATATATAAATCGTCGTCGTTTTGAAACGATTCGCGATGGTTCGATTTTAACTCGGACCGAATTCGCCGAGTAAACGAACCGATTGATAAATCACGATTATTGTTATGGTCGTCGCGAGCGCGTTGATAATACAGTGAAATGTTATTATCGGAGGACACGTTGAAAACGGCAAATCGGCCGCGGCGAAAAGTTTTACGCGTCGTCGCCGTCGTCGCCGCAGGTCTGCTCGTCCGAGAGACGAGACGAGTGTCTCCGACGACGCGGCGCGACCGTGGCGGAAAAGAGAACATCGGTTAGTTTCCCGCGGTCGTCGAGATATACAATGATAAATCACTGACGACGAAAACAAAAAACCCGAGTAAAAAAAAAAAGGGTTGGCGGCGGCGGGAGTAAAAAAAAAATCCGCACGCTGCGAGCAAGACGCCCGCCGCCAAACACTGTCTCCGTCTAGTCGTTATTGAAATAATTATTATATTATCAAGGCGTTTTTCTTTATTTTTTTTCTTTCACCGCCGCGCCGCCCGGACGAGTAAAAAACATCTCGCCGCACGAAATCTACGCGCGTATTAAACACCCCCTTCCCCCGCACACGCGCGTACATACCCGGAGCCGCAACTTATCTTCGAACTTTTCCAAAGTTATAATGTTCTGAGAAAAAAAAAAACTTAAAAAAAACACACACACACACACACACACATATATACGTAGTAGTAGTAGTAGTATAGAGAACGCGAGCCGGGACACGCCGCCGTGGGATTTTATTATAACTGCACGTAGGGATTAATAGTAATAAAAACCGAGGGAAACTCTTAGGAGTTGGGAAAAAAGAAAAAAAAAAAAAACACCGGCAACGACTCGGGCCATATTGTCTCACCAAATTAGGTATACCCATACACCGCCACGTCCCGTCCTGTTTACTTTTTCATATTTCCATTCCGACGCGATCATTTATATTAATGCGTTCTATCAATGGCTCCCTGGATCGTCGTATCTCTCTACACGCCCCTCCGCTCGTCCCCGTCACACGGCCGACCGTCACGGGCCGAAGGGTCGTCGTCGTCGTCGTCGTCGTCGTTGCGAATATACATATACACGCAGTATTATATTATATTTGTTTGTTTGTTTTATTTTTATTTTTTTCATACTCTTTTCGCGCGCGCCCGCGCCGTTATTATTACCCGGAGACATTATAAGAGCTGCAGGCAATTCGAAAAGTTTAAAGGTGATCCGGTCCGATCTCATCAACGAGTTTTATTATTTAGCCGTTACGCGCCCGCGCTCGCCCGCCGCCGCAACGCGTGCGTATATAATCAAAACAGAGACATTTTCCCCCGTTTTACCGTTCGTTTTTACAGTTTTTTTTTTTTTCTATATTATTTACATTCGTCGAAATCGAGTAAATTCAAACGATCTCCATAATAATATTGACGTTTTATCGATACGAATCGTTTAGATATTTCTCCGTCCCGCGCGGTTGACTCGATTCGATACGCGAGCGTAAACACGCGAAAACCGCGAATTTCTAACGGAAGGGGGTTTCGACTTGAAAAATTATTAATAATAATAACAATTATTAAATATATTAAATTATTATAATTAGTGTGCAAAAAAGATTGGTAACTATTAATTACCAAGGTTAATACTAGGCTGACGTGAAAAAAAATTAATAATAAAACTTCAATACTTTTGATACTAATTCTTTGAAAAGTACCCGCAATCGTGTTATTATTATAATTATTTATTCGCCAATTGGAATTTTCAAACGAGAGCAGCGGGTGTTCACGATGTGAGTTATGCTATTATATAATAATGTGAACGACTAATCTGCGATCGGATTCAAATATTAGAACATTTTTTTTCGACGACGTTTTAATTTTAAAGCGAATCGAGAGCATTGTAAAATCTTAACGCATACGTAACTTTGAACAACAGAACAGCGAGAGAACACAGACGATATTATTAATTTTCGAGTTTTAATAACGAATTGACGTTCACAATACGAAATCGATTTCGCCGAACTCGATTATTTGTAAGACGGAAACGACACGTGTTAAGGATCACCGGCGATCGAACGGACGAACGACGATTTGAAATCAATCGCATTTGATTACTGTAATTTTTAATCTATCGCGCGCAATCGTTACGCGATAGATTTGGTCGCGTCTACGGTGTTCAAACTTTCTAAGCCCGCGTGTGCACATTTCCGCGCAGTTTTGTATTTCATTTATTTCGATGTGGTTGCGATTTTTTATTTTTCAACTGGTGACGTCACGCGCGTACCGTTTTCCACAGTATTCGCGGGACATTGTGCGGCCAGAGGGCGCGACGAGACGGAAAAGTTTTCACGCGAACGCGTGTTTTTTACGCGCGCGTTTGGTAAAAAAAAAAAAACAACGGCGCGATAACGATTACAATTAGGCGGAAAACTTTGCTAATCGAGTACAATGTAATTCCATCAATTAACGTCGATCGATTCCGGGGGAACGGGCTTCAATCAATTACCGCAACAGTGCCATTATTTTAAGTGAACCGATTAAAAAGGGAATCGGCGGCGGCGGCGGCGGCGGCGGCGGCGGAGCGTCTTGTCGTTTCGCGTCTTTAACAGCGCCGCAATAAAACATAAAAATTAATACGAGACTTTATTGCGGCACCACTCTCGGGCCCGTCGAAAGGGCGATTAAATTAGCGTTTCGATACGAACGCGCGCGCGTCTACCCGTATACGGTGCCGTTTAATTATACACGCCGCCGCCGCCGCTGCATGTGCCAATATTGTCTTGTGCAATTAGAGTTGAAAGTCTGTCGGGGCGAGACCGCGGCGGCGGCGGCGGCGGCGGCGAAAACTTTGCGATCGGTCAATTCCGACAGACACCCCTATCCGGGCCGTTCCGACCGGAAATATGTATCAAACCCAATGGGACGTGATGTTTCCAAACGCGTAAGCGCGATCCCATCTCTCCCTTTCCATCGCGGTCGTTGTTGTTTTTATCGCCAAAGGACGTCGTCGCGGCTATATGAACGGTCCGCGCGGACGATTCGCTCTCTGTCGTGTCCCCGCGAATCGACGCGCGCGTCGTGTTCGCAGCGTTTTGTTTTTCCGCTCGGTCGAACGTTTTTGGTTTGTTCTCGCGTATCGGATAATAACGTTTCGGACGAATTTCGCGGAGAGACGAGACGGACGCGAAAGTAATTTAACGTCAAAGGACCTCCCCGGAAAAATTGGCAATAAAGACGTTTTATTTTTCACCTTTTAACCGCTTCAGAAAGTAATTTTCAGACGATTTTTTTCCTTTTTTCCACTACGACCGTTATCCTTATTTTTTCCTTACAGAAAAAAAAAAAGAAAGTAATTTAAATTATTTCCACCAGCAATATTCTATATATACCCCGTTTTTTATTAAAGTCAACGAACTTTAATGTATTTCAATCCTTCACGTTTCAATTTTAAACACAAAATATAATGACATAATGTCGTAATAACACTGCGACAACAACAAAAAAATTGAAGCACTTAAGCACGAATCGTATATCATATTTTTTTTTTTATTTTTTTCATACACTTTTTAATCGCATAGCGCGGGGCGGCGAAAAATAATTCCACAACGCCACGTGAATTTTATTGTGTCTGATCGAAAATTTAAGTGGAACGTTAACGCGCATTTCGACGTTCGAACGTTACTCACTTATACGCAAGCGTGGTGAATAATATTCAATATCGACTTATCGCAAGCACGGCGTCGGCACTTTGAAAAACTTCATTTTAATAATCGATTAAAAACGTCAACTCGCGAGTCGTTAAATATAACGGGTTTATCGATTTTCAACGAAATAATAATACGTAATAACTAACCATTTCATTGTGATAATAAAACACAACAAATAACTCGAAACACAAAGGACTATTGATTTTACAATAAGCTTTTTATACTTACCACACTTTTTTTTGTAATATACGTACGTTTTCATAAACAAATACTTGATTTTTAATGCATGTTTTTTTTTTCTGATTCGTCGTCGTCGCCCTGCTGAAACCGTTCCCAGGACGTCTCGAGCGAAATCTATCCTGAGACCGACTGTCCGGTAATGACGACAGCCTTCCCGGTCGTCGAGCCACTTACTGGTTATAGAATAAAACCGTACTTATTGTACGACAAACAATATTTACAAGTTGTAAATGTTCGATAAATAGACAATTTAGAAGAAGAAAAATCACATTTCAATGAAAAACCAATAGCGTTTTGTGTGCGGAGGGATTTCTCGCGGAGGGATTTTCTCTAATTAACTCAAAGTGTTCGTTTTAATTATTTCAAATCGATTTCATATCATTCGAAACGATAATAATTTGTGTTTTTTTTTTTTTTTTTCCTAAACGATATCTACGGTGTTAATACCTCGCGGCTACTCGTTAAAATAAACAACGCGCCTACGTCGGTAATAATATTACGATCAAACTCATTGAACGACTTGGATTTCCTCGCGGGACTAAACTCCCGTTTAAGTCCCGCAACAACAAAGTTTCATTAGAATATCTTCATTGCCGTCCCCGGTTCGGACAGACAGACAGACGCGCATATTAACGTGTTATTCGTAACTATTTCTAACTTAATTTAAACGGTATCAAAGCAGCACACGCCGTTTCGAATTTCGCGTTAAGTCATTTCCGGCGGTGGCGAAACGTAACGTTCAGTAATCATCAGTACGCGCGCATAACACATAATATACGTAACACAGTTAATGTTAATCTTTTGATTAAATTCAACGGGCGCACACCAAATACCTGTTGGCGCAGTCTCGGCGTATTAAAACGGAAAAAAAAAACAAAACCCGATATGATGACGGCGAGACGTATCGATCTATGTGAACGCTGTGTTTTCGAATCGCCAGAAGAAGAAAAACTTAATCCGGACGACGACGGTCGTCGCGAGAGTATTATATCGCGTATATGTCATATACGTAATATGTGCTTGGCCTTAAGAAAAAGGATAAGTGCGTCTTTAAGACGTGGTGTGTGAGTATCGGACGAGTCGAATGAAAACCCGCCGCGCACACAATGGAGACGTTCGGTTTTGATAGTTTTTGTGTTTTTTCTCATCTATCCTGCGAGGGATAGAGAGCACCTCCGACCATCCATTAACCGGCGGCGGCGGTGCATTGTCCCTTAATAGAACCTGGCAGTATTATGAGAATAGAAAAAGAAGCGTGCGAGTGCGACGAGAAGCAGAGGTAGTAGCGAACAGGACTGTGTGTGGGGAGGGGTTGAAAAACTGGGGAAAAAAAGTGCCCATATTTTCGTTTGCCGGCCGCGTGCGTGGTGTGTGTGCGCGCGCGGGGAGGGCGACTCTAAACCGTACGTGTGTTGTGTGCGGAAGAATCCATTTCTCACTTGTCCCTGAAACAAACCCTGTCCATACCAATAAGGACGATGTCATTTATCAAAGATTCCCAGCCGTTCTCCTCCTCGTCCTTCTCCCCTCCACTGTTGTTGATGCGTGTACACCGCCTACTCGCTATAATACCACACCATAGTCCTGCCACGACTATACTCTACGTTATTCTATATACATCGTATATATATATAAAGGACACGCGTGTCTGTCAAAATGCGTTCGATGTCCTCGGCGCTCGTACATCACCTGCTCTGCGGCTAGAGAGATAGATAGATAGAGAGAGACTGACCGCTACAGACGCCGCCGCCGCCGTGGGACCCTCTCCTCCACGGTAAACATTATGATTAAAAATCATTGCGTTTCTATTTGTCATCGGTTCGCCGGATATTTCTTTTCCGAAGAGCCGCCACAGCTCTCCCCCTCGACCGTTTTTAATAAATGTTGGGTCGTCCGCGACGACGACGACGACTACGGTGTATGTATGTATAGCGTTACATTATATTGTTATCGGGTCGGGTTAGATCTCGGACGATGGATGGGTGGGCGGGGGCGAATGCCGGTAACAACGCAATCGAGAAACGCGCGTTTGAAAAATGAAGCGAAACGGATTCTCGCGGCGCGGCGGCGGCAAATCGTCGAGAATTAAACTGCCTGCGGCGGAGAAGAAACGGACCCGAAAAGGGCGAGCTAAACGTATTGTGCGTATGCGACATATTATTTTCATGCCGTTTTACGCGTGTGCCTCCTATGAAATCGTTCGATTCCGACGGCACGACGCGGTTTTCAACGTTATTCTTTCGCGGTGAATCGAAGTTTTCGCGTTTTATTTCGATCGACGAAGAATTCCACGATTTTTTAGAAATTCGAAAATCCGGAAGCGCGCCTGAATTCGTCGTGTATCTCGATTACGCGTCATACGTTGTACATATTTTCATTAAAAGTCGTTTCGATTCGTTTTACGTCGCCAAACAAATATACGACGACGACGGTTGTTTACGCGTTATGTTTTCCGTGTGCGACGTGTCCGTCTCTTGTCCACTGTCCTAATCCTCGATTATTTACATGGAAAAATATCAATCGAAAACGAGTTTAAAATATTATTAACGAGCATGAAATATGCATAATAACAATGTACTAACCGTCATATTATTATCTCCGTGAGTATTGGTTTTTCTTCAAATGTTTTTGGTATAGTAAAACGATTGGTCGCGTTTAAACACTTCTGGTGGTCAAATTTGTATTTCTCCTCCCGGTCGACTTGGAATGGAAACTTTTGAATCGTTCGTTTTCTTACAAAATTGTACGGTAGTCGTTTTTTGCGAATTGAAAATCGAACGATTAGTTTCACGATTGTATCCAACGCGAGTTTATCGGTGACGCGACGGTAATCAAACAGACTAATATTAAAAAATCAGCGTAAATTGGACAACGCGTGTTTAATGACTGTTTCGTACGAGGCATTTTTACAGCCGCGCGTTCGTATCTATCTGCTCGTACTATCACGGCAATGAATTACGACCGTGTTGTTGTGTTTGAAAAAATCAGGTGTTTTACGATTTTACAGAAACGAAAAAAAAATGCAACGTTTCCCCTCCCGGCCTTTTACGACGCGTTTCTATTGTACCGAAAGGATAAATAATCGAAAACCAAAAATTTAATATTTACAAAGATATTTTCATCGGGATATGACGGCGGGCCACCCTGTATATATACACGTATATGTATATACACACGTATATGTACACGATTATGTATATGTATATGTGCAAAAGTTAATATTATTTGTCAAACTTTGTTATGGCAAACTTGTATTTTACTCGCTCAACTAATATTGAAGTAAACATTTAATAAGTTTTCGGGTTTTCAACAACAATTGAGCCGAAACGTGGAAACACTAACCGAAATTCAACTGTAAAGTGTCATTTTTGAATATAACGCGTTAAACCCCTCCGAACAATTTGTTTGACTCACAATATTATGT
The DNA here is from genome assembly GCA_948098885.1 of Drepanosiphum platanoidis. Classification (NCBI taxonomy): domain Eukaryota; kingdom Metazoa; phylum Arthropoda; class Insecta; order Hemiptera; family Aphididae; genus Drepanosiphum; species Drepanosiphum platanoidis. The sequence continues at coordinate 26,745,358 of OX402530.1, forward strand.
AATTCGATTATATTGGTACATATTATCCGAATGATTCAGACCGAGTTCGGATATGATCCCGAGGGGAAATTATTAATTAAAGCTAACCCACACTTTATGGGCTCGAAACTACTCGCTACGACTGTCGTATTATTTATTAACAACGATATTATAATAATAATAATAACGCGCATATTATAGCACACACTCGCGCGGCCGAAAAGTATTACGTTTTTCTTCACTTCACTTTTGCGTTTCAATCGATACACGTAACGAAAACAAATAAATCTGACATTCTATTCTTACGAAAACATACTAACCGACCGACCGTTACTTCCAAACTTTATTTTCAATAAACGTACGAAATTTCATCATGAAAATCAGCTATACTTACAATTTTATTTTTATTTCTTAAATATTATAAACATTTATTATTATTAGGGCTGGGATTTCGATGCACTTTGCATTGTTTTCCAAAGCTTACTGTGCAATGCTCGTCTTGTCACAAATTCGTTTTATGTACATTTGAATGAGAATAAGAAAGTTTATTTTGCATTTTTTGTCATTTTTTGGCATTTTTTAGTTTTTAGGTCATTTTCTTAATTTTTTAGGGCATTTTAGAGTTTTTGGAGCATTTTTTGAGTTTTTTTAAACTTAGTGTATGAATTTGAAATTTTATTTTAAGATTTTTACACCAACATGGTTTTTAAATAAATATAACAGATTATAAGTAGGTATTCGTAATTCGTATTATATAATGTATTTACAGTTTACACTTGTAATAGATTTTTATACCTAATGCATTTTTAAAACTTTTTATTGTAATTTATACTAAAATTATTAAAAAAAAAAAATTTTTAGATAATAAAAGCATTTTTTTAGGGCATTTTTCGTGGTTTTTTAGGGCATTATTTAGAGTTTTAAGGTCATAAAAGCATTTTTTTTTAGGACATTTTTTGGGGTTTTTTAGGGCATTAAATTCCCAGCCCTAATTATTATATTAAAGCTAAAAATCACAGAACTAAATCTCATTTTCGTGAAGTTTTTAGCCGTTTGAATATCTTCACAATAATTATTAGTTAACTTGTACGTCTCTACGAACATACTCTTTTGTATCCACGTCATTGCACAATAGGACGCATAATATTATTTTATTTATAAATACCGTTTCAGTTTGTTTTATTTGTTTCTCGATTATTATTTTAAAATAAAAAATTTCGGTAGTATTTGAATTATTTGCAGCTTTCGCCCGGAATGATCCGAAATGATTCATCCGATTTCAAAAAAATCATATTTATTGTAAAATTTCATTAATCATGTTAAAATTAATTTTTACATTTTAATGGATTATTATTTCAAGTTTTAGGTACAATATGCTTATAAATTTGTCGGCGACACATGTTTCTTGGTCTGGACGCGGCTTTACAATTAAAATTAACATTTAACAAGAAAATAACTATACGAAAAACCAAACATTTCGGGGGGGCGGGGCGTTTGAACGCCCGAAACACGTGCCCGACTGTTACAATAACGGACGACGATATTATCTCCAACGATATTTTCACTGCGTCGTCGCGACGTCTATCGTTGATGGAAAGACGGCGCGGCGTGTTTCGAGCCGAATGCGATTCGACTGCGTGCCCCGCGCGCGTACTTACATCAGACGTCGTCGTCGGCGTGTTTAATAATTGAAAACGGCATCCGTTTTGAAAGATACGTCATTATATTTAGAATTTAGATATTTGTACGCGCTGTACGCTTTGAACGTGGCCGCGGTCGTTCGTGCGTGAGCGACATAATAATAATATTATGTAACGCGTGTTGGCAGCATTTGACGTAGGTGATATTATTATTGTTCGGCTTGTTATGACGATTTGTAATAATTGGACTCCGGCGCCTTGGCGGGTTTCTTCGCCCGGCCCGGCGCACACGTTGCCGCCGACGAATCACGTGGTCTGCACGCATGTGATATAACATAAAATTATTATATTGTGAACCTACGCGGATTTCGAAAACGTTATCCGACAAATAATAATTATCGTAATGTGCGACGACGGTGGTGTGTGTCGTATGTATGATGACGTGTTCATATTATTATCATTTCGCGCACGTTAAAATATAGCGGCGCGTGGTCGTTCCAAATTCGTCCGGAACGAACGGCGGCGTCTGACGACGAGAGATCGAATTTATATTTTCTGGCCGAGTTTCTTTGGAGAATAATCGAGACGACGACGACGACGACGACGACAACGTCGTGCAATCGTAACCGTATTTATTTTTATTTTTTTTTTACGTCTGCCGAGAAAACGATTCTTACGGTATCGACAGGTTTTTTTTCTGAGAAGTTCGAAAAAAAAAAAAATAGAATAACGCGTAAAACGATCGAGTTGAAAAAAATTTTCATCGACTAATCGAACGATTTAACGTTTTGAACTGACGTAATTATGAAAAGTAATTATTAACAAGTTAGTATAGTTAGTGAATAACGAATACTACTTTAAAGTTTTAAAGATAGAATAATAAGAAAACAAAAAAGTACGTTTAGTCCTAACCTTTGAATGACATTTTTTTTGTTTTGCCAACTGGTATTACCCGCAAAGATCGTCAACTACGTATATCGTTCTCGAGGACGAAGGAAGGTAGAAAGTCGGCGCCGAACTTGGAATTTCCATCACTCCCAAGTGCCGTTGCGCGTCGTTTCGCGGATCTGATATCGAGACCACTCGTGTCTGGTAAAATGAAAAAAATATATTATATATCCACGCTTAAAATTGAGATCAGAAAATATTAATTTTTATTTTGATTGTCGAAGAACAAACATTGTGGTGACGGCAGTTTTTCTCGGTCCGAGAGAAATATTTATAAGATTTACAAAAACAACCCCTAGAACTTGTTTTATTAGTGAAACAATAATTATCCTTGATTCGCACGTTGTACCACAGCCCGAGTCTAGGTGAAATCGTTAAATTCGACTTTTAGATAATATTTAATGTCGCAAATCAATGAGATCGGCCACTTTTTATACTCGTCTTCCCATCACTACAGCTGCTATAGTATGTTTCGACGTTTTTCGGTCGCGTTTCATCGGAAAATTGCGAACGAGACGGCGGAAAAGAAAGTACATAAAACAATAGTGTCATCGCGCTCTCAAAATATGATATTGTCTAACACGAAACGTCGAAAATCGTTGGTTTTCGGAGTACCTACTCGTTTCACACTACACACGAGTATATTATTATCAGCTCTAAAGAACGAAAATAATAATATCGAGCCGATTCCGTTGGCCCAAACTGTCGATTTCTCTCGGAGTCGTCGTCGCAGTGAAAAGTACGCGACGACGACGTACACGCTCGAACGCATTTTCCGACCTCGGGGAGAGAGGCCGATATACTATCGTATATTACGTACAACGTCGTCGTCGGATCGTTTCTCGGCTCTCCCCTGCGGCAGGTATAATTGGTTCGGAGAGAACGGCGCGGCGCGGCGTACACGACAGACGACAAGGGCGCGGGGACCTGACCGTGCGGTTATTACCCCTCTCCGAGGGGTGTGAAATGGGAAGGAAAAACGAAACGGCCCGTTTGAAAATAAACGCGAATAACGGCCCGTGGTAACGTATGTAATAATGTTTGGCGCGCGTAGGTGTGTTTTTTTTTTCTTCTCCCCCAGCCCGTCTCCCGTCTCCGACCAGACTCGAGTTTCGGAAAATTCGCGACTACACGCTCACCCCCCCCCCCCCCGGCGGCGGCGTACACGGATTAAAGTGATAAAACGCAATTTCCGGCGGCAGTTATCAAAAGAATTTACAAATACGGCCGACCACACCACGGCACGGCCTCATAAATTCATCGGCGACCCTTGTCGCACCGATACGTTTTAAATTATACGCGTTATATTATATATATTATACGTCCGTTGTTGGTTGTGTGCATACCTCGTGTGCAGCGCGAATGCGAATTTACAACCCGAAATGTCTCTCCTGCGCGCCGAGGACTCGGAGGATATTAATTCGCGTCGCGAACGTGCGTTTTGTGAAAACACCGGTCGCGCCGCGCAAAGCGCGCGATTTCGCGAGCTGACCCGCCGCGCCGCCGCGGTCGACCCGAAAATACGATATATATCTTTTTACAGGGACACATACGTACGTGCCCGCGAGACACCTCGGTTATTCCGTTTCACCCGAAAACGTGATTTCTTGGTGAAGAAAATACAAACGTATAATGTAGTTTCGATCGCCGAAAAGTGTGGCGTGTGTGTGTGTGTGTGTGTGTGATAATTCGCAGCGCGTTTCCGTCTCGACGTTATCCGCCGCAGCACGGGCCCCCGGTTCTTAGGGGCCTCCCAAAGTCCCAAACCATAAGCTAAAAATTGAAGATTGTCCGTTTCAATATGAATTATTTAGCCTATATTGGTATTCTTTACTTGCTCGTGGCTCGTACCTCGAAAGTTTTTTGATTTTTTTGTAATTGTTTTCTTGACGAATTTATTATTAGCATAAGTAGATGATAATTAATATCATGCAAGCTTCATTGGATCTGTAAATAATTCGGTTTTATAGTAAAACGTACAAATTATTGTAGGAATAAAATTACGAAAATGATATTATAAAGTGTGACATGATTTGTAGAATAATAGTCATTATCGCAGGGGCACCTCTCTGTTATTGCGAAATATTTCTCAAATAATTATTGTATGGATACTAGACTTGGATCACTGAATTAAGTTGTTCATTATTTTTTTGATTATTCGTTTTACTAATTTATAGAGAAGGTTCATTGGATCTGTGAATAATTCGGTTTTATAGTAAACGGATATTGATGATATCAGTAATATTCTTTTTCACGAAAACCTGGTGCGATAGTAAAAGCATGGTTGTTATATTATAATAATAGTACTAGCTGAATAACCCGGCTTCGCCCGTGTGCAAATTTTTATTTTTTTCATTTTTACCCCTTTTACCCCCGTAGGAGTCGAATTTTGAAAATCGGGTGACGTGACGACACTCGAAAAGGTATTTGGAAAAACTGTGTGAAAAAAAATTGGAAGAAAGTCAAATAGTGTCGTCAAAAATAATTGATGAGCCGAGCTTCAAATTCAGGAAATGCGGCCTGGGTGGTTCTAACGAATTCAAAAATTCAACTGGATAGTTGACTGCATCGTCTTCATTCAATGCGCTATCAATAGTATAATAGTAATAAACAAATAATAAAAATTACCACATAGAGTGTATATATTATATCTCCATGGCAAAACAATAATAATTGTTGAATATCGTGCGTGCGTGCGTGATTAATATTGTACACTTAAGAGGCCATAACTCCGGAACCACATATTGCACAGCGTACAAACTTCACAGAAACCATCTACATATCAATCTTAATATGCCCTAAAATTTTTATCGAAATCGGTTCGGTGGATCATGAGCTATAGAATTTATTAAAATGTACATCGATTTAGTAGTTTAGTACCGATTTATAGTTTTGTTGTTATTTTATGTTGACTGTAATGTTGCTATTATCGATTATAGTCACTTAATGAGGACTTCGACTTTATTGACGTACAAATTATTATAGGAATAAAATTACGAAAATGATACTATAATGTATGACATAATTTGTAGAATATTAGTCATTATCGTTATTGCGAAATATTTCAAATAATTATTGTATGGATACTATTGACTATTGGATCACTGAATTAAGTTGTTTATTATTTTTTTGATTATTCGTTATACTAATTTATAGAGGAGGTATTTAGAAGCTCGAATTTTCATAAATTTACACAATTTATTCTTCTGATCGGTTCCGCGAATCCGTCAAATATTTAAGTTATAGTACTAAAAAAAAAATACTAAAAAATTTCTGTTGTAATACAAAGATCAAGTGATAAATATATAATTATTAATTTGGGGCCTCTAAATAAATCCTTGCACACGGGCCTCAGAATTCATAATTTCGGTTATCGACGACGGTAGTAGGAGAGAAAAATATGCAAAATAACAACACACTTATGTAATCTAGTTACGGTATTACGCGAGTACTCGAATCATTTTACTATTCTTATATAATATATATCCGACGAATTATATTATTGTATTATGCGCTCGCGTTATAAATTATAATATAGTATAGACCAATTATGCGTATTGTGTTGGCGGCGGCGTTTTGAACGCGATTAACTCGCCAACTGTTCCTTTTGTTATCGCGTCGATGAATATAATTCGACGGCGGCGGCGGCGGCGCGTGGTTTTAAACAATTATTTTCGCATTATATTCGTTGAGAAAAATCATCGAAAACCGCTGCCGGCCCCGGTCGAGTGGGTCAGGCCTTTGAGTTCCCCCCGCGGCAGCCTGAAGATATCCGATTCGGCTCACCGCGGCGCGCCCGCAGGTTTCCGCGCGGAAGTCCTAACGGTCGTTGAAAGTCGCTGCTGAAGCGTCGGGCTGCGAGCACAGATTTTCATTGTTCGCCTCGGCCACCGCGCGAGGTAGAAAAATGGAAAAAAGAAAAAAAAAACCCCCGTGAAAATACGTAACAACTATTATGAGCGCGCGCGCGCGCGCGCGGCGTACGAGAAAATTACGAGCAATTAGTTATTCTTTCGCGTCTTGCCCCGGCCACAAAAGGGCTAAAACAATGCCGTGCCCGTCCGGGACTTGTCGTTAACGACGCCGCCGCGCCGCTGGAGGATGTCGTTGATCGTCGTCGTCGTCGTCGTCGTCGTCCTTTCCCTCCTGCCCTGTTTCCTTCTTTCTGTTTCTCCCCACATATATATATATTTCAGCGCGCGGCTGTGTGTGAGTCGTGCGTGGGCAAAAAATAAAAAGTACACACAATGAAAACGAGTGGAACTTTGACCCTACGCGCGCCGCCGCGAACAACACTGCGCCGCCTGAAGTGCCACCCGTGCGGTCTTGAACGTACGCGAGATCCTCCGTAATCCGCTCCGGGGGAGCAGGACGACGGCCTCGGGGGTCGAGATCGAATGGCACTTTTTTTCGTTTTGTTTTTCTCGGCGGGATTTTTTTTTTTTTCTTTTTCGTTTTGTTTTGTTTTGTTTTTTTCAACGAGATCCGAAGGATTTAAACACGGTTTCGATAAGAATCCGAATTAAACGCGGCGCGCACCACTTATCCCGGCCCCTGCTGCAGCGCGGATGTGAAAATCTATTGTCCGCATCAGAAACGAAGAAAAAAACATTATTAATCACGCTTCTAATCGCAAAAATAACTAATGACTTGTTGAATATTCTCTCCAAAGGTCCTTTTGTTGTTCGTTTGACAAAAAATAATTGTTTACTACGCTCTATTCGTCCTTGTCTTTTTTTCGCTCTCTCTCTCTCGTGCGCACACCCTCGTCCTGTCTTTTTTTCTTCCCACTTTTTCGTCCGAATAATTATTTCCATTGTCTTTTTATTTACGCTTATAAAATAATTTACGAATTTACGAATCGTATTGATATTTAACGATTTTTTTTACAGACAACACTATTGTTGTTCTTAATCGTTCGTTTAGGTTTCAAAACACTATTAAAAAAAATTACAACTGTTCGCAGAGTGTAACCGCCAACGTCTACTGAACGACTGAATCTCTCGGAGCTCTGCGCTCTGCGATTAGGCACCGCGGCCAGAAGTGGGGGCAGATCGGTGCGACTGGTTTTCTTTCGCAATCTGAACGAGACGGGTTTCCCGTTACGCGTAAACAGTGACGGAGTATCACTATAAAGGCACTGAAAATGTAATAAAAATCGTGCCGTTCACGTGCAGCGTCTTATCGGTTTTTGTTCCTATCGATTGCAAAATGCAATTCGAACAATTCAATGACAAATTTGAATTTTCGTTCGTTTTTATAATAATTATTGGCAAATTTCAGTTGGCAAAACGACCGCGAATTCATTGATCGTTGCAAGGGGCGGGCGTTTCGGCGTTACAGCTTGGTCTGCCAATTATTTTCGTTCGAGTCGCGCGTTTTTCGCTCGTCCGCCCCGCCGCCGCGCCGCGCCGTCGCGATGGTAAATCACAACGCGGAGAGTTCAAAACGCAATCGCGCGATTCTTCTTCTCTCTCCCCGCCCTCTCCGGACAATCGGTCAATAATTATTGACATTTAACCGTCCACACGTTTTCGGACCGCGCGAAATATAGTCCGACGACGATGACAAGTTTGATGACTTGTTTGGAAAAAAACTGACAATCCGATGTAACGTCCGCGTGCGTGTCCGATTAACAGTCGTACGAAACTAGCAGCAACTCGAAACGGGAGATTAAATTATTCCAACGGCCGAATAAAGGTACATAATATGGTACGGACCCTCTCGTCCGGCGTTACGGTACACGGATAATCACCAGAGTAATCGCAAAACAAAGGGATGTATGTTTTACAGAAAACGCGCGCGATTATACGCGCGTATCCGTACGGTTAATATTGAATAAAGCGTTCACGTCGTCGTCGTCGTACGAGTGATTTCGTTATATTGTCGTATGCGAGGCTCTGGCCGATTTCGCGCCAACGTTTTGGCGGTCAATGTCAAAGTAAGTCGTTTACTACGTTGAAAATACATATTATTTTCTAGTGGCACCGATCGTGATTATAGAAAATCACGCTAATCGTACATGAAATATTTACGACGCACGCGAAAATGTATACGCAACTCCCGTTTCGACTGCCCGACGGAAAACATTACGAACGCGATATGTCTCACACGCGTTTTTTTTTTTTTTGTATGAAAACTATTCAAATAAACTATATTAAATAATGACGTGACCCGTAGAACCGCCAGTCCTGGCGAGAAAAAAAGGACAACCGAGGAAGTGTTTCTTCGTTGAAGTGTATAACGAGTATTACCAAACGATGGAAAAACTGGAAAACACTTTATCCGATCCTAGTAGAAGAAAAAACAAAATATGTTTAGATGAAAATAGGCAAATCACAGGTAAAAACAATAAAATACCAAGGTTTTCGAAAAAGAGTTTTTAAAATGTATGTATGAATATTAGAGTTTTAGTAAGTAGTATTAAATACAATGTAAAAAAATGTGATTATGTAGGTTATTTGAGTTTAAAAATAATCGTCACGAAAAAAATATAATAAAACAAGTGTTGCAACAATAGATAATTTGTTATTATCAATAGTACGAGTATATCATCATCATCAAGAAAATATCCGTTTATATTCGGAGCACAATATGTTCGAGTTATGGTTTTTTTTTTTCGAGTGATCGAGGTTTTCGCAAGGGAACAGAATTTCTTTCGACTTATCGAGGTTCCACTGTAATTCGATTCAAGAGAACAGAGTTATATAGTAGTATTTTTCAATTTCTATAAATAATCGATTTGAAAACTTTTTTCCAGCTGTTTTTTTTTACGAATAAAAACCAAACAACCGTCGTCGTCGTCCGTGACAATATTATTATTCCAATAAAGTCCGAAATATAGCAGATCGCTCGTGATAATACCCGGGGAAATCTCAGAGAAATCTCTGCGAAAAACCAGCGTTTCTTCAGGCATACACTACATTTTCACGCGTCGCGGTCGTCGGTCGGTGACGAAATCGGCGCGGGCGAACGTTTTTTCCGTCGCTTCCTTTACGCCGAACGAAGAGGATAAAATAAAAACGTGGCCTAACAATAATAATGACGACGATAATAATAATAATACGTATAGTTTATTATAATAATACAACGGCGGCGGCGGCGGCGATACCCAGCTGATAATGAACGCGCCGGGTATCGTCGATGGCGAATCAAAGGGCGAAAGGGTTAAAAGGATCGGCTCGGGGCCAAATTGGATTTTAAACAGTGACCGGTGCCGTCGTAATTAAGCAACAGATACCCGTTTTTCGCCGCGGCGATATCCTGCTGTACACACACACCGACCGGCCGGCCGGTCTTACGGGTATTTTCGACCGGCCCCCGTCCCGTCGGCGAACCCTTTTGGAAATCATTAGCCCATTATAAACCGCGTTATTAATACACACGGAGAGGCGCGCAAAAACGCGGCGCTCGGCGGCGGCCCGTAATATAGTTTCGCGTCGATTTTCCGGTTCGATTGTAATAATTCCGTTTTCTCACACAACAACAACAACAACAACAACAATGTTCCTGCCGACACACAATAAACTATAATTTATACCGCCGCCGCCGCCGCCGCCGCTGTTTACGCCATTACTTTATATATACGTATGTATGTACTAGGTGTACGGCACACGTACGGTTTACAGCGAGTTGGTCTTTTAAGAGGGACACTACTACTATACGTATCAATTTACGTTCATCGCGAATTCAGCGCACGAGCGACGCCGCCGACGAGAAATCCATGATGGATGGTTCGTCAAACGCGTGCGCGCTCGCACACACACACACACACACACACGCTCGAATTTATATTTTACTCGTCGCTCGCCGCCGCGCCGGCCGGTCGTATTGTGTTGCGAAAATATGTGGTACGTCTTCCTAGCGGCCCCTAGACCAGCGGTTCCCAATTAGTATAAAGCCACGGACCCCTAGCTATAACTTAAATTGGTCCCTTTTTTTGTAAATACTTACTTTTCAATTTTATTTAATTATGAAAATAATAACAGTAACATTTTCATGTAACAGTAGGTAGAAAAAGCTTGTTCACATCTATATGTTGTGCAAAAGGGGATCAAATGTCTTAAAGCTTTCTCAGCCAGTTGCTTTTGATCATTTTGAACAATTAACCAAAAATCAATTAGTTTTTTATCGTTGAAAATATTTTTCATCGTTCCATTAGTTACCAAATCAATTAATTCATCTTGTTCCTGTTCAGAGAGATTTTCTATTTTTTCAATATCACAGGAAAATGGATTTCTTATTCACGTATTATTTGGGTCAGGTTTTTTCGCGATAATCGGGTTTCAATAGTCCAAAAATTACTACAAAGATAATAATTTCACTAAAATAAAATAAAAATAGCACAACAACACAACCGCGGACCCCCTAAAATCAACACGCGGACCCCTGGGGGTCCGCGGACCACCAATTGGGAACCGCTGCCCTAGACGATCAATAATATTGTCAATAATATTGACGAGTTAGATTGACACCAGCGTCAATGTACTTCAATCAGCTCGTCAAACACAGCCGTCAATACTCATTCGATTCTGGATTTCAAAGTATTCGTGTCGTGTTCGGAGTGTTAATTTAAATATTTTGAAATGGTTTCAAAGCTTCCACAATTGTTTGGAGTGCTTTAGCTTTTTTATTTTTATTGAAATAATCTTTTGATCTCAATTGCCATAATTCAGGATGATCACGATATAAAGTTATCAAAAGTGTTCAAAACTCACGCTCACCACCCGATTCGTCGCCAAGCGGTGTCGATAGTTCCGCCGTGCTGTCTGACTGATAAATGATTACAATTTCGGAAATATTGACAATAAACGCTTCTAGACGTTCAAGGACGTCCTGTCAATCTTGCCCGTCAATGAGCATCATTGACAAAATTTCTATCAATCTCTCTCAATGATTGACAATCCATATCAATATCCTTCTAAACGATCAATACTTGCTTCAATATGGTTCCGTCAATATTATTGATACGAATATTGACAATATTATTGATCGTCTAGGGGCCGCTTAACGTCTCGCGATATATGTATACGCCTGTTATTGTATATATATTATATTTAGAGAGAGATTCCTCGTCGTCGTCGGTGAGATATCGCGCGCCGCCGCGGTGGGTTATCTGTGGCTGTAAACCGCGTGGCGGCGCGCACGGTTTCCCCTCGCCAGGAGGGCGCGCGAAAAACGTACATTTATATATATTTATTTTTCCCCCCCCCCTCCGCTGCAGCTCCTCGTGATTTCCCATCGTGTTTGTTTAATTATTTCGAAATGTACTCCGCCGAACATAAATCGTTTCCTCCGTGACGCGCCGGACTTCCTCGGGATCGGTATGCGGCGGCGGCGGCGGCCTGGTGGCGCGAAGAGGAAAAGAAAAAAAAAAAACGGTAATAAAAAAAAAGGTTTGTTATTTCGGTCGTCGTCCCCCCACAAAGCCGATAAAAGTAATTAAAAATTACGGCGCGATAGGTTAAGGGAAATTGAATTATCTCGCGGGGCGGGACGACGACGACGACTACGACGACGACGACGACACCGACACCGACACCGACAACGACAACGACGACCGCGACCGCGACGACGGGGGGGAGAGGAAAAAAAATATAATTTATACATATTTATGAAGGTTGCGGCGGCGAGAGGGTTTCGGGAGCGAAAAAAAGATATAATAATATATAGATATTATATTGCCAAGTTTTCCGGTAATTAATGGCAATGCAGATAAGCACTCGGCGGCGGCGGGGCCCGTAAATTAGAAAGAAGTCGAAAGATTTTTAGATTTACGTTTGGCCTTTTTTTTTCTACATCCGTTTTCTGATTTTTCCCTTTTGGCGTGGAAATTCTATACACACACACACACACACATGTATACGTATATAAGTACGCGCGTACTGGTTATCAATTACGCCGGTCTCTCGCAAGGGAAACACCTTTCTGAAATACGAGTAGATACACACCTATACGAATAGCGAAAACGAATAACGCTCGTCGTCCCGAAAATCCTGAGAGAGTACACTATACTTGTCGACATGACGTGTCGCGTGCCAAAATATAGACCGAAAATCTAAACGTATCAAAACGTCAGCCCCGTTATACATATAATACGTAGTTTTCAACAAATACCTATCGCCGCGGACGAATATCGAAAAACGCACTCGGTTTGGTGAATGGTCGGACATGCTCGCGCTTGGATTATTATAAATAGGTATTTAAATATCACGCGATATTATACGTATTATAATATCATCACTAGAACTGGGAATGCCCTAAAAAAAACCCGAAAAATATCCTAAAAAAAATGCTTATATGACCTTAAAACTCTAAATAATGCCCTAAAAAACGACGAAAAATGCCCTAAAAAAATGCTTTTATTATATAAAATTTTTTTTTTTAATAATTTTAGTTTAAATTACAATAAAAAGTTTTAAAAATCTATATATATATAAAAATCGATGTACATTTTAAAAACTCTATGTGGTTATTTTTTATTATTTGTTTCCGTGGCACGCGCGTCTATGGTATCAAAAGTTAAGTTTTACGTAAAATTACGTACATGTAAAATTTAATTTTTTCTTTCTTTACAGTGAAATAAAATTTGGGTGTGTTTTTTTCGTCATATATTAAAACGTTCGATTGTGAAATTCATATTGTTTTTTAAAAAATTCGATTTCATTATCGCACACGAGCGAAGCCGGGTTATTCAGCTAGTGCATTATAAAAATCTATTACAAGTGTAAACTGTAAATACATAGTTTTAGTATAAATCGAATACCTACTTATAATCTTATGTTGGTGTGAAAATCTTAAAATAAAATTTCGAATTCATACACTTAGTTTAAAAAAACTCAAAAAATGCTCCAAAAACTCTAAAATGCCCTAAAAAATGCAAAATAAACTAGTCTTATTCTCATTCAAATGTACATAAAACGAATTAGTGACAAGACGAGCATTGCACGGTAAGCTTTGGAAAACAATGCAAAGTGCATCGAAATCCCAGCCCTTATAATCGTCACAATCGAACCACAGACGAAAATTGTTTGAAAAATGACGTATAAAATAGGAAAAAAAAAAAAACGTCAAACGCGCAAAAAGTTTCCGGAAAAATACGAGTATAGTAACTTTTATCAAACGTTCCGATGTGCACACGTCTGGAAACTTTGACCGACGACGACGGCATGGAAGATCGCGCGACAAAAAAACCTCCTCGAAATACTGCGCAGTATTATATTTTTTTTTTTATACGCGGCCGACTGGTTTTGAAGAACGCGCAAGTTTTTGGAAATAATAATCATATACGATATAATAATATACCGAACGGTGATAGTTCGAAAATACGAAACGAAACGCGGGCGCTGGGCGCGGCGACGGGGGGGTCTCGCTGATTTAGTAGAAATTTGTCGCGGACGTCCGCGCACTCGAAACCGTATGATACGGCCGTTTTTCACGCCTCGCCATATTATTACGTATATCATCGTTGATTTTAAACACACCGACCGATTAAAATATCGCCCGCGCGCTACTGGCAGTATAATATCGTTTATATATATAACGGTTACGGTGATAATGAAAACCACCGCGGGCCACACGCACTTGACCTCTTCAACAAAGTTAAACCGTATTGTTGCGAGTCCATAAAGAGAGGAGCGCGGAAGAGCTTAAAATGTAGTAGGGGGAGGTTGCAAGTGACGCCTCGTCCGATCCGATATTTATTCCCTGCCTCCGCCCGCGTGAAACACACTCGTATTGTCTATACAACGCGTACATTAGGCTGCACTTCGAGAGCTCCACCGCTCGCGATAAAACGCGTATTATATTATACGAAAACCGTGGCGATATGAGCCCTCAAACAAAGTGTTACGCACATACGCACACGAGCGTACCTGCTCGGGTGCCGCCACGTCCCCCGCGGTGTACGGTATAGTGACCGCGGTGGTTGTTTGAAATCCGAAAATTCACTTACACAGGACGCGCGGACGTATTTTTCTCGGCCCGCGACAGCGTCCGAAATTAGATTCTTCGACAACGATATTATGCGGCGGCGAGTGTGAAGTCGGTGACAAGGGACGGGGATTAGGAATTTGGCAAAACTACGTGCCCGAGTTGGTTTAACACCCGCGAGAATAAACTATATATATATACGTATATATAAATGTATAAAAGTATATAATATGTATTCGAGGCGACGTGTGACCGCAAGACAAAGAGCGTACGGAGGGAAAAGGAAGAAAAATCAAAAAGAAAAAAAATGTGCGATAGAAGAAAAAGGTCGCTTTTAATATCCTGTCAACAGTGTCTCCGTCCCTAGCGAGTACATATAGCGCGTGTGTGTTTGTCGACCGAGTCGCTGCTAATGCGGCTAATGGACGCGGAGACGACGGGGAAACAACGCCTTAGGCCGTTAAACCAATAATAACCGAAGATATTACACACCACAATGTATACGCGCGCGCGCGCGCCGAAAACGAAATGAGTGTTTGTCAACTCTGCACGTCTATAGGTGCCCCGCGCCTGTCTCCTTTTCTCTCTCTCTCTCTCTCTCTCTCTCTCTGTCCTTTCTGCGATTAACCTGGACGTTTTTCTTCATACATATAATTCTACTGTACGTCACTAAACTCCTCCTAAACGGCTCGACCGATTTGAATGAATTTTCAAAAAAATTTAACGTTTTATATGTACGATTACCTATACTGTAACCATACCTGTTATCGTTGTTTATACATTTTTTTGCAAATCCTTTTAAAAATATACACGTGTTTGGTAATAATTGTGTGAAATGTGGGAACAATAATAAAATAATATTATCAGTATCCTGTTTTCACGATTAAGTACTTCGATTTTTTAGTGATTTGTAAGAAATTGCGCTAGTATTTTGATGACAATCAAAGATTTAAAAAAATTTCTTTGTAAACGACGCGACGTTGTCGAAATGTACGAATCGAATTTCGAAAAAGATATTCGAATGTTTGGTGTACGCGTTGTAAACTTTTCGGAACAATCTCCATGTCTACACGCCGATATTATAATAATTTGACAAACAAAAAGGTCAGGTTGCAGGTAGCAGGAAACCCACGGGCCGCCGAGCCAACCGCACAATATGTATAGGCATACGATTTACACGTTTATTTTAAATTAATAATAACACTAATATACATTTATTAACTTTATCGGACTGATTATTATTTATGCCTGAAACCTTCTCGGTTATGTCCTTTTATTTAATAAAAAACTGCACGACGATTGAATAAGACGTAGTTTCGGAGTTTATGCCGAACAGAAAAAAAAAAAAGCGACTTCAATGTAGATAATAGATGACGGTTTGATGGATAAGAAGACGTCGCCGAAAAAATACGTACAGTAAAGAGTACACAGTGTTACGGGACAAGATAACAAAAAAAAAAAATCATCTAGTCAAGGACGAAAACTGCAGTACGATTTATCTGAGACGGAGATATAAAAGATAAACTAAATTAATTCGTCTAGAAAAAATACAAACAAAATATGTATACTGTATACACATTTGTTTGTATTTTTTCATTAATTAATTTCATTAATTACGATGTATACAGTATAATATAAATCGTAATCAATGTAAAAATGTACTGTTAGGTATGTTTATATTATAGTATCCGTCGGATCGAGATTTACTATTATTTTATTTACACGCGCGCGTGAAATAAAGAGATCGAAATTTGAAAATCGAAAAAACGTTCATTCGAACGGTTCCGTTTGTTGTTTTTATCAAAAAATAGAAACGATCGTTCGGAAATTTATCCAGCCCGGCGGAATGTATTTTATCCGAAATAAAAAACGTAGACGACTTGTAAAAATAATTAATATCTATTATAGATAAGTCCTATAATTCAGGTCCTGACCGACCGATACGGCGCGCGACAGTGACCCCGAGGCGAGGCGAGCCTCGTCGTATTTTTTATTTATGGCGTTCGTTTTCGTTTACGAGTGTTGTTCCGTTTCGCGGGCATATCGAGAAAATAAATTAATTCCGTCGTCGCCGGCCGGTATAAATTAAACCTATGCCTGGAAATAATCATAAAATTATAAATTATTTAAGTAAATGCAAATCGGATTACATTTTTAACTGAATAGTTTTAATCAAAAACTTATTCGCGTAAAAATAAATAAACTTTATAAACTGATTATGGAACACTACTTAAAACTTTTATTATGGTTAACATTAGTTAACAATATTTAAATATTTCCAACGTGTTTTGCTTTCCTTACGGTATTAACTTTTAACCGAACACTTATAATAATTATAATTTATATACTCGTATATATATATATATATATTTCCACGCGCGTCGTGTTCACACACTCGAAGTAAAATTAAACCTTTTTATATTCACCGCGTTCAATGCCGTTAAATTGTGTTTTTCTAACGTTTGACGATTCTCGGAGAAATGATAAACGGAAAAAGAAGGGGAAAAAAACGTCGAAAAATTAACCTAATAATTAATTTTCCGTAATAATTTCTTTTGATGTTACAAAACTCTTAGGGAACACAACTAACTGTGTCTATAATTAAAATTAAAATTGTGAAAATTAAAACGCGGCGTATTTTCAAACGTAAACAAACAATTTCGCTTACTTACAAGTTGTAATATTGTTGATAATTAAAGAATACAGTTTATGTAACGCTTCCGTCCGTTAATTTAACTTTCGAGTTTGATTCCGTTGATATTTTTCTTCAACCACATACGTATTGCATTGTTTTTGATATTTTCACCAAAAGGTTGCATTTTTTTTTTGTTTTTTCTTTTCCACTCCTTGTTTTTCGACCGATAAGTACTACTCTAGTTGCTACACTCGCTCGGAAAACGTATCAAATGTCCGCCGCCGTCTCTGGGGACGACTTTCGGAAAAAGACACGTCTCCGTGACCGGTGCTTTGGAGAAAAAAAACGTGGCGCCGGAACGTTCTTTATTTAAATGTTAAATTGATATTTACTCTTGTAATTTATTCTATTCGGCGGAATACGCTTGAAAATACATTTCCTACACCGCGGTGGTATACGTCGCGTCGTATTGTTTGTATAATACCCATTAAGTTTGACGGCGAATATTATTGTGTGTATTATTTTCCTTTTCATAATCCGACTGCGTTTTCGACCGTGATGTTATTACTGCTATACCCTGCGCGCGCGCGCGCATTAAATCGATTCTTCTTTTCTTTTATTTTTTTCACATCAAAATAAACACAAACAACTTAAAAATATTGAATATAGTTTATATAATACGCACAGTTATTAAAAAAAAATCGTAATATTATAATTCATCCACGAGTGTACGTTATATATACGCCTTTGCGATGTAAATGTACGTGAACAAATTTATTACACCGGTGCCGTTAATACGAGCGGGGAAGAAGTCAAATGAAAAATTATATACGAGATATTGTATTTATTATAATATTAAACGATAATAGTTCTCTTAATTGAATGGGAGGGTTAAAAAGTGCAAACATTAATTAGGGTTAAACATTTGCATTGCACCACACGTACGTGTGCGTATTATAATATATAACCTGAGTGGTACTTGCGGGTGCGCTAACCACAATAATAATCCATTATAGGTGTATCGAATTCGAGTATGAAATTATGTTGGTCGTTGTGTCGCGGGCAATTGAATGGCTCTGACGGCGCGGCGGCGGCGGCGCTTAATGCGCGAACGGCAATTCACTGCAGATATGGGAATAATTATTATATTTTCCTTTCGAAACGCACTGGGGGGGAAAAAAAAAAGGACGATCAACGATAATGCGAATTTAATAGGGAGATTGCCATGCGAAAATCAAACCGAGCGCCGCATTTGTAGTTAAACTATATCAGCTAGTCGGCGATGCGCGTCGAAAATAAGGCTGGTACCGAATTGGTTCCCGTTTGAAAAAGGTTTTTTATTAAGTTGAGCTGAATTGGTTCCCGTTTATTTATGCACATTTTCCTTCCCGATTTTACAGGCTTAGGACTGTCAACTTAAAAGAAGGCTTGGTTAAAAATGTGCGTTAATGTGTGTTATAAAAAAAAAATGATATAATATATACAATTTTAAATCGTTGATTTGGAAGTCAACTATAGTCATCACTAGGTGTAGGTATCAAATACAAATAATAAAATATAATAAATACAATTATTTAAAACCGTTGATTTGCAAATTTAAAGCAAACTTTCTTTAAGTATTCGATTCGCGTAAGCTTCTTATTAGTGTACTCAGTCATACAATTTTCCAAGAATTTGTTATTTTTTTCTTGTTTGCTAGTAAGTTTTCTAGTATTATTACTTCGAAATTCAATATAATTTAATGTCTGAATACTATTTAAAGTCTCCATAAAATAAAATATATTATGATGGGCAGATGTAAATTCTTTATTCAGCTTTGAATGGAACGATTCGCAACAATTTATAGTTCTATCAATATTTTTGTCAAATCTAGCCCAAATTTTCGGTGGAAAGATACTGTCTGTCATTATGTATGTATCATGAACGTAGTCGAAGAACTGATCCAATTTTGGGCAGCAAGGTTTTATGGCCATCAAATCATTATAAAAACAGTCTTCGACGTCTTCGGTGATAATAAGGGTAGTCCAAAAAATAGTTTCAGAAGTTGTCCGATTTCTGAAGCATTATCTTTAAATTCATTGGAGAGACCAAACTGAACCAATTCGGCCTAACTTAATAAAATACTTTTTTCACACGGGAACCAATTCGGCCAAACGGGAACCAATTCGGTTACTCCCGAAAATAAATCCTCGAGCGATATAGTTTTGTGTTTTTCGGCAAACACGAATTATTGTACCTTTTATACCTGCAGATTGTTTTCAACCAGACTCGAAAATCATTGTTTATTTTCATTTCATAAAACAGTAAAATGCGCGTCCAAGTTGGTTTTCGTGTTTCGGTGTTTTCTTCGTACGATTTTTCCTAGATAATTTACAAATATAAAACGGTATACACTCGGTCTGTTGTGTGTACACACCTCGTCTAACTGATTATGATCTAGCGAGACGGATTTTGAACAAAACGCTCGAGCCTAAAGACGTACTGGGAAAGAAAAAAAAAAAAGAAAAGAAATCCCGTACAAAAGACGACAAAACGTGTAAACACATTATATAAAATAATAATATACGCGAAAAGGAGGATAGAGAGGCGTAAATATAATATATACGAGGCCAAAAGTCACGGAATGAGAAGAACGCGTCAAACGGTCCGAGCCGCGTCCGAGAGTTTATTAATACGAGCAGTCGTCGTCGTTTTATAAATCACGGTGTATATAAAGCTGTCACGGGGGAGGTGACGTTTCTTTTACGGTGCGCGCCGACAGAAGAGTTATCCCCGGGCAGCAGAAACGACGGCGCGGCGGCGGCGGCGGCGGCACTGTATATAATTTTCGTTTGTGAACGGCGCTTAAACCGGTGTAATTTAAAAAAAAAAGAAGAGAAAAAAAAGCGAGGGGATGATAATTATCAACTGTATTCGTTTCTCGAGAGCTGCGGGCCGGGTAGTGTTGCGGGAACGGCGGCGGGGGTGGGGGGGGGAGGACGATGGTCGAAAGTTGTAATTAAAAATGTGTAAATAACCGTGGAGCGCAGATAAGGAAAGCGCGCAGCCGGCTCTTCCGCGAGCGCCAACACTAAATGAATACGCGTTTATTCGTTTCGATAAGACTGATGCTCCTTACATTTTTCCGCCGGCCGGAGAAAACGAGTTGCAATATTAATGTGACCGCCGCCGCTGCCGCCGCCGTCGCCTTTACCGGGCGGAAGTATATTTCTTCTTCTCGTGCTTCCTCTTCCTCTTCCTCTACACTCCTCGTCCTCGTCCGAGACGCCCGTCTTACGCCCCTTTTATATATAGTTTTTATCGCCACTCGGGGGCGTGCGCGCGAAAAGTAAAAAAAAAACAAAACAACAAATAAAAACGGTCATTTTAACCCTTTTGTTTACGCGGCCTATACTACGCGTATAATATAGGGGGCGCGATGATGTAGTGGCCATAATACTTTTGGCGCGGGCCCCCTCGAAAGGCGTTGTAAATTTTCGATTAACGACGCGTCTGCGACACGGCGTGCGCGCGCGGCAGGAGACTGCAGCGTGCGCGAGACTTACGAAAAAAAAAACACGCGCGCGCCAAAAGTCGTTTTACCTACCTCGCCCTCGTCATATTATTATATAAAACAAACGAAAAAACCGCCGCCGGAATCTTCTCGACTGATGAAAATAATAAAACGCTTGTTGCGACGACCCCGTTCGGCCACGGATTTCACAGCGCGGTCGCAGGTAGTAGATGTAGATGCGCTCAGCTCGTTGTCGACGAAACGTCTTCGCGTTTTCCGAGAGTGAAAAAAAAAACCCGTCAAAAATGCACGCCTAAAAACGTACGTATGAACGATCGAATTCGTACAAACTTTGTACAGACATTTCCGTAGTATTTTCATATTTTGTGTATTTTGCATATTTTAGCAAATAATATTATGTTTTTGGTGTCATTCTTGTATACGATCGAAACAAAGCATCGTCTGCCCGCAATTGAGGATACAAGTGGTAGTAAAATTCACCGAAAACCAAACGATCGTCGTAAATAAATGAATTTTCCCTTGACCTTTTATTTTTTCTATAATTTTTGTACAATAAGTATTTATTAATGTAGTACTTTCACACAGTAACATTTTTTTTTTTTTGTAAACTTAGATTCATAGTGAATGTATATTTTTGTTATCTATATATTATATAAAAATTTCGTGTCACGATGTATGTTCCCGATAAACTCCGAGACTACTGAACGGATTTTGATAAAATTTGGTAACCATTTATAATATGGTCCAACTTAAAAGATAGAATAGTTTTTTTTTTCAATATTTATATGTGGCGAGCGCCGAGAATATTCTGGAACGGTTATATAATATATTATACAGTGTGATCACGATTTATGGTAACACTAAATATCTCTGGTGGATGACTTTGTATTGAAGTGAATTTTTCAGAGGGACTAGGGAGTACTTAAATACACATTTTTTTTATGATTTTCTAATTTTTAAGACTTAAGGCCTGCGCATGCGCAATACAACTTACATTTTTTTAAATGGGAACACTCTTTTTTTTCTACATATTCGGATAGATTATTTTTTTTAAAATATTTTTTGTATGAACAGTTTTTTCTATCTACAAAACTGACCAAGTTAGAGTAAGTCAAAATTTGAATTTTTGCATCATTTTTTTTTTTAGTGAAATTTTCGCTTATAACCACTGTAAATAATAAAATAAGTGTCAAATCAATGTTTAATTTACTTTATATGTTTGCAAATAATAATTTAACAACATTGTATGTCACCAGAATGTTCGTTAATTAGGCATGTTGCCCGAGAAATTGGATTTTCGTATGGTTTTATCCAAAAATTAAAAAAAAAAAAACACAAAATTTTCGTTTCAATCGTAGACGCCGTCGGTCGTCGCCACGCACTTACAATAAGTCAGTTATTTTTTATACTGCAAAATTCACTGGAAATATATGGCAAAACAACGTTTGCCGGGTCAGCTAGTTTAAGTATAAATTTACTAAAATTATAAACGAAAACGCACTACCGTCTACTATACAAAGTCACACTCATGTAGGACACGGCGTAATCGACTGTACGACGGAACTCGGAAACGTTCCACAGTTCCGCGGAAGGATTATTTTCACTACCGGGACTACCGCGGTTGCGAGACGCGGTTTTTCTCGACGAATCGCAAAGAGGGATTGCGTTCGATTCAAACCGTTCGCGAGCAAAGTGCGCGCAAAGTAATCGAAAAGTACCCGCGCAATTTTATTATTATATTTAAATGTTCGCCTTTAGTCGAATCGCTCCCCCGGCGAGAGCCCTCGTTCAAACCGTACGCCGTGCAAAATAATGTCATGCGACGGCGGCGGCGTGTGTGTGTCGGCCGCCGCCGTTATTGCCGAGCGCCTCGTCGAGCTTAAGACGAACACACTCTGGCAAAGACAACGCTTATAATAATCGCAGCGATAATAACAGTAATGACGCGCGACGCGGTAATTATAATAATAATAATAACACTAGTAATAATAATATTTACGAAAGATCGAGAAGAAGCGAAACTCGGCGGCGGCGGCGGCGGTGGATTAAACGCTTAAGACGGCGATACGTTGTATATAAATATTATCCGGCGGCTGGGGCAATAAAAACAATAGGGCGCAATAAAGAATACGGGCGGCGCGCGCGCGCGCGTACCGAGCATATTTCAAATGAAAAAATTAAACCGGCAAAGGATTACGGGCCGCGAGACCCGCGTAGTAGTTATATTGTAATAATAATAATATACGTATAATCTAACTAACTTTTAAATGCGTTATGTATATTCACCGCACGGGATTTGTGTAAATGAACCATTACGCACTGCTACGGCACGTCGCGTATATATATACGAGTATTATATACAAGCATGTATATACATGTATATACGTATTGTAGGGCGGGTAGTGACCGCCGCCGCCGCCGCAGCGAGTCGAGGATCACTGGTTTGTTTGTTTTTTTTTTTTTCATATCGGCGAGGAGGACGTCGTCGTCGTATTGCACGCAGTGCGCCGCATAAACAACGATGAAAACAGAGGAAATCCGAAGGAATTAGTGCGCAACGGTCCTTTGCGTACCGAGATCCGCGTTTTCTGAAACTTTTCGATCTATATTTATCGCGAATCCGGAGTCGCTAAAGGTACGGTTTCCAAGGCGCGGCTAGCCGCGGCGGCCGATCGCGGCGACCAGCCGTCGTGATCAGCCGCCGAAGTCTGACTGGTTTCCTAGACATACAAATCGCCGCGGCTCTAAACATAATATCATTATTTGTTTAGTCGTTTTTCGCATTTTGTTGTGTTAAGACGTATATTCTAAGTGTTAAACCATGTCCGATTTAATGTGCGTTTTTAATAATAACAAAATGATCATTGATTTGCTTGAAGAAGAGGAGGAAGAAGATAATTTATTTTTACACAATTTTTGACATTATTATATTACAATACTAAAATATTATTATATATTTATATATTCGATATTATAATTATTATTCAATACTACAGTAATTATTATAATTCAATACTAGAATATTTGTAAATTATGGTAGTTTATAATATATACTATATACTATATACTACTATCAGCGACTGCAAAAGTTTTAACACTATTTTCGACTAGAGTCGCCGGCGGCTGTCGCGATACACTGCTCTCGTCGCGGTAGGCCGCCGGCCGCGGCGGCTCTAGCTCAGTCGCGAGCCGCAGCCGCGCATTGGAAACCAGTCTATAGGCACTACGTGTAAACACTGTTCATACAAAAGCCGCGCCTTGGAAACCGTACCTTAACGTCGTCGTTTCGACGATGAAAACTCGCTGACGATCAGAGAAAATCGACCGGATTTCTTTCGTTCGTCTGCTAACTCGGACTTTTCCCAAAGCATTGCCCAGGCGCGGCAATAAAAACGGGTTTTCACCTTGAACCCGACTATTGGGCACCGTTCGTTGTCTCGCCCACGAGTAGGACGCGACAACGACATCGTTCGTAAAATACGAACGAAAAAAAAGAAAATCCGATAGGAATTCGATTTTATCCGTAAAAACTCGTCACGACCATTCAAGGTTTGTAATATTCAACTCGCACGGTATTAATTGAAAACCATTTTTCGTATATCATTCGTTTATCAGTATTGAAAAATATAAATAATATATTATGTAAAATACGTTTATCAAACTCGAAACAATATAACTACATCATACGTATTTACAAAACTGTGAGGACGACGAAAAAACTGACGGATTTGTGATATGGTTTTTACGATGAAATGCGATATTTCTCCGCCAAAAGTCCGCAGAGACCGGTGTCCAACAGCAGCCGGTGCGAGAATACGTACTGTTTGTAAACCAACTGTTTGGAACCGTCGTCGCACGCGTTCTGGCAAAAGACCGCGAATTCCTGGTCCTTCAGCAACGGTCTCCAGTGCGGATCGACGGGGCCGCCGATCCGCAGGACGCGCAGCCGATGCTGATGAGCGTCCAGGACTCTCGGATCCGCCGACCGAGCAACATCGTACAACATCGTAAATATGTCTTAACTGAATATAAAAATAAAAAAAATAAAATTTTTTTTCCAAATTACGTTCTTTTTTGTTTTTTTTTTGAACAGCCGAGTACACACTTAAAAACACTCAGATCTAAAAAAATGTAAACGGTTCTATTATTTCAATCTAAATATATTTTTATTTTTTCTATATTGTTGACCGAAATCGATTCATATATTATGATTTAATGCCAACTTTGATGGCCCCACTGTGCGCCGCCGTCGATATTTTAAAAATGTTCTCGAAAACGAAATCTGATTGCGTTTTATATTGCGTCGTACGTCTGTTTCCACGGACACGACGCGAAATTGAAAGCGAGTAAAAATTATGACATTGGTTAAAGTTGATGTGAAATAATAACGCAGAGGGAAGTAGACCGAATTACTTTTTGTATGCACGTCGAGTTAAGATTACAAAACTAATACAATAGGGTGAAGATTGAGCGAACCCCCGCGATACGCGTGTCCCATGGGCATCGCCATTATTATATAGACCTTTCTTCCGGTGTAATTTTCAGCTGTTCAAAATATTGTCAATTTCAGCGGCGTTACATAAGTCAGCGGCCTGATAAAATTATATACGTTTTATCAGCGTTACACCGTTGCACCGTTGCGCGGCACGGACATTAATCAGATTTCAGGGTCGGAGGTTATCAAAGAAAGAGGAAAAATAACGTTGAAACATATAATATCGTGCGATCGGACGACGACGAAACAAACACGACTACTTTTAAATACAAATATTATGAAGTTTATTCGTAATGGTAATTAGAAGAAGACTCTATACACCTGCGCGTGAGAATTACGTATACACGCGCGGTACAGGTACAAAACGGTCGAACCGAGGCTTTGATAAAGTGTTACAAAACATTGTACTCGCGGCAAACCGGCGGCGACCGTCAGTGTTTACTTTTAATTAAATAATCTAAACGCGTTATTGTTTCGAATAATCCCAATCGGACGACTGATTAAATTCTATTAGAAAACGTGTACTATAAAATATTACATCGAAAAGTTCACAAACGGACGCGGTCTAATTTTCAGATAAAAGCTATGTTCAAACTATAGTTTAATAGTCGTCTCGAGTCGTTCGTTTGAAATGAAACTTCAAAAAAAAAGAAAAGAAATTATTATTATTAATTTACGTGCGTGTATACGTTGATTTTCAATGAATAAAATATTCTGCCGATAAATCCGACACAACATCGTGTAAGAATCAGATTTTATAGCATTCGCTACTACTTATTATAGGATAGAGATAAAAATAGCAGATTGGGCTATAAATTTGTTTTATCAGGGACTCTAAATATGCAATTTGGCTATTTTTTGCTAGTATCCTAAATTCAACGCTTTATTTTGTATTTTTCATAAATATCGTTTATGTTGAATGACAAATAGTATAAGTTTACGCGAATCCACAAGAGAAATCCCCACATTTTCGGTTTCATTTTGAAAACTGATAAATATGATATTATTTAACGCGTCATAATCTCTTTTCGAATAGCCCGGCGATGTCGAATATATTTCTGGACCTTGGACCAATCTCACTTTTTGGCGAAAATCAATTTATAACTTAACTATACTGTTTCATGCATATTTTCTTGTGCTAGAAGGGCGTATCTTGATCACTAAAATTACAAGAAATAGATTGGCCAATGTCGCAAACAAAAATATTATTTCTAATTCTAAAGTGGCCAAACTGTTTATTATTGTTTTTTTTTTCTTCCGGAAATGATAAATAGTGTGATTGGCCCTTCTTGACCCAAGGTCCAGATTTATTCGTTTATACCTTCTTTTCTGTTATCGTTCCATATTATTGTAGATTGTATAATATACCACCGGCTGTAATTTTTATTTGTATTTATTTTTTTATTTTTTATGTTTTTAGGGCATATTTATATTTATATATTTTCATTTCAATATAGCTCTTTAGAGCTAATAGCTTTTTCATACTTCCCAGATTTGTCTCTCTCGGCCGTCCTCTTCCTCTTTTCCGTATTTATCTTCCCTTCCATAATATTCGTAACGAATGTGTTACGTATGTCTCATAATGTGTCCGAAGAACTTAGTTTTTCTTATTTCCATCATTTTTATAATTCGTCTTGGTTCTTCTATCATATTTAACACTTCTATGTTCGTTTTTTTTTCTATCCAGCTGTGATCTCCATCATTTTCCTCCATGTCCACATCTCTAACGCTTCCGTTCTTCTTTTATCTAGAGTGCTTAAAGTCCACGACTCACTACCATATATAGCGCTACACTCCAAACATACGTTTTGATAAAAAGCATCAAGTCGCATAGATTTTAATTTCCGTACTCGGGCGGTAATAAAATAAATAACGTGCGCGCGGCGAACGCGCATTCCTCGGAGATTGACATACGAACGACAGCCGTAAATACGTCAAACCGATAATATGTTATATACGACACCTTATGTGTGTGTGTCACTCTTAACACGCGTAACGGCGGCGGCGTTTAATTAATTCTCACGGATATCGCGGCGCGATGAATTTTTATTCGACTAAATCGATGCGTATAATAATTATTATTACGAATTATGTACATATTATTTTTACTGTGACTAGATAAATTAATTTAGGTAAGTGATAAATTCGTTTCAAGCGACTGTAATGAACTATATTTTATTTTCTATTTTTTCCTACATGTTTCGACAATTTGTTCATTTACGATTTATTAATAATTATATTCGATCGAATTGTTCATTCAAAAAGCGAAACGTTTATTTTAAATAAAGACGATATTGAAAATAATTTGATTTGTATATCTGTTAATTTTAGAATTTTAGAAGATACAATAGAACAACTGGAAACAAGAAAAATGACTTTAGTTCAAAGTTTAGGACTTTTATATATATTATATTAAAAATGCATAGAACAAGCACGAAGACCCTTGGGAGTAGTTGCAGTAAAAGAGAAATAGCACAGCGTATTACATAAAAATCCTGGTTTAAACTGCCTAAAATTAATTAGGGATACACATCGCGAAATGTATGGGGCAATATTGCCAGCTGAACTTACTCCTTTGGACATTACAAATAATATGAAATTTGCACCCATTACCTCGGTGGAAGTCGAGCGCTCCTTCTTCTTCTTCTATTGGCCATTTTACTCTCTAAAAGTTTTAGCCGCCACTTTTCTCTGTCTTGAGCAATTACACGCCAGTCTTCTATGCCCATTTCCTTCAGGTCTTCCGCTACTCCATCAATCCACCTCTTCCTGGGACCTTGGTCCCCTTGGTCGTTTTCCCTCAGGTTTCCACTCGAAAGCAACCCGTACAGGGTCGTTTTCTTCTCTTCTTACTATAATATGTCCTAGCCATTGGATCCTTTGACCTTTGACGAAGTTGGTAACTGGAGCCAGATTCATAATTTCCTGCAGTTATCTCTGCATTGAATCTTCTTCGCCAACATCCCACATTCGCGTCAAACACAGGGCCACATATTTTTCGCCATATTATCCTGTTTTCGAAAGTTCTTAACCTCCTTTCCGTCGTCACCGTTGTAGTCCAGGCTTCACGTCCGTAGGTCGTCAATGTGGGTCTTATATAATAGACACATACAATCTCGTTTTAGATCTTATCGAGAGCGTTTTTGAGTTGAGAAATTTCAGTAATGCGTAGAAGGTTTTTTCCGCAATTTGAGCATGTATATATTGTATATGGTGTATCTCATTGCTTTCAAGGTCAAGATCAAGATGAATAATTTTTTTACACTTTATATTCCATATTTTCATTTTTTTATCGCGTATAAAGTGATTTTTTATTACATATATACGTATTTACATAATATTTTGGTTTTTTTAATACATATTATAAATCCGAGCCCTACTAATAACCGAATTCACAGAGCCACCGTGTACGTCGGGCGTCCCGCGAAATCGTTAACCGCGCGTTCGAAACATCCATTACCCTCCCCCGATTTTAAAATCGGCGAATCGTCGCGGCACGTCCATATGCATACGAGTATATATTTTATGCGTTTATACACCTACCCCGATGACACGGGGTGTCACTGCAGTGGCGGCGGCGCCGGGATATTTTTCTCGGCAATTACAAGGTGTTGGGCTGTTGAAAAAAAAAACACGAGAATACCCTTCTCAGATTATACGAGTTCATAATGAGTTTATTACTTTGGTTGTTAGGATTTTAAATTTATATAATATAATTATTAGGGAACGGATTTTAATTTAAATAAATATTTTCATGTAGAGTATAATAGCATAGGAAAGTTTTCGATATGTGCGTATACATTTAATTTCAATAGTAATTTGATGCTAATTTTATTTTAAATATTTTAGAATAATTAAATTTTTTTACAAATAATTATGTAATATTGTAGAATTTTCGCGTGTATACTTTAATTATTTTACAAATAAATATTCGTATTCTGTATTATTGAAGTGTAGTTTTTATAATATAATATTGTTAACTATTTAAATATTATGTCAAAAGTTAGTATTTATTTGGAAGAATTTCCGAATGAAACTTTTACGAGTGATGGACAAGTTTTATACTGTCAGTCTTGTGATAAATCAGTATCTATCTAATCAGTATTTAAATATTATACATTTATAAATAAATATTTAACAAACAATAATATTGTATATAAAATATTTTTGATTTTATACTAAAATAAAATCCGTTCCCTAATTATTATAATATACTATACTAGCTGACCTGGCAAACGTTGTTTTGTCAAATGTAATTTTGTATTATAAAAAATAAAAAAATGCACTGTGTTTTTAAAAAAAGCGATACACATTTTTTATCTTCGATTTAAAAAAAAAACATCAATACTATAATCTAAATCACTGTAAATATGTATAACGAATTGAAGTGCTTAATAATGAAAAACGGGATACTGCAGATAATATTCTTTTATTATTTTCCCCTCTCGTTGCACAATTATTATTATTATGAAAACGCGTATTGTATATTTTTTAATCGAAAATAATTCGCGAAAAAACGTATAAACAATGATAACGGTTAGGTTACCGTGGTTACAGAATAGGTATACAATATATTATAAAAACGTTAAATTTTTAAAAATATTTGCGGTGGGCCACCCTTAACACCTGGGGACGTAAAAAAATAGTTTACGTCCTATTAAATTTCATGAAAATCGGTCGAGCCGTTTCGGAGGAGTTCAATAACAAACACTGTGACAGGTGAATTATATATATATATAAGACTAGCTTACCCGGCAAACGTTGTTTTGTCATATATTTCTTGTGAATTTTTTAGTATGAAAAATAACTTGTAAGTATGTGCGGACGACGACGTCTACGATTGAAAGAGGAATGGAGCGCTCGCGCACGCGATTTCGGTAAAAGTTGTGTAATAATATGTGACGTTGCACAATCGTTTGCGTAAAGATCGTCGGGTTTTCGCTTTATTTGCGTATGCGTCACGGCCAATCGGTCGAGCTTATCCGACCAATGACAATAGATTTGCCTGCGATCGTATGCGCCCGTCCAATGGAAAAAGTTCTATATTGTATTCGGTCATTATTGTTCATCGCACGCACGCGATTTCGGTAAAAGTTATGTAGTAAGTTATGTAATATGATATTGCAAAATCAATACGTCTTGCGTAAAGATAATCGGGTTTTTCGATATTATAATAATTATCTATTTCTATAAAATGCAAATTACCGCGCACTCGCCGACAATTTTACCCCTTCTAACCTAACCCTTAGGGGTTGAATTTTGGGAAAATCTTTTCTCGACGGGCCTCTGCTATTGTATAAAACGAAACTGTTGACCGAATTTAATACACCACAAAGCTCCAGTGGCTCCGGACTTTTTCCACTTTTACCCCTTTTAACCCCCTCAGGGTTAATTTTCTTAATTTTTTTTCCGCAAGATCCTTCTCCTGACAACAACAACAAAAAAAAAAGAGAATTAGCTAAATCCCGTTCACGCGTGATGAGGATACCTGCACGTATGTACGTAAATAGGGATTGATTTTTAAAAAATATTATTTTTACCGATTTCAACCGTTTAAAAGCGAAATTTCGAAAATCGGGCTCAGGAAGGTATTCGGAACGAGTCCGTGAAAAAAAATCATAAAATGGCAACATAAAAAAAGGCCTGTATATATAAAGGATAATATTATATTGACTTCATATTCTTAACGATCGTATTATTTTATTATTTACGCCGATGCCCGGTGGAAGGAGGGTCCGCGTGGCCCGTCACTGTGGCAGGACGACCCTCGACGATTTACAAATTTAACGCGGGGATCGATCGTCGCTCCTGAAAACACCCTGTACACGCGGCGGCAGTCGTACAATAATATTACATATTATAATATCAGGTACCCGCGGTGTTGTGAACCGCCCCCCGCGTCCTTTAAAACGAATCGCCGCCGTATAATACGTACATGTATACGCGCGCGCGTATACGTACACGTTGGAACTAATTAACCGGAGTGTATGCAAATGCGCGCGGGATGTAAACCTTGTTAAAAAGTCGAGAGAGCGAAATAACGGCGCGGGGTAAATAAAAATAAAAATATTTATATACGGCGAAACCGTGGGCCATTAAATTTCACTACGGTTTCCGTTCAGATTGTGTGTGACGCTCATCTCTGGGGTACGATTTTTCGGGACATAACTCCCCCCCCCCCGGCCGCCCCGCACTCGTTTTCCGAAACAATATCACCTGCTAAACTGCCTCTCCGAAGCCCATCAGAAAATTTGCATACGCGAGCGCCGCCGCCGCCGCCGCCGCGCACACACACGCGCGCGCGTGCGTTTATTCGACGCCATTATTTTAAATTGCGTTCGACTGCGAGATTCTCGGGGACCGAATCGCGCGAGAATAATATCCTCCGCAGCCGCCGCCGCCGCCTAGCAGATGTCGCGCGCCGGCGGTGGTGGAGAGAGAGATGATATCGCGAACGCGTCGTAATAATAAGCCTTGTAAACGCATATTATTATTGTCAGACGTCCGATTCGGTACCGAATCATCGGTATCGTCGTAATCAGCGGCGGAACTACGTATGTAGATCAGAGATTCCCAACCAGGGTGCCGCGAACTTTATTTAGGGTTTCGCGAAATTATTTGAAATACATATTTTTTAAGAAAAAACGATTTCATGAAAAATAAAATAATATAGCACTGTGTGTAATAAAACAGACTATAATATACGTAAAACCTAATGGGTAGAAATATTGTGTTGTTCAATCTATTTTAATGTTCATACTAGTTTGATTGCTATCCCGAGTATGATTGGATAAATGACCCATTTGATAAAAATATAAGTTTAACTGAATTCAGCCTCGAAGAAGAAGAAGAAGAGCTTCTTAACTAATTGTGGTGTGTGTCGTTTTAATATCATTCTATATATTTTGTGTATTGGTTGTAAAGTGTTTAGTGTTTAGTGTGTGTAATTTGAGTATGGTCCCGATGTACAGCAGTGTGTGCCTTATGTATAATTTAGTTATAGGATGTAATAACGAATGTTACAGACTTTTTCGAATAAAAAAACATTTTTATAACTAAAAATACACTCTATCGCGAGGTTTTAAGTTTTCGATTTTTAAATTGTAATTTCACAAGTTAAATCGCTGGTAGCTTTCCGCCACTGATCATAATAACACGATACACGTGCCGTTTCCGCTCGATCGATGTTTTCCCGCCGCCGCCGCCGCCGCCGCCGCTCTTAATCGTTCCTTTTGCGGTCACCGTGATCTCGACGAACGTATATATTGACGTGACGCGCGCCCGCGTATTTTCCTCGTGTCGTCGTGATTTCGACGAGAAGATTCGGTTCGACCGTCCCTGCAGCGGCAACCCTTGAAATTTCCATGTTTATGGATTTTTCGCTCATAAAATTATCATAACGGTTAATTAAATTTGTCGAGAAATATAAAACGTTCGAGAGAAAATTGAAATTATACAGTATATTATTATTACTACACCGATGAAAATATATAATTGATGAAACGTCATCTCGGGGTGTGTGGGGACAAAGCACCGACGACGGGTCCTCGTACCCAAATCACGTCTCACTGGTCTCTCAGTCGGTGCATCGGGTGGTAGGTCATACTTTGCATCGTTTCTCCACAGTTTTCCAAATTATCGCGGAAAACAGGCAGAAAAGTGTTACGCGAACATTTAGTACGATTACTTATCCCCGAGTCCCGTTCTTACCGCAACGTAAAATAAACACAATTTGTAAGTGTACGCGAAAAGTTGCGAGATTATATCGTAGTTGACTTTTAATAAAATGTCGTTACGTAACAGCGGAAAATGACGATTAAATGTTATCGAGTTTTTTTTTTTCTAATCGATTCGATTGTAAACGAAAAACAACGATTTTTCACTGTTGTATACTGTTGAATTCGGTTTTTGCTTTTTGCGAAATTTCCGTCTCGCCGAATTATTACGAAATCACTATAATGACATTATAAACTGTCCGACTCACTTGCCGTGTTTTGTTCACAATCGTTTTTCGAAAATCAATACGGCACGTCCGAGAACGACACACCCTGTATGTCTCGTTCCGGTCGTCTCGTCCTTTTTCCGCATTTTTATTTACTTTTGAATTCCGCTCCTGCCGCGTCTCGGAAGCGTTTCCGGCAATGAGTCGCGAAGGAATAAACCCAAACAAATGCACACATACTCGTAGATTTATTACTCGCTCGGTGCCATTATTTAAATCACGTTGTTCGACGGTTCTTCGGGGCGTAACCCAAATACAAACAATATTGGAATTACGTATCTTATCGTCGTCGTCGTCGTCGTCGTCGTCGACGACGTCGTTTTAAAGATATTATCTGAAAAGTTCTCAGACGACGTATCAATCGAAGCGATCAAATCGCATTGTAAACGTTTATCCAAATATTTGTCATGGGGGATAAGTTTCTTCGAGTGAAACAAAAACAAATAAACCATTAAAGGCGGAAAAAAAGAAAAGAAAGGAAATCCTGCCGTTCGAGTGCGAACGTTGTCCTCGATACGAAAAAATAATAAATACACATTTATAATAACAACAAGAAGCTTTTTAAATTGATCGCCGCGGAATCTCCAGATCGCGGAATCTCCGGATCGCGAAATCTCCGGATCGGTTTTTTTCTTCGCTCGTCTCGCGACGTCCTTTGTTCGACACGAGTGCGAAATATAATTTATTGTCATACGAATATTTTTTCCGACTCGGTTACTCGGTAGCGGTGTGTGTTTTACGATTATTGCACCACCGTTTCGGACACATACATTTGCATTTCGTTTATACGTATGCATATTTATATTCAAATTCGCCCGCGCGCCTCTGAATCATTTCTTATCGCATCCCCTAATCCTAACGGTACAATCGTAAACGTTCCGGATAATGTGATTGGATTTGGCGCGCAGAGATTTTGCGCCGAAATGTTTCTGAAATTTGTGACGGAAAATCGTGTCGGCGACATTGTCTCCGACGAATTTTCGTTTTCCATTCGACTCGGGAAAAATGCGACGATGTTTATAAACGTGGTCACTGACAATGGATTGACACGTCCAGACCGGTAAAATTTTGTCGATAAACATATATTATAAATACACGTCATATTTGGTTATCCGTTCAGTTCACCTCGTCCGTCTGTATGTATCTGTATGTATCGCATATTTTAACCTGTAAATTTCTTTTGAACGGATATTTAATTTTTTTTTTCAATCAAATAATGGAATGTTCGAAAGAAAGTGTTTGTCATCTGATCGATTTATATCATGAAAAACAAATATAATGGGACCAAACTCAACCCGAGTACGAAAATAAATTTTAAAAAAATGATGCGTGGTGTGAAATTTCAAAAATTCTTAATATTGAAAAATTAGAAGTCGAAAAAATAATGAAAAACTTGATTGGTCAATTTTATCGGGAATGTAAAACTAATTCACATGTGTTAATTCACAAATGTTTAGCAAATATGTTACTTTGGTGTGGACGCGCCTGTTTTTAAATTCTGTTGGTGACGTTGTTAGAAACATTTTTCATTTTTTGCGACAACGTTTATAAACGTGGTCACTGACAATGTATTGACACGTCCAGACCGGTAAAATTTTGTCGATAAACATTTTATAAAATATCTTCTTCTTCGTCGGTTTTTAAAGGCCATCGAGGCCCATTGCCGCAACACAAACTTGCTTCCGTCTGTCTCTGTCCTGTGCTATTGTTTCTCCATCTCTTATTCCGATCTCTGCGCTAAATTCTTCTCCACCTTGTCTCAATCCACCATTGTTTCGGCCTGCCAAGTGGTCTTTTCCCCTGGGGTTTCCATTTTAAAACCTCTTTCAAAATGAACCATTTGACCTCCATAAATGACCAGCCCATGCCATTCTCCTATTTTTTAATACTGCTACTATGTCTTTATATAATTGTTGTATATTTCTATATTATTCCTTTTCTCATATTGTTTTGTCATGTTATTTATTTTTGGCCCAAATATTCTTCTTTCGAGTATTGCTAATTTGTCTTCGTCTCCTTTAGTCGTTGGCCGTGTTTCACACGCGTATAAAAGGACTGGTCTGGTCTAATTACCTTGTATATTGTAATTTATAAATATACACGTCATAATATTTGGTTATCCGTTCAGTTCACCTCGTCCGTCTGTATAACGTATTTTAACCAGTAAATTTCTTTTGAACGGATATTTAATTTAATTTTTTTTTTCAATCAAATAATGGAACGGCCGAAAGACAGTGTTTGTCGTCCGATTGATTTGTATCATGAAAAACAAATAATATTATGGGACCAAACTCAACCCGAGTACGAAAATAAGTCGAAAAAAAAAATGAAAAACTTGATCGGTCAATTTTATCGGGAATGTAAAATTCACATGTGGTGTTAATTGACGAATGTTTGGCAAATATGTTACTTTGTGACACGTGTTTCTTGGTCTAGACGTGAAATATTATGTGTCGCGGAGAAGGAAAAATAATCGGCAGCTACACGTTGTGTCGCGTATCGAAAACACGACCAACATGTCGCGTCGATTGAACGGGACAAACAACTCCGGGGGAGACGCTAAAAAATAAAAAAAAAAGGGGGGGAAAAAACCGCATAGAGTTTCCTGTCTCCTCGAGAACACGGCGCGGCGTCGTCGTCGTCGGCGGCGGGTGCGCGCAGGGTATAATACTCCGCGCTCGCCTCTCCCTTTACTCCTGCGCGGTGGTATAGATTTTTGTTTTTTTTTTTTTTTTCGCGCAAACAATAAACGATAATGCGCCATCGTTACGTATTGTTTGACTAATTAAAAACAAACCCCGGCTCGAATATCTCGGGGGTATTAAAAGCGAACACCGCGCTGCTAGCTACCCGCCATTTTTTATGATAGTCGTTACTCGTGTTCGTATACGAACAGTTATATACGTATTTATATTAAATATTCCTTTCTCATCCGTTTTCCAAAGACAATAAACGTATAATAATAATAATAATAATAATAATAATAATACAATATGTCCCGCCGCCGCCGTCGATACGGCGGCGTTCACCGTGTGCGGCGGCGGGGTTCTCCTTTATTTAACGCTCGGTTGCGTTTCGCAATCGGTCCGCAAACATTCAGAATATCAGACCGCAATATTCACCACGAGTACGCGCGCGTTTAGGTGTAATGCGTCACGTTGTACATATTATTATATTGAGCGCGCGCGACAATTCGATAACGGCAAAGGCGAGACGACGGTTTCACGTTCGATTCGACATTATAATATTATGTACGAGAAGAAAAAGTAGAAAAAAGGACTCGCTATAATTATTGCGTTCGACGATATATCAAAACAATATGATCCTTGCAGGACCGCCCCGGATCGAGGACGTCGATATTACGGCGGTCCGTTCGATTTCGTTTCGGTGTTTCGTCGTTATTCAAAACTAGCAGATCGCTATGAAAACTGTCATGTGGTGTTTCAACGATCTCAAAGATGAATTTTGAAAGTCTTTTTTTTTTTTTTTTTAGCTTTTTTCGATGTTTTTTTGATTATTTTTGCATATCTTTGCTTATAATGACACGGGCCACCGAGGAAAATGTAGAATTTGTAGTTTTTTAACATTGTTTTTTTTTCGTGTTCGCGGTACATCGAAAGCTAAAAATAATTTTTCCCCTTCGAATCACGTAAAATCCTTGTAATAATCACTTGTCGAGTCGGTCCTCGCTGGTCACGAAACGATTTATTACTAATCGCATATAATTAACGCAGTGACGCTGTAATATCATTGCAATTTGTAATTCGATTCAATTTACAGTGAAAAAATAACACATGTTTTATTCAAAAAAATTGTGTTTATTGTTCGGGTTTTTGATATTTTTAAGTGCTTCTTTTCAGTGCTTGAAGTAAATAAAGTATTTTAGAGCTTCTTCTTTTTTTTGACGATTATAAGTGCTAAAAGTCCCGAACCCCGATTACGACAAACGGTCGCGATGCGCGTATTACGTGTGAATCATCGACACGTTATCGTTTGATTTCGCACTGTGCCGATCGTAAACGGTTACCACCGCTCGTACTATACTCGTATGTTTACGGAATTGTTTACGTTCGCAACAGACGATTTCGACACGGAATCGTGTTTAAGAAAACAAAATCATAATGACGATCGATCGTGTTTTCCCTCGGCGGTATCGACGCGTCACGACTAGGAAATGTTTACTGCTTTATACAGTATAGTCACTCGATAATTCGAAAAACTCCATAAATCGAACTAAACGCTAAGTCCCCTGAGAAAACCTCTATAATTAGAAAAAAATACATGTATTCCGGTCCCCTCGATAATTCGAAATGTCTGTCGGTTAGGCACACTCTACAATTCGAATTTTTTTAGTGTACAAACCATCGCGAATTGCTTCAGAACTTGTGGTTTTATTAAGGACGGACAGACAATTGGTGAAGGTATTCCTGTTCAATGTGAGGAGGTCGAAAGCACATGGAACAGACTAGAAGTTCCTGTATCATTCGAAGAATTTGTTCACTTTGACGATAATGTTGCAACTGCTGGTACTTTTACTGACGAGGAAATTATTCAATCCACTTCAGCCAATCAACACAATTCTGACAATGATGACGAGGAAGAGGAGGCGGAGGCAGAGGTTCCTGTCATATCGTTCGAACACTCGGTAAATCGAAAACCTCTATAAATCGAATTTTTAACTCGGTCCCCTGAATTTCGAATTATCGAGTGACTACTGTATAATATCAACAAATATGTTATTAATTATATGATCGGTGTTACGTATTATACTTTGAAATAAAATAAAATAGAACACGTAATGCGTTATTTTCTCCGATATTTCGCATCGTCGCCTACAAGTCCGATAGAAATAATACGTATTATTATCTAAAAGTAAATACCGCGAGTAGAATATATACACGATAATACAATATACATAATATTATCGTTCGCGCGAGATTGACGTACGGCACGTTTGTTTTCAAACGAGATGACTAATATAACCATTCGAACTTTGTTAAACATTATACACGTCATGGTGTACACTATATGAGAGGATGTTAAATGTAATGGGAGAACTATGAGTTCGCAACGACCTCAAATAACAATGGCAACGACAATCGTCATATTATAACATTATTTATCGTGTAAACTTTACAAAATGTCCAATGGACATTATTCTTTTTTATTACGCGAAAAAAATCGCATTAAAATAATATTATTTATTCCTGACGTAGAATGATCGCGTAACTTTGAACACTGCGTATACTGCGTAATGATGATGTACCTACTGTTCAAAAATCGTAAAGCTAATTTTGAACAACACGGCGCGCGGCGGCGTGTTGTGTCGTCACTCGTTGTCGAAACGCTATCGACGAATCGCGTTTACTATTGTTACAAAGCCGAGGGTGTTTTTTTTAAATTTTGTTTTCATAACCGTGGTTCGGATGGTAAATTTTTAAAAACAATAGCGGATTATTCGAGCGTTCCAAGGTCGGTTTGCAAGCGATCAAATAAAATCAAATCGAAAGATACCTCGATAAATTAGACGACAAAAGGATAAAAAAAAAAGGAATCATTTTCAACCTGAATTTTACATGATTTGTTCAATTCTACATAGGACGGCATAGGAGTAGTTTCTCGTCTCGTTATTTATTTATAATATACAAAATGTTACTTTTAACGTGTTTTTTTTTCTACACGTCTACACGTTGTTTTTTATAAGTTTAAAAATTGCATTAATTTATAGTCAAGTTAGCTGTGTACTCGGCTTCGATCGTATTAGGTTTAATAAAATCAATAAAATCGACGAGTGTAATTTTTTTGTTCCGTGTTTCGTGTTATTCACAGCGGGGCACCGCGGAAAATTAAAGTTTGGGAACCGCCGGTGTCTATATAGCAGGGATGGGCAACTGGCGCTAAATTTTCAAATTACTTCATATAATTTTAGCGCTTATCTTTATTTTATTACATTTTTCGATAAAATGTGGATAGTGTTATTCGTGAAACATTTTGCAAACTATAATGATGAATTGCGCATATTTTTCAATAGCATTAGACGAAAGTACTGATGTTTCAGATGTAAGTCAACTTTTAATATTTGTTATGAGTTATTTCTCCACAATTTGAAATGTATGTAAGAGATTTCGCATTAAAAATGTTATCTATGTTTGGAACCACATCCATTTTCGAACTTGAAACATATTAAATCGAAGGAAAGAAATCGTTTGAATAGATGAAACCTTGAGACATTTACTAAGAGTTTCAACTACAGACATAGAAGTGGATTTTACTAAATT
Organism: Drepanosiphum platanoidis; assembly: GCA_948098885.1. NCBI lineage: Eukaryota > Metazoa > Arthropoda > Insecta > Hemiptera > Aphididae > Drepanosiphum > Drepanosiphum platanoidis. The sequence continues at coordinate 26,784,780 of OX402530.1, forward strand.
GGAAAACCCTCGTCCTCAAGTATCACATTAAATAATAATTGTAAATATAAATAAATAAAGATGAAAAATAAATGTTAGTTAAAATTTGAAGGACCTTTTTTTTTTTTTTTTTTGCTTTCTCCTATGCACTACGGCCCGTTGCTAGTTACTTTGAGTTGCCCATCCCTGCTATATAGGAAGGACGCGTAGTCGAGAAGAAGGAAAAAGACGTTCTAAAAACATGCGCGCGCGCGCCAAAGGACGAGCCGGAATCGGCGATCGCGCGCGCGGTCGACGTATAAATCTTCGGTCCGACGGCGACCGGTCGGTCGGACGCGCGCGCCACGCCGCGGACATCCATCACCGCGCGCCCTCGGCGGCGGCCCGAGACCGAGAAAAACCGTCGTAGTAGATTTCCCACAAGACGCGAAGGAATCTCTCGAAGGTGTGGTGGAACGGAGGACGTGTGTGAGCAGCGGCAGCAGCAGCAGCAGCAGCAGCAGCAGCGCGCGTGGCTGCGGGGGGTTTTCTCCCGGTCCAAGACGGTCGTCGAGGAGTAGTGTAGTATAGGTGGCCGGCCGAACTCCTTTGATAACTAATTAAGAAGGTTTGGCTTCTGCCGAGACAAAAGGAGTAATTAGTTACCGCCGCCGCGCGGCTGCGAGTTCCTTTGGGCGCAGCAAGCTGGCTAAACAATATCTTTTCCGATGCCCCGGGGGCACGACCAACAGTCCAAATTAATAGCGCACATCGTAATTGCTTTTAATACAAACTGCCCGGTCGCCCGGCGGATCGACGAGACGCGCGGCGGCGGCGGCCCAAAGCAATCAAACTTTATGTGTACAAGACGCGAGGCGCGCGCCGGACTTTTTGGATTTACGATCTTCGCCGGTCCACTCCGCCGCCGCGTCCTGTCTCGTATGTATCTTAATTGGCGAGTGCGTTGCCGATGATAATCTATACGAGAGAGGGCGCGAATAAATCCTTTTTTACGCCCCGCCAACTATACGTATACCGCGCGGATAGGAAAAAACACCTGCACCACTATTACGATTTGTTTCTCTTCTTCCATTATAAAATATTCCGTCTCCTTTCGTTTGGCTCGGCCGCTTCTTCCGACTCTTTCGGATTTTTCCGAAAACCACTCGCAAAGGGTTCGCGGAGCAGAGGCGTACTCGGGAATTTATTTTCAATGGGGGGGGGGGGGGGTGGTGGAAAATGTTGTTTTTTATCACCGGGACTTTGTCACCTCCTTTTATAAAAAAAAAAACTAGCTGAATAACCCGGCTCCGCTCGTGTGCGATAATGAAATCGAATTTTTTAAAAAACAATATGAATTTCACAATCGAACTTTTACGTAATTTTACGTAAAACTTAACTTTTGATACCATAGACGCGCGTGCCAAGGAAACAAATAATAAAAAATAACCACACAGAGTGTATATACGTATATCTCCATGGCAAAACAATAATTGTTGAATATCGTGCGTGATTAATATTGTACACTTAAGAGGCCATAACTCGGGAACCACGTATTGCACAGCGTACAAACTTCACAGAAACCATCTACATATCAATCTTAATATGACCTAAAATTTTTATCGAAATCGGTTCGGTGGATCTTGAGCTATAAAATTTATTAAAATGTACATCGATTTTTATAGATATTCAATGCGAACATGGCAATGTACGCTCTACAGAAAATAAATTACAAAAAAATTAAGTTTTCTTGGTCTTTTAGCCAGTTCGTTTACTCCGTGTATGTCTCAGTTCGTCCAATTACTCTACGTCTATATGTAGTAGTTCTACCTAGCGATTTTGTTTTCGTTAAAATAAATTATTCTTTCTTACGTTTAAAAGATCTTTGTTTTTTTAACAAAACAGTCCACTAGATTGTAACAAAAAAAAAATATTTGTTTATTTTTCTCCCTTTTTAAAAAAAAATTTTTTTCAGAAAATTGCTCCTACGAATTTTATATTATTTATAAGCACGAACGCACACGACTAGTGACGTCATGGGGGGAGGTTCAAACCCCAAGAACCCCCCCCCCTTGAGTACTATTAAATCCGAAATCATTTTTCTTCTCCGAGCTTATAAGTGTGTGTGTCCTAAGTTTTACAACGAATTTTTAGTTTTGATTGTAGAAATAACTTATACATTTTGGAATTTTGACTATCGGTAAAATATTTTGAACTTTCACTCGTATTTGTTTTGTGTATTTTACGTCATATATAAGTAATACGTATAAACGTGTGCTTGTAAAATTTCGGGTGCTACAATCGTCGGGTGTATTTTTTTATGAAATTTGTCAAAGGTAACATTAAAATCTCGTCCCCTGAAATTAGACGTATTTTAGGCCCTGGTTCGGGTAGTACTAGCACACGACTAAGGACGATTAAATATCATGCGATCGTCCTGTTTTCTTTGACCGCGATAACGTTTACCGACGACAACGTTCGGTATATTATATCGACCGATCAATATAATTTTAAATAATTCTACAAGGTCGCAATTCGCTTCTTTCTTTTTTTTTCGTACATATGAAAATAATATTATTATTACTCTAATAATTTAGGACACACTTACAACTATATTAAATTTGCATATACGACGTACACCCACTGGATTCGAAAACGGATTTCGACGAAACTTAGCGACGACGAATGCAATTTACACGGAAAATAATAATATATCGTACACCGTGTTGCCGGGGCGTACGAGTCACACGTTTTACGTATATATAAATAGGCGCGCATTAATTTTGATTTAAGTTCAAAACAAACGACTGCACTCAAACACAATAGTTGCATGTTGTGTGCATTAACTCATTACTAACGAATCGTAGATTTTATCCAAATCATACACCGTACACGTCTTGTACAAGTCTATTTATTTTTTTTTATCCGGAGACTTTTGATTTATACTGACAAGTAGTAGAAAAATAATGTAGTTTCTTGCGTCGCGTCGTTCGGAACGACAAACGAAATAAATTTAATTTATGTTGAAATTATACAAATTTTAATTGGTAAATATTTTAACGTAATTTTTATGAAGCGTATTAATGAAAAAAATAATAAAAAAAAAAACACTCGCGAAATGACATTAATTTGAAATAAATTTATTTCACCTTTTTTTTTTTTTTTGTTTAACTAAAACGGTTTTAATTATTGTTCGCCGGACGAATGTTTAAAAATAATCTTCAAAGCGCTGATAGTGTTTGGTCGTGCAAAACGTTTCGAGAAGAAACGCGAATTAAAAACAATACCACAAAAATCGTGTCAGCTGTTCTACGTAATTAGATCGAAAAAATATTCCCAGCGCCGCCGCCGCCGTCCGTTACCGATCGATAAAATATACGTACACGTTTCATATTCGATTGTTCTATTATACGCTTATGAAATATTTAAAAGGTATTTTTCGTTTTTTTCGTATTTTTTGTGTGTTAAAAAGTGTATAATAGATTATAGCATTTCGGTGGTCACTCCCCGATTTTTACCCGCTCGGAACGCCTTTATTAATTTTTGTTTCAATTACAGGCCGTGAAATTATCCGGTCGGGATTCAATTACCCTATGGAAATTTTTAACATAAATAAATATAATATACGTGTATATTATAACAAGTGTTTCACGTGTTCTGTCCGCATAACTTTCATGGCCGGCGGCGGCGTAAAAAAAAGCTACTTATTTGTGTTTTTAACGAGCGAATATCATGTTCGAAAACAGTATAGACACGATTGGACGCGGATTCGGTCGAAACGACAACGGTATTGAAATATTTGTTCAATGGTTCGCAAAAACCGTCCGGTAAAGAGGTATTGAAAATGCCGAAAAAAACATTTATAATATACTCCTCGCGCGCTGTATAATATACGTTTTCTCGTCGATCTCGCGGCGATTTTCGACATTTTTAACGGTTTTTTAAAATACGGCGCGCGATAATATTATATACCAGTTCGCCGCTGTACTCGTGTGTACGTTAATAACATCGAAAATATTACGTATTTATTGTTTAGTGATTTGTAGGGTTCGGATTTCAAGGCAAAAGCCTTTCTTTTATCAATCATAATAGACAAATACTGCAGTAGTCACTCGATAATTCGAAAAACTCCATAAATCGAACTAAACGCCAAGTCCCCTGAGAAAACCTCTATAATTAGAAAAAAATACATGTATTCCGGTCCCCTCGATAATTCGAAATGTCTGTCGGTTAGGCACACTCTACAATTCGAATTTTTTTTTCACGAATCTCTATAATTCGAATTTCTTTAAACACGAATAATCGTGTTATACGTACATATTATATCGTACATATAATATGAACGTTCATATGTATAAAGATTATGTACAATCTATTTAACGTACTCGTAATGATACTAATAATGACGATGATTAAATATTATCGTAGTTTAATGTTATCGTATCATACCTACCTAATCTATGCCAAAATAAACCTCTGCTGTGGGTAAACTGTTATTGAAATTGAATAAAACGTAGTCAGTCGCAATATGGGTCCCGTAAAATACAAGTGTTTGTCGATAGCCGACAAAAAAAAAGTGATCGCAGCGGTTGAAGCAGGTGAAAAAAAAAAGATGTTGCTCTACGTTTTGGTATACCAGCTTCTACGCTTTCAACAATACTAAAACAAAAGATTTTTCACAATAAAAAATAACAGATTTCTTTAATATATAATATGTATGTAAAATATAATAATATTAAAAATAAATGTAAAATATAATAATAAGTATGTATAATAAATAAATATCATCTCTCTTTAATTCGAATTAATTTTTTTTCCCTCGATTATTCGAACACTCGGTAAATCGAAAACCTCTTTAAATCGAATTTTTAACTCGGTCCCCTGAATTTCGAATTATCGAGTGACTGCTGTAATTAATTATAAAAAAATGTGTTTCGTTTCATTTCTAAGACGATGGATGTATTATTATTTTTTTTTTCCTTTTTTACTTATATTTTATACACACCTTACGTCAGGGATGGCGAACCCATGTCACTGAGTGACACGCGCGCATTATTTCAGTGACACGCCAATTTCAATATAATTCATAATTTTTACTTCACTTTCCAAACAAATTACAACTGATATTTTTAACTTATTATTTGTAATATAATATCGTAAAATATTATTAATACGTAATGTCGTAATTGACGTAATATGTACTTTCCATTTCCTAATCTCGTAAACTAAAATCATGTGTTATACGTTTAATTAATTATTTTTTAAGCAAAAAAACGGTCTAAAAAGTTTTCTGACACGTGAGGCGAATAAAATCGAACCAAACATTTTGATTTGACGCGCAGTTATCAAAAGGTTCGCCATCCCCGCCTTACGCATTATCGGTACAGATCGGTTTTATTTAACGATTTCACAAGTAGTAATTTTAATTTAGATAATTATTTATGTATGAAATACGCCCCGATAACTTCGGCGGTGGACGTAGAAAGATCCTTTTCGACGAACACAAAAATTTCGAGCCCAAACCGTCTCGACGAAGTTTTACTACGAAGACAGTACGTTTTACTGAAGCTTGAGTACATGGTAGTGAATTCTGTTTTTAATACCGACTAGTCATAGTATATTTAGTTTTGTAGTATGTAATTGCTTTTTTATTATAAATTAAATGCCTTTTTTTATTGATTATATTGCCTTCAAATCCGAACCCTAGTGATTTGATATAATAATATTTTTTATTATAACTACAATGGTTTTTTATTGTCCTTTTAACTTTTGCCACCGACTACCCACACGATCGAAAGAACAATGCGTTAACGACGAATAATAAATAAACACTATAAAACAATAATAATCATCATGCGCACGTTTTCGTATTATCGTCTAAAGGTATCGATTAAAAAAAAAACAATCCCCTAAAACGTTGCTTCTTTTGTACGCGTTTTACGATGGGAATAAAATTCAATAAAAAAAAACGACGTCGGATAGTCATCGAGTATTACGTGAAAATCATAGTGTATTTTACTTTTCGATTATAATGTCGTGATAAACCGCGTCGCGTCGGTCTTTCGGTTTGCAGTTGAAAACAGTAATAATACGTCGAAATGGAAGAAAAGTCGTGCGTGTTCGATGAAAAAAAGGATTGAAACAAAAAACGGGCGAATTTTTGGAACTCCTGGCCGCGGTCGTCGACACCGCAGGCCTCGCGATTAGTGGTCGCCTTAACTGTGACCGAAAAAAAGAGAATCGGTATCAGAAGCAGGGGAAGTAAAATAAAAAATAAATAAATAAATAAATAAAAAGGGGGTTACGATGACCGGGCGATGAAGATAAGCGCTCGCGCCGCAGCAGTTAATTTATACGAATTTCGCATGTGAGGTCACGTGATCGGGAGCAAAGGACAAGGAAAATAATATTATTACGAAACGATAAATTATATTATTTCACGCACGGTCGTGTTCCGTCGAATTCGTTTTGCATAATATAAATAGGCCGGAAAACGATCGTCGAATTCAAATTTTCTTTCCGCGTTTTTGACGTGCGCGCCCGCCCCCTCCCCCCCACCACCATGTTCGCCGTAACTAGGACACAAGTGTCTCGCGTATTATATACAATACACGGCACGGTCATTGTCTGAAAGTTTTTTTTCTTATTCTCCTTTCTCGAGAAAACTGCACGAGAAAATGTATCGCCATCAGCGGCGGAGAACGCTTCCGGTTTTATTCATGTGTACTACAAAACGCGGCGGTATTCAAGACAAACGATATTAGCATTATGTGTTTGTAAGCTTTGACATTTCTTTTCTCGTGTCTCCGGTCTTTTCTTACCCCTTCTCGCCCCGCGCGCACGTTTTCTCTCTCTCTTTTTTTATTGTAGAAAAACGTTTTCCCGCTTTCCCTTTGACAGGGCGAAACATTTGATGGATATCAAATCCTGTACGGAACGAGACTATGACGTCTGGTCGTATACACGTATATATTATATATATATATATATACACGTACAATACATATATGCATTACATATAGCATACGTAACGATTACTAACCCCCTCACTATCATTTTGTTTCCGCCTCGTTTTCTCAGAGCATTACGATTTTGACGTGGTTTCTTTTCCAGTCGTATAATATATTATATAAATATATACGTACGTACACGTATAATAAACACACGTACATAAATACATACGTACTATAGTATAATACGTGCATACACGCGTGCACGCGTGCATGCATACGCGTACGTACGACTTAAAGCGACTTCAACGGCAACGCTTTGCGGCGCATTCGGAAAATCGTTTTTACAGTAGTATACGAGAGTACCTGCTGCGCCTCTACGCGCCTATTGAGAATGTCAAACGAAAAGTACGAGCTATTATCACGCCGCCGCCGCCGAGAGGAAGTCATCGACTGACGATCCGTCGTGCACTAGTAGTCTAACACCTACATTGGATCCGTATTTCTCCCGATCCGACGTCGTGCGAGAATCGGTATCCGACGACGTCAGACGTGAGTGCCTACAATGGTCCCGACTCCCGGCGTGATCCGTAATCCGATTCTTATCTAATCTAATCGTTCTACGGCAGTCTACTGGACAACAACGTCCACTTAAAAAGACGTAAAACTAAAAAATACGGGTCGACGAATTTAATTTAGATAGGTCTACTGGATGATTTTTCACTACTTGTTTACCTTGTTCCGGCCAGGCGAATTTTTCTAGTTTCACCCTTTTTACCCGTTTTAACACCTTTAGGGGTGGAATTTTGTAAAAAATCCTTTCCCATTGGGACTCCACTATGAGAGACGAAACTACTGACCAAATTTCACACCCATCGGCTTCAGCGGTTCCGGCTAGGTGATTTTTTTTCATTTTTACCCGTTTCAACCCTTTTAACCCCGATAGGGGTCGAATTTCGGAAAATCCTTTCTCCGGGAGTTTCCGTTATATAAAACGAAACCGCCGACCGAGTTTCATAGTTTCACATGATAAAATTGCACGAGCACAACTACTCGTCGGATTGGAAAATCGGAATGGAAACAAACATGATTGATCGGCCGTCGAATCGGATAGTGTCGGGAGTCGTCGGGAATCGAGAAATCGGGAGCTCCGTTTCCAATGTAGGCACTAACGTTAAGATAAGGACAACGTCGGATCGGATCGGGAGAAATACGGATCCAATGTAGGTGCAGCCTAAGGCTGACCAAAACGAAAACCAAAAGAGCAAAACTGTGTTAGTCGTTTTTGTTTTAGTCAACTAAAAACAATTTGTTTTATATAAGCGCATGTCAAGGCAAAACAAGAACCAATCACTCGTGTTTCGCGTACTTCAAATTTTAACTACACTTTTCTGTTTACTAGTGCGTGTTTCGTTTTACGTTTTACCTCTTATTGTCCCTTCGTTAGGCGCGTGGTCTATACAGTTGTAGACCAGCAATAAATATTATCAATTTAAGTCTTTAAAAATAACTTAAAGTGTCTTGTATTTTTGGGTAGCTGTTGTTTATGTTTATTACTTTGTAATCAGTACCACCGTGACTGTTGATGAGCGTTGTGTGATTGAACAAATCAAAAATATTACTACTGGTCTACAAGTAGTGTAGACCACGCGACTAACCGCGACTAACCGTGTTCCTATTTTTTTTTGTAAATTTTCAAAATTATTTTCATTATAACTATCCATGTTTTTAATTAATTGAATTTAAACGAATTATAAACAGTAAGTAAAAATAAATATGAAATCATTTTATGTGTTTATAGATTTTTAATCAATTTTTAATGTGCATATGGTAGGTAATTTATATGGTAATTTATACCCATTTTCATTCGAAGATAACTCCCAAGAAAATATAAATATGCATTTTTAATTTGTTTTGGGTCATTCGTAAACATGTCAATTTAAGATATTTATAATTTCAGACCAATCAGAAGATAATTGAGTAAGTAGTTCTAAAAATAAAAATGCTATGAAAAAAATAATCAAAATTTCACCACCACTGACGGATAATTGTATTTTTTTCAAATATTTATGGATTATTTTGAATATTTCAGTATTAATATGGTTCTATACGTGTGTATGAATATTGTACATTCTTAAAATAAACAAAAGTATCAAAAATTAACTAAAATAATCAGAAATTAAATTGGTCTACAACTGTAGACTACAAGTGTAGACCACGCGCCTAAACTTGTAACAATACACCACGCGCCTAACGAAGGGTTAAATATTTTTATTTATACTCTATAGTTACTAAAATTATTATTATTAAACTATAATTATCTTTAATATCCAAAAATGTCATCTGATGAAGAAGTTGCCAATTTGTATTATTTGAAATATTGAAAAAATATCGATTAACATTTTAAAATAATCAAACACTTCGGCGGCGGCGCGGCGGTCTCGTTTGAAATCAACAGGCGCTGATGCAGGCGCTTTATTCTTTCGTACACGAAATACATAATATCTGTCGATATTTTTCCGTCTTCGAATCGCCCGTTTAATCCGGCCCGCGTTTCACGCTGCCGCAAACACTATTACGTATAATTTCCAGCCAACCGAATTGATCTTGTAAGGCGTGTCGCGACTGTTGCCCCGCCAAACAAGCGGTGTACGTACACGCAAGTTTAACGCTAGATTTAAAGCCAACTAACCGGAGTTTATGTGTGTGTGTGTGTGTGCAGCGTGTACGCCATTTATAACCGCTTGCGGAGTGTTATGAAATCATCCGAATCGATTGATAAAGTTTACCGAGTCCCCGCCACGCGTGATATCGTACGAGTACGTATATTACTACAACGCGCGCACACAATCGGGTATATTATTTCGGATGGAAGGTTCTTCCACCGCGCGCGTTTGATCACACATCGAGGCCATAAATTGCCGATGTCGTCTGCCCATTAACCTCCTGTTCCTCTCCTTCTGTACTGATCGCCGCCGCCGCCGCCGCCGCCGCCACCCTATCTATTTTGGACAAGGTATAGTTGGCGGCAAAAACGTCCGATAGCTTTTAGACCGCGCGCCTATGTACTTTCGTCCTTTCGACAACCCCCCCTCCGTGTCTTAGACGCTTGTACGCCGGAACGGGGTGAATGTTTGAATACAAAACTTGGCCCAAGTGTGTGCGTTTAAGAGCCCTTTTCTCCATTAAACCCGCGCACACACATCGATGTATCCCCCCCCACACACACACACACCTGTGCGTAAATCATCGCGAAAACCTTGAGATTTAACCTGTTAAAGACGCCCGTCCCCACGTCCTAGGCGCGGACCGTTTTAATTATGTACGCGCGTTTTCGGTTTTTGACGCTCTGCCGGGTAAAATAAGCTCTGTATGCAAATTACCGCGTCGCGGGTTTATTCGACGATCGTTTCTCGCGCCGCGCCGCCGAAAGCCGAGTTAAAATATGTTACCTATTACTCACGCGAACAAAGCCGACCGCGATGTATACGTATAATATGATATATTATAATAATATCATTATTATAATCAAAACGTTTTTCAACTCGAAACAATATCGAAAATTCAGAAATAACTTGTTCGCGACACGATTGCCCGGATTCTGGATCAACTTGGATCGAATGAAAAATTAATCGACAAAAAACGGCGTAAAATGTAAAATAAAAATCGTTCGTTGAAAACATGTAGAAATATTTTTTTACGAATGACAAAATGAACATCATATTTTTCGACGTAATGTGTAATATAATTATCGATCGACGTAAAAACGTTGGTTTTCGAAACTCATACTTAATCGAGTGTGGGCGCACGTTTTTTTTCCAATTCGGCGACGCGCGACGTCGAAAAACGGCGAGGAATGTTGATAAAACAAAAAAAAAATGTAAAAATCGTTCGTTGAAAACATGTAGAAATAGTTTTTTACGAATGACAAAATTAATATATTTTTCGACGTAATGTGTAACACGGCTTTATATACTCTTCGAACGGTGTTTGAATGTTATTTAATCCGTCGAGCGATAGGTAATGAAATATTAACGATTTACTTTCGGTCGCGGGCGGGCGGGCAGCTCTCAGGGTTCCTCCCGAAATGTCTGGTTCGATTTTTCAATTTACAGTTTCATTATTTATACACGCGAGTTGACAACTCGGTTTACGATTTGTTGTTTTTTGATTTTCATTTTTAACACGGGCAAATCGATTACACGATATAATATATTTAGGCATTATTATTCGTTCTACCCGTAAAGTTTGTGTGACTTTTTGAAAAACAGAGACGCGTCTCTGTTAGAACTCTCTGCGGAGTTTCCAAAACAAGAGACACACAATAATATGGAATAAATACGCGTCGAAATAAACTACTGTTTAAGAGTATACCTTATAGTCAATTTATTTATCAAGTCGACAATAATAATAATTATTATCGATCGACGTAAAAACGTAAATCACGACATTTAGCCGTATTTAAAAACGCGGCTCGTCGAGTCTCTTATAATATGTAAATAAGCACATATTAAACGACGCGATTGAAGTTTAGATTTGTATTTATTTCTTTTTTCTCGTCGCGGATATAACACAAAGAATAATATTGTCTGTACGACTCGCATCATGTGCCTGTGACTGTGTAGAAAACAATCGGTATACGCTCGACAGTAATAATATACACGTAAAAACATCCCCGAGCGCGAATAATATTATTTATCAATCTTTATGCGGAACACACAAAGCGCGACTTTATAAAATATGTACCGCGCTGAAATATTTTACACTCATTGAATGCGCACATTATGACGTGTGCGTGTAATATTTAAAAACATTCAAAGCTCGTGTTCCCGGCCGCGCACCGCGGTCTGCGCGAGACAAACTCTAGCAATACGTTCAATCTTTCAAATTGTCCAATTTGCGGGAAACGAATTACGCGCGCATACGGTGGTGGTGGTGGTGGTGGTGGTAGTATAGGTATATAAAATATTATGTGAACAAAAAGTCGGCAAACACTGCTGCGGCAATCGTCTTTATATAAAGGATAACCACGTGTCCTTATTGAAACAACGGCGCGCGCGCGCACAATATAAGCGAATCCCATGAGGAGGAATAAAAAATACGCGCACACATCGCGGAGGAGGATAAGTCGTTATATTATAAAGGAGGGAAAATAATGATATATATATATATATACGAGTATGTGTGTGTGCGTATATAAACGTATACGGTATTAATAATTTAACAACACTTTGATCGTTGTTCAATACGAGACGCGAAGCGTATATGGGAAGCTTGCTTGCTTTTTTTTTTTTTCAATTCCGTTCCTCCGAGTCTATTATCTTTGAAACAATTTTTTTGTCGCCTTAATAATTCAAAATATATTATGCTTTACCCCCCCCCCCCCGTGCGTGCGTGCGTGTGCGCAAACATATTTTGTACTTGCAGCGCGGTCGCGGGGCACCGAAGGGCCACGAGCGCGATACACACACCGCGGGCGCCATTCATCACATAATAGCTGGAGCTCGATTAAAATTTCACTACGTACTAAATCGGTTTCTTGTTTACATTCCGCCTTGTGTATAACACGCGCGCGCCCGCCCGCGCTCAAACATTGACCCTTATTCATTTAAGAAAACGCCCGGCGCGGCGGAATATAGAGTACAGAGTAAATGAAAAAAAAAAAAAAAAAAAAAAAAATGAAAAATATTATATCCTCCGATTCCTGCGGAGCGCGCGCGCCGATTATTATATTATAATATAGTTTACCTGCACAGTTTACCGGCGCGTCGTCGCGTATCCGTTGTTCCGAGAGAGACCGTTTTGTGTAATGAGTATATATTTTATACTAGCTGTATGTTATATAAACGCGCGGTTCTTAATTCGCGTAGGTCCGCGCGTGTATTTTCGAGTACGTGACCGGAATTTCATCTGCCGCGCTCGCCTCGTATAATTTGTTTGCCGACACCTGCGGTAAAGGCAATACTATCGTACCAATGAGAAATAATATATACATACAGTGCGATCGAAAAGTCGCGCACATCAAAATAGAAGTGTTTCTAAACAGTAGTTGTGATCAATTATTTATATCGGTTATTTCAAAATAACACTACGGGTATTCTCGACATATTTTAATCTAGACGTCATTTTTATATGTATTGCTTTGATTATTGCTCTGTGAACATGTCGTTTCCCCAAGAGCATAGGTTCCCAACCTATGGTCCGCGAGACATTGTGAGGTGGTCCGCGAGCCATACTTACAAAATGTAAAAATATTTTAATAATTTCATTTTCCTTTGAGGCATAACACTAATTATTGACAATCGTGTACAGTACGTCGTTTATTTATAAAATTTATATTACATAGTGAAACCCATTTTGGACTACTCTACATTAAAAATAAACAGAGAAATCGGTTGGACGCCACTAAAGACGTCTTGCGTGTAGCTTTGAGCAGTATCAACCCAAGAATACCTTTGTTAGTGAACAAAACGCAAGCACAAAAATCGCATTAAATTGTTTTTATAATTTTTGTAATTTACCTTAAATAACTATGATAATGTAATGTAAATTTTTTTTTTGAATATTAGTTGGTATTAAATTTTTAATTAGTTTTAAAACTTTAATAAAAAAAAATCAGTTATAAGCATTATTAAAAGCCTGTTATATTCATTGTTTTTTATTTATTCATATAATGATAATCAAAATTCTAAAATATGTGAAAAAAAAATTGATTCTTATTTGTAAGAAATTTGTTAAAAATTTAATAAACGATTAGAATCTATTACTAATAAAAAAACAAAATGTACGAATCTATAAAACTTTATTCTATTTTATTATTATTATTATTACCTATGTCAAATAAAGATATATTTTATATTTTTAATAATATTTTTTTAATTATTATATGAGTATTATATAACCTTTAAACATGTTTATTTTTATTTATTTTTTATATATTGTTATTATTTTTTATTTTTTTTTTTAAATATATATTCGTACTACTGTTGTTTCTGATAATATATTTTGATTTTGTTAAATATTTAATAAATGATTAGAATCTTACTAATAAAAAAAACAAAATGTACGAATCTATAAAACTTTATTCTATTTTATTATTATTACCTATGTCAAAATATAAAGATATATTTTATATATTTAATAATATTTTTTTAATTATTATATGAGTATTATAACCTTTAAACATGTTTATTTTTTTGTTATTATTTTTTATTTTTTTTTTAAATTTATATTCGTGTGACTCTCTTAGTATTATAACAACGTTATACGTTTGGTTTTGTTTGTTGTTTTTTATCACAAAAGAAATCTCCACTTTATAACTATTATTATCAACACGTGGCGTTTGAAAGTTCGGATTTACACGTATACGTGAATATAATATTACCTACACGCTGCATTAGATTTTATATCGTTGCAAATCTCTCGTCGGTTTGACGAAGTCAAATATACGACGCATAGATGAATATTTTACTTGCGGAGCAACGTTACTCATTTGGGACCGACGTATACTTTTCCAGAAACTTTGGTAATAATATACGGAAATAATGTATTATACAAACCCTTAAGTTACATACTTTAACTGTTAAATCCTAATTAAAATTAACGCGCAAACTAAAACATCAAATTTCAGAATAAAATATGTTTGCTTGCTCGCGCTGCGGCAGAGTTGATGATGGGGAAAAAAAAAGTGACCGCGCAAGAGCGCAAAAAAAAAATAAAAATAAAAATAAATATTAACATTTTCGACTCCGCGATGTTTAAAATCTGCGCGTTTTCATCGAAAGACTATATTTTTGTTAAGATAATCGTCTTCGTAGGCGCGACTTGGAAGTGAGGTTTGAGGGAATTTTTCATTTTTCTCGCGTATCAAAATCTAATTTTCGACTACGTCGTCGTCGCCGAAATCGATCGTCAGACGAGACCGTTTTTGGGTATTTATCTCTTTCGTTGTCGAGCGCGGCACAGTTATTCCAATAAATATCACTACTGTTGCGAATTAATGTTTTTTCTTTTCTTTTTGAAAAAGATAACCGAATAATGTTCCGCCGTCGATAATAATTTGTAATAAACGAGTAAAACATAATAATTATTATTACGTATTAAAGTATAATGAATTCAACTGTTTTTCCAATGTTTTACTACGATATCGCCAAACCGTAATCTCGATACGAGATTTACGGAATCGCCTTCTCGACAAACTCGAAATCTAAACAGTCGTATTTTCAAAATATGGGATTTCGTTTAAAAAGCAGCCAGTAGCACTGCAGCAGGTAAGGATTTCTTCGTACTTTGTTAACGATATAATCGTGTGAGTGACGATGGCAAATATTATATTATACCAGTGGGTGTGGCCGGTCGCCATAAAAACGTAGTCCGCCCGCAAATAAAATTCTAGTTGCGCTTAACAATTACCAAGTGCATCAATAATTATATAATAATATTACGTGCTTCGCGAATTCTGATTTAGATTCCAAGCAAAGCGAGATGTGTATTGATTTTTGTTCGTTAATGTTTTCTTTCAAAAACATATTAAGAAATCAAATTCACCACAGTGAATTTTCGATAAAAAAAAATTTATCTCTTTCGTGTTGTAGTATAAGTAGGAAAAATTGTTTAATGTTTTCATCGACGAAACGTTTTTCTTTGCCCGTCTCTTTATTTTCAAAGACGTTCACTGTTTTTACAGTTTGTTTTATTTTTTTCTCATCGTCGAAACGTATACTTGATTTTTTCGCAAAACACAAATTATTCAGTTCGTGTCTTTCGCGTACCGAACGGACGAAACTTCATTTTTTTTGTTAACTCGTTTAAACAGTATAAATAATGATGTATTACCGCGTTTAAACTCAAAAAAATGGTTTGATAAATAATAATCGAATTTTTTTTATAATCAGTTTTGTTATTTTGACATGTGCGGTGACCAATTCTGTCCAAGTTCATTTTTAAGATTGTTATTGTTGTTTTCACGTCATAGTTACCATATATTATAGGTATAATAGACGAACTTTTACCGAGATTTTACTGGTTTTTCGTTGCTCATAATGGTTACAACGGTTACGTCATAGACTATTTTTTCAACGTAAATAATCGCGAGGATACGTCATATTACTGATATAGACGAATTGACTATTAGTGATCTCGTAATTTATCTTTGATCTTTCGATAAGAAGTATTGAAAATACTTATACTTGTGTGAAAATTATTTCACAAACACTCGCGAAGTATTCGATTAGAAATTCGAAGTATTTGATTTGATTTCATATTGCCTGCGTTCCAATGTATTATCAATTTTTTACAAATACAGATTGAACTGTGCGCCGAATTGTCCAAGCCAACTAGACAGGTTGCTCATAAAAAATTACGCGACGACGTTATAATGTTTTTATTGATTTTCGTTTTCGTGAGAAATACCTATAATTGATAAAAAAATATGCACTCGATAGTATTTGAATGTCGTCGGAAAATACTTGCAAAATGTATATTCAGAAAGTATCTTTGAAAATACTTTGAGTATTTTAATTCGAGTGCTCACATTCGACATTACTCTACAAGACTACCGTCGGCGATATCAAAATCCCCGAGCGAAAACCTAACCGATCGCCTGACAAAAAACTAATTGAAAGAGGCGAACGACGAGATTGCCACATAGTGGGAGGAATATTATACTTTTATCGCGACGAAAATGAAACGTTAACCATCGAAATTTAGATAAAAACGCAGTACTTCGTTACATAAGTTGTCAATCTTGTATTGAATGCTTATTTTATCTCTTTTACGTTTTATCAATAGAATCAGAAGAAGCTCGATTTCTTTCTCGACAGCACGTCCACAATAAATGTTTGTCGTCGGTATTATAGAACGTTATATTATTTAGTTTTTTTTTTTTAATAATTCACTTTGTACCGAGGAAACTACTGAACGAGGTGCGTAATAATTTAACAATACCTTTGTTAAATTGATCTAAATTCAATCTCTTTTACTAAATATTTTGTCTCTCTATGTGACATTCAATTGTATTCACGACGAACTTTTTATTTTATGTTCAGTGCGCTCTTTACACCCGACGATGATTTTTTAATCAAATAATTTAATATATTTAATCGTTGTTTTATTATAATAAATCGTTAAGACTTAAAGAACATAAAATAATGAAAATATATCGTAGTTTAACCGCGAAGTCGATCGCACGTAGAAAAAATATCGTTTTAAAAACAAATACATATTATTATTATATATCGTTAAAATTAGATTCGTCCGCGAGCGCGTTCGAACGTTGGCGCGTTTTCGTGACGGAAATACATACTCGCCGTTTGCGAGTTTGGTACCACTGATACGTCGGCTTATCGTTCCGGCCGGACCTCGAGGCGCGTTCACGACGAGATAACGACTGTTTACGAAGCATGTAAACACAAACCGTTTATTTTTTCCGTTTATATTAATACTTTTCGAACCGCGCACGCGAATTTTCGCTTCTCACCGCTCGACAACCGCGCACCGGTATTCGCGATCACGAAAATGCCTTCGATCACCGACATCATGAATCTGAACCAACTGGACATGTTCAAAACGTTGAGAAAAGTCTTGGTCGGCTCAAACTCCGTTCGCAATCTGCTGGCGTACAAGGATCAAATGTTGTACGCGTGGAATCCTGACGAATGCTGTCTGTATTCGCTATTGTTGTCCACGGCTCACGAGGAACGTCCTTCGTACCAAGTAAGTGATCTAATGAGTGGCGTCCCGCTAGCGCTCGTTTTTTTTTTTTTTTTTTTTTGTTTATCGCTCGACGTATCTGCAACTCGTCCGTTTTGTCGAAACAATGTCACGACGGTGGCCCACTCTCGTCTCACGGTTCGATTCTTGAAACGCATAACGCTCGACGAAAGTATTTCAACTTGCGCCTGTTGGAAAATACCAAAAATCTTAATCGACTACGATCCTATTCGCGTGGACATTACAACTGATCGCCGCCGCCGTCAGTGTGCGTTCTGTTTTATATTACCTGCCTAAATCACTACATGTCGCGAGTAACAACCTATCGCATACGTCTTATCTAAAATATTTGCATTAATTCTTTTCTGTGTAAATAGAAACTATAGTATTGGTTGTACTTAATAATACTCCGTGTTTGTTGCAATATAATTCATTTCTTAAAAAAACGTTTGCAATTTAATATTAAACATGAAATATAATATATGTCGGGGCTGATAAGTAATACTAATAGTTTTGGGACTTGTTGACTGGTGTTTGACTAATTTAGTCAATTTTTTTTCCTGATAAAGCGATAACACTATTTATTTTTTTCATACAATCTAGTCTATTTTTTATCTATCCATTTGAAAGAGAATAGAAATACATTCAAATTATTTTAATTTCATAAAGATATTCGATTGATTTTAACTATTGGTTTAAATTAATATTTCAGAGGCTTATAAAAATAATACAACTGGTCAACTAATTTTTGAAATTGTTTGACAATAATAGAAATGCCTAATACCTATTAAACGATTGGTTCATATTTTGTATATTACAAGTATAATAACATAGTTGGTAAAACTAATTTTTCATAAAATAATGTATAATTAAACCAGTCAATCGGCACATATTATTAAATTTGTGCATTTGAAATGTATTGTTAAATTTTGTGATTACAAAATCTTTAAAATATTGGGATGAATTTAGTTGGAGAGTAAACTTACTTGTATTTTAATTTCGATTCACAATAAATTTCTCACTGAAGGTGTATTTCAAATTGTTCTCTAGTTCTCTATTTCAAAAAAAATTGTTCCTTTATTAACTTATTCAACTTTAACATAAGGTATATTGTTGTAAATATAAAAGGCTTACCTAATTAAAATTGTACAAATATAATATTTAGTTTTCATAGCTATTTTGATTGTGTACACCCGCTTAGTTTAGGATTTTAAATTTATAAAATAGTCATAGGTTCTATATAAATATTGCATTAAATTATTAGAAGTACATATTTAATCATACCTGACGGTTTTCAAACAAAATCCATTTTTTTTTTTTTGTGTGTGTGTAAATCAGAATTAATTAACTGTAAAGACTTATACCAAATATTTATTCTACTAGTTTCTGATGATTTAATAATTTAATTTTCAAAAGATTTTAACTTTTATAGATGTTTTCATATATATCATATATCATGTTGATGAAATTATAATGATTAGATTAAAAACTTGAAAATTATAAACAATATTCTTCATAAGTTTTTCAAACTGCAATACAAAAATATTGAAAATGTAGGCACTATTTTTTTTAATAAGAGTTTGGAAATTATAGTTTTTATCAAATTCGCTACAAACACAAAAACTTACAAATGTTGTAACAAAAATGAATAACATATTAACATTTTATTTTCAATCGATAGAAATGTTGAAAAAAATCCCAGATTCTTCATTGATTTTTCACACTTGTATATTTGTATTTAACAGTTTCAATCAATTTTTATGAACGTTTGGAAATCAAATCTTTAAAAATCTAATCCACCTACCCTCCTTGACTCGGAATCTTGAAAGCAACGGGCAACGGTACTCAAATTGATAAAAAATGTACTAGAACAATATTCATTAAACTGTACTCATTAACGCTTCGGTGTGTAAAGACTTTGAATAAATTAAAAAATAAATTATTATTATTAGTTTATTTCTTCTGAAAGATAATGAATTGGTTCGTGTGGGGGGGCCCATGAGTTCACAAATTTACAATATTATAATTATTATATAAATTGATATTAAAATCATCTAAATTAAGTGATTTACTTGTAGTTGTTACATATCGGTCGAAATATCATTGTTTTTAAACTAGTGAAAATAACTTACTGTAATCGATTCGAGTTATTAATTATGTCATATCATATTATTACATTATTTATCGATAAAATTATAAAACTTGTAAGTGTATCGTACCGTGGGTGGAAAGCTTATTGAATTATTAGAAAACACCTAATCGACTTTCTTACGTTAACCATTAGCTGCCGACTATAATACGTATTATGTATTATTATCAAGTCAATGTTCTATTGTTTAAAAATGTAATTTCTGTTTGTGAAACTTCACAAAATCAAAAAGTCGATTCTATTGATCAATAGCTTGCTTTACACGCGCGGGGTTAATCGGGTGACAGAAGAATGTAATAATTGTAAACGGATCTCGACTATAGTTTGAATCGTATCGAATGAACGGACGCGCAGATCTGCTGAGGTTTTCGACAATTAATAAATAAACAACACGGTTATTATTATATTATACTATCATTATTTTTGCACCTTATCGAAAAGTCGGAATCCGACTTGTAATAAAATCCGAAACACCACAGCTCTGACTAACTTTTAACCGCGCGGCGTATATCTATACGTTTTGTATAACAATAATAATAATATCCATTAATTTGCGAATTTACAGCAGCGCCGCCGCCGCCGCCGGTTGTTCCGCCCGTAACCCCGCCGCCGCCGCCGCCGCGACTCGTAGGCGGTAAATGTAGTATAGACGCTGCGGCGGTGCTTTCGCAACGTTCTTCGCGAAAGTACCATTTGGCGTTGATTCCTCCGCCGTTTTTCCTCGGTTTCCGTTTAGCGGCAATAAATCGGCATGAAATATAAGTTCCTATTCGGAATCGCGCAATATAAACACGAGCCGTTAACACAAACGCGAGCGCGGGGACGACTGCGCGTCTTTCCCCGGTGTGCACGCCACCACTCCACAGGGCTAAGGGGTTTTACTTAACAATTATCATAAATATAAACAGGCCCGAACTTCCCTCGGCGGCGACAACCGCTACTACAACTACTACTACTACTACTACTTCGACGACGACGACGGCGACCAAAGACGCGGTTTATCTTTTGAGGCCATTGTTGAGTTTATGTGTATGCGCGCGCGCGCGTGTGTGTGTGTTTGAGTGGAGCGTAGGAAAAATGGAATAATAAATTGCCATTATCGCTCTCGATTGTTCCTTATATTATATTATGTGTAATTATGTATATATAAGTCCGCGGCCGCGGGTGTTTCTTCTTCGCGTCTCTCATCCTTTTCCTTTTCCTGTCGTCGTCGCGGTTCGGGTAAACCGCTAGGCGGTAGTGTCGTAGGGAAACGTCTTCGTCCGGCTGTTGAATTATCGCTTATTACAATCCTCTTCTTATTATTCGGCGGCAGTGCACTCTCCCTCTCCCCCCCCCCCACATTGTGTAATCCTCCCGACCGATGCGCAGAGCTCTCACGCACGAAAAACGGCTCTATTAATGCTAATATACCCCCGCTGTAACGAGCGGCGGCGGGGGGGGGGTAGCGGGTTCGCACAATGGTATTTTACGAAAACGTCGCTGTCGTCTGCCCGACAACAACAATTGTTCCTTTGGATCGTCCTCGCTTTCCGTCTTCCGTACCGATTTTGTATTTCCGACTCGTATACCATAATATCGTTTATGTCTTAACATCCACCGAGCGATTTTTACTTTTCCACAGCGGTTTCAACGTTTCTGAACATAACCGAGTTATATTATAATATTATATACATATAATAATCTTCCCCCGCAGCGTTGTATTGTTGTTTAACGAGAAAGTTTACATTTATTTTTGTGTCTTCCCGTTCGTTATTATTATTATTATTATTTATAATAATATACGTACTTGTACTATTGAACGTTGCGTGTAAACGTTCCATATACATACACTTGCTTTTCTCGTCGGTTTTTTCAAATTGAAATATTTTATTTTTAAAAAATATTATATGTCTGTAGCGGTTTTGATTTTCTCAATAAATATTCGTATTATTTTATGAGCATTTAAAACTAATTACAATATACTTATAGGTGTATACTCTATACGTTATTATTAAATTCATTTTAAATGTATATTTACCGTAAATCATATTTAGTTACAACTTTTTTTTTTTTTTCATACGTATACGTTTTCGGTTTGTTTTATTAATTAATTTATGTTTTCAATGGGATTAAATGAAATTTATTATGATTTCTAGTAATCGTAATAACTAATCGTTTACTTTTCTATTTTCGCGGTTTTGTAAGTGAAAGTGATCCAATTCAATGGTAAATCGATTTAAATTTTATCGATAAGTGAGTTTGTAAAAAAAAAAACGATTTTTTACAAATTTAAACATGTACTCGTTATGTTTTATTTGTTTACGCAACATTTTACCACTACAAGCTACATATTTCGTTAAATAGTATAAATATTAATTTAAAGTATTGATTTTACAATGACGTTTTTACTTTTTAACATTTTCGGTAGATAATAATAATGCAAAATCAATTAGTCTATAGAACTGGTAATTATAACGCCGAACGAATTTCGATGAGGAATTAGACTCGAAATTTACTTGTAGCTTTTGTCATTTTACAACGCATTGATTTTCTCGAGCATAACAAAAAATCTTCGAATACGAGTGTTTTTTACTTTCTTTTTTTTTTGAAATTATGTCGTTATTATTTTGATATTTTAACTTCATTTAAAAAACATCTTTTATCTTCTAGACTTTTGGTTAAAACCATTTTTTTTTTTTTGACGAATATGTCATTGAATTTGTCGTATACACCGAAATCACTTAGAATCATGTTGTACGCGTTAGAACAGCGGTCGCCAACCTTTTGGACCTCGCGGACCACTAAATCCATAACTCTAAATTCTACGGACCACTCATGTCTTATACACATGTCTTAAATACCAAGTTAAAAAAAAAAAAATGAATTAAACTAACGCATATTTTATAAAATATCAATAAAGTGTAAATTAGCTTAATATAAAACTGTTAAGTATTCAACACAAGTTTTAATGTGAGATTTGTTCTCGCTTGTTTTGATTAAGTCTGTGCATTTCGGCATTTTACTGCAGAGCGCGACAGTAAAATAATAACCCACGCGTCGTTGGAAATTAGGTCTATTTATTTTATAACATGCGATAATAATGACAATATTATTACGCGTTTGTTCTTATTTGTTGTAAACCGAAGCTACACATACAGCGACGTTGTACACTACTTTTGTATATTTCGATTATAAACTCACAACAGCATTACTAGTAACGTTCGAATTTTTCTGCGGACCGCCGGTTGGCGACCGCTGCGTTAGAATGCGTATCTCCGCCGTGTTGAAAATTAATAGTTTTTGCCGTTTTGAAACCCCTTGTCGTAATTCCAAAACCATCGTGTGCACATTTTGAAATAATATTATACTCGAAATCTATTTCGTGCGCATTCGCGGATCATCATAGTTTTCGATCCATTTGGTCTACACTACCGTACTAAAAACCGAAAGTCTTTAAATTTACACGCTACATTAGGGTCTCGTATCCACTTTCTCTCTTCTCCCCCTCTACTTCCTTTTATTGTTATTTTAATCCTGAGTGCTATTTCGAAGACTGATGTTTATTATGCACATTTTTAGAACGTTGTGCTGTCGAACCCCAGAGTCTGTTTAATGAACGTTGAATTTTGAAAAAAAAAAACCCCGAAAAGTGACGGTTGGGGATTAAATCGACTGCGAGTAGTATTGAACATTTTAAATAAAAATATAGGGCGTGTCGGGAATATTATATTACAATTCCGTATCAGAAAATAATCGTATTAGCTTAATTAAAAAAAAAAAAAACATATACAACGAGAAAAAAAATAACATACCCGTCATTCTATATATGATTGGTAATTATCGTTATTACTTAATGTGTGTAGGTACTAATATTTATAAAAATGAATATCGTTTTGAAAAAAAAAAAAAAAAAACACCCGAAACCGTAGGACCACACCCTGCGGCGGCGGCGGCGGCGGCGGTTCATTAGAATATTAGGCAATGTGTCATACGATGTCCATGTATGAAATAACAGTGATAAATAAAATATTAATGACATGCCGGACAAAAAAAGAGTGAAATGAAACTGCAACGGACTGGCGGTATAGTAGTAATAATCGACTGTGGTCACGCCGACTGTTGTCAAAGAATTTTCATTATCGCTAAATGGTTTATGTAAATATAACGATTTTAAATATTCCACATACTTTTTTATTCTCGTAATTATTAAAACCCGATCCAAATTGATATAATATACGCGCGCGCGTGTGCATAAACAAAATTCGTCAATTATTTTTGTTAAAAAAAAAAAAAAAAACCAAACGTATTTCCGGATAAACCAAAGGGTCGGCGCGGCGGGCCCAACAAAACGCGTAAAGTAATATGAGAATTTTCATATATTATTTCTAATTAATTTCACGTATGGTTTTAAACGTGAATCGTTTGTTTTCGTTATATTGAGTTAAATTATTACTATTGTATACACACCGAGACTCTTCTATAGTTTTTGATGAAATCGTGAGAGAGAAAAAACCGAATTCTCTATATTATAAGCAGGGCTCGGGACTTTATGCTCTTAAAATCATAACAATATGCGCATACATATGCATAATTAAATATCAAAATATGCGCTTAGATATGTGTTTATTTTGAATTAAAAATGACGTACCAATATAAAAAAAACTCTTTTCCCGTGTAAGATTCCAAAAAATTTCGAAATACCTGGTTCGATAGTTTATTCAGTGGAACATTAGCCGACAACAATGCTTTACAATAGGTTTATATTGAAAGTTGACTTTTTAGATGTATTAGTTTGTGTAATTAATTTATTATTTTATTTATATTGATTATTAATTAATAAATGATTAAATAATCATTTGTCGAGTCCTTGTCTTGAAAATTTCCCTCCGTTTAATCATTTTTGCATGTTTTACTGTTTTTATATTATGTTGTATTACACTAGATCGCCGTTCAAACTCTACTTTAAGTTCACATACTTTGCAAAATAAAATTCTTCCATCTGCGGAAAATACATCGTCCCCAAATTCCGAAATGAAACCTCTCAATCGACAAATTTGTGATTGTTTTTCTTACGGCATATTTATTGAATGAAGAAATTATACCACGAATACGAGCACAATAACATAATAAATTTATAACTCGTCGAAAATTGTACACAAACATTTTTATTTTTTCTTATTAATCGTTAGTGAAATTAAAAAAAGTATAGAATATGCATTAAAAACGAATAATTCTTTACAATATGCATGTGAAGAAAAAAAACTCAAGATATGCAAAAATATGCAAGAAAAATTTTAAAATTTGAAGTCTTTATATCACAAAACAAATATGTATCGAATCCGATTTCTCGTATCTATTTCCCGAACAAATATGCAAATGCATAAAGTCCCGAGCCCTGATTATAAGCATTATTAGCAAATCATAATTATCGAAGGGAAAGGATTATTGCCGATTTTAAGAGAGTAGAAAAACATCGATTTTATGAACCATTTTTTATGTGCCCAGAAATTTTAAACACGCTTATTTGATTAATTTTTTTATGAGAATAATACAAAAACATAGTAGTACTTTTTGGTAGTAAGTCTATATAATTTCCACACACATTCTAATCGCCGTAACGATTTTATATTGAATTTGCGAGACTCGGCGTTTTTTCGTCTTTCTCCGATAATCGTACATTGAATGTTTGAATGTCAATGCAATTAATTATTTCATTGTAGTTTCAATGGAATTTATGAGCCGTATAATTTGTCAGAATTTAATCAATAATAAAAATACTTGTATTTATTCTCGTATGTATAAAATACTGCAGTTAAAGGTTAATGTTTTCGGCGGCGTACTTGAAGGTTAATATACGTTTTATATAGTGTATAATATTATAACAATAATAATATCGGAAGAACCTTTAAGATGTACCTACACTTATCATAATGTTTATGTTTTCTAATATATATAATATATTAGTCCTACCAATAAATACGAGTCCAGGTTAATTCATTATCCAGTGTCAGAGAAGAAGGCACTCATAACGGATGTGATGCGATTACCCGTTATGTCGGCATTGTCCCGAGAGAAAATCCAGACGGATCGGGTACGCGTTTTTATTGGATGAACTTTCTTCTCCTTTTCTTTCTTTTTTTTTTTTCGTTTCCGGTCTTTCTATTTCTTTTTTTTTCTTCTTTTTTTTCTCTGTTCTTATTACTACTATCGTCATCAAGGACCAAACTTTTACTTATTTATTGTCGCGTTTCTCACTTTATGAAAAATATATCTAAAGATAAAAAAAAATACCTCTATCTGGGCCTCGCAATCTAAAGGGGAAATGTTTTATTCGACTCGATTTTTCTTGCTTTAAAACAACACGGAATTAAGTTAAATCCGCGGCCATTAGACCTTTTGCGCCCTCTGTATTGAGTAGTCGGCCGCCCAAATCCGTGACACGGTAATCAACGGGTTTTTACTCGGCAATATAATAAATAATGAAAACCATTCGACGTGAAAAAATGATAAGACATTATGGCGAAGATATTCGGATTGGTCGAATAGTAGTGGGGGGGGGCGCGCGGCGAGAAGAAAAAAAATAATAAAATAAAAAACGCCGCGAACGAATCCTCGACCTAAAAATATGACTAAATGGAAATGCGTGGCATTTTTATTTCGTCCATTATGTCGCAATTAGGATTTTATTTCTACCCCTTTGGTTCGCGTTTCCTCCCTCTCTCTATCTCTATCTCTCTCTCTCTTGGTCTCTCTCTCTCTCTCTCTCTCTCTCGGAGATTAAAACGAAAGTTGCCTTTCGGTAATTAGATATTCAGGTCCGAGTGGGTTTTTGTAATCTGCGGTATTCTTAAGCTCGGACACGTAAAGGATTAACTGACAACGGGTGAGCAAAAAACTAGTTTAAAGGACATTTTAGGATTAAACACAGTTTAAAAAGACATTTGAAAAAAAACATCCTCGACACTGGATTTCGTAACAGCTTTTAAGTAGCTACTCTGAATTTTTGAAATAAGCTTCAACTCATATCCTGCTTTAATATTAAGGTCTTAGAGAACTCTGTGTTCTGTATTCTTTATCTTTATTTTATTTTATTTTTTTCACAAATGTCCTGCCACAAAACCGCTATTATACGTATTTGTTTCATCGACAACGACTGGTTCGTATCAATCGATAGGTTTTCATGTGGACGTGACGTTTAAAAACAGAACGGTTTTAATTCTATTTCATAATAAATATCCAATATAATATATATTATGCTTCTTTACTATTGAAACACTGCGGTGTTTTAAACTCGAACTGAAACTTTCCGCGATCGTTACTTCTCGATTTGCATATCGCTTTATTCTACAATACGTTTATAATGGTAAAATTTAAAAAAAAAAAACGATTAGGTCAAAATTACTCGAAAACTCGGGCTATCGACGCGTTAAGTTTTCTTTTCGAGCATTGTTGACTTCAAAATTTCACGTGAAATGCCGTTTTACTTATCTCGCCCTTGGACGATCGATATTTAGTTGAAAAATTTGCGCGTACAATATCATATTATATCCAACGGACAATAAGATTGCGTTTAGAGTAATATAGTGTCATGTTTTGCCACATATTTCTAGTAAATTTTGTAGTGTAAAAAATTAACTGACTTATTGTAACTGTATGTGGGGACGGCGCGCGGCGGCGGCGTCTACGATTGAAAGAGGAATGGAGCGCGCACGCACGCACGCACGCGATTTCGATAAAAGTTAAGTAATAATTATACGACGTTGCAAAATCCATACCTTTTGGTAAACATCGTCGGGTTTTTCGATGACATAATAATCTATTTATATAAAATGCAAATCACCACGCACTCGCTGATCGTTGCATCTTAGCGGTTGAATTTCGGAAAATCCTTTCTCGGGGCCTCTGCTACATAGAACACGAAACTATTGACCAAATTTAATACCACAAAGCTCCAGTGGCTCCGGATGATTTTTTTCCGTTTTTACCCCTTTTTGACCCCCTTAGGGTTAATTTTCTTAATTTTTTTTCCGTGAGATCCTTCTCCTGACCATAACAAACACACACAAAAAAAAAATAAAATAATTAGCTAAATTGGTCCGCGGCCGTTCACGCGTGATGAGGATACCTGCGGGTAAATAGGGATTAATTTTTATAAAATATTATTTTTACCGATTTCGACCGTTTAAAAGCGAAATTTTGAAAATCGGGCGACGTGGTGAATAGCGTCGTTACAAAACGGGAACATAAAAAAGGCCTGTTCTTTTACAAATTTATATATAAAGGATTATAAATAGTATTGCGCAATATTATCGATCGTCTGAGGGCCGCCGTTGATGTGATGAGATGTATGACAATGTATTGTCATAAGGACGAAACGGAGTTTGTCCCTGCCGGGGGGGGGGAAGGGAGGAAACCCCCCGTGAAAACAAATCGGTTATCGTTAAACGCCGTGTATGCGCTCGTGTGTACCTACTATATAGCTATTAAATATACAATTGTTCGTATTTAAAGCTCAAACGAACCTAGTCGAGATTAAATAAATTATCGCGCACTATTATTGTGAACGCTCGACTTCGGTTTCGGAAAACCAATCAGCATTAATTCGAAATTGTGTGCACAACGTGGTAGTACGAGTACCTAACGTGCGTACAAAGATTTGTATTTTATTATTTGTATATAGCGTATAAGATTTATGCAGATTATACGAATTGTATGTATAAGTATTACTTGATATCGGAATAATTAAACGTTTAATTAAAAGTCCGTCGTCTACGGCCGATAGAAAATACCGCTAAAAGCCTCGTGTATATACGCGCATACAGGCGGCTTTAATTACAAGCCCCTGGGGTCACGAGCGGGTTTAGGTGAAGAAGTGGGGCGGCGAACAAATTTATGTGCAGATTTCAGACCTCTGGGAAACGAGACTTTGTTTGCGGTGACAATTTGAACGATTTATGTGCGCTATGCACGCGGCGGCGGCGGAGGTTTAAACCGTCTGCTTTACCTCCCCAGAACCCATTGCTTTTTAACGGAGACCTTTGGGGTTGTTGTTTGAACGGATCGTTAATTCGTAATTTTTGATATTCCCAACGTCGTCGTCGTCGAGACGCGAAAATCGTATTATTTTTCAAAAAATCAACATTAATTACACATTATAATATAAGGTACTTTTAATTTGAACAACGATCGGGGCGGGGTCGGCGCGTATTTTTGAATTTTTTCGCCGGCCCATCCGTATTATACATATAGCTCTTGTCGTTTGGCCGCCAAATGTTTGATGATTTGATGAGAAAAAAGTCGATCCGACACGGTCTCGTGCGCTGAAATTACGATTGATCGAAATCAATTCAAAACACATACGCTGTCAATTTACAAACCATCCGTTCGCTCGTTGTGCTAATCTACTACTACGTATCCGACAACATTTCGCTTCCGTCTCGAATAATAATAATATTATTCCCGTCCCTTATGGATGATCTATATTACGTAGTGTCTGTCCGATGATATATTATGATTGCCTATTACGTACGTTTTAAAATTTAAAAAACTCTCTTATTAGCGTTTTAGTAATGAAAAAATGACTAATACATGACGTGTGCTTATGATAATTTAACTCGGTCGGATATCTCTGGAGATTTAAAAATATTATTTCTCACAAGCTCGTGTACATCCGGCTGCAGTCGTATAAAATATGTCTTAGAGAGGTAACAATGATAATGAAAAACAACCGACATGGGATGTGTGTGCGTGTGCTCGTACCGACCGAGGAAATAGATGAATAGCATCGGGGACTCTCATCACGTCCGTGTAATTTGAGGGACAATGATTGAAAAGCGGTGGGTTTAATACTGAAAAATGACTCGAGATCAACGGCAGGCGATTTTTCAAACGAAAAAATAAAAATAAAATAAATAAATATTACGTCCGCCGACTTGCGCAAACTTATGACCGAGAATTTCCTCCGAGGGTGCGGCGGCTAGCTTAAATTGCGCGGGCCAAAAACAAAAAAAAAACTATACCTATATAATAGTGATTGGTGTATTTGATGTTTTTATTTATTTATTTATTTATTTATTAACGGAATGTTTTATTACGAGCAATTTTAAAACTAATCCAATCGGATCACTGCACGGATCGAGAACTTACTCGTGGCGCGCCGTTAGTAAAGAGAGATGACGGCCAGAGATAATATTTTATCGTTTTCAATATTATTTACTACTTTTTAGTTATTAGACGGAATAAATTTGATCAAAAAAAAAAAAAAAAAAAATATAATATAATATGAATAAATTATTCGTTTGTTTTATTTTATATCGGTGATAAAATGTCGATAGTTTATTTATTAATTAATTATTTCATAAATCAATTTAATAGTGCAATATTATATTATTTTTTGAATCCGAACTCATTGGCTATCGCTTTTGAGGAACTTGTCCTGAGTAATAATACTAGATTCGCTCAAATATTTAGTCAAAATTTAGTTTTCTAGTCGCAGCCCAAAATCTTTCCAACCATAAAATATATTATCGAAAAAGAATTTTTCGCAAAGAAAAAAAAAACACGTATTGTTTGTAATACGGCTCTCTTGTTTCGCTCGAATTCTAAATTCTTGTCTCTGAAAACGATAAATAATTCACAAATCTAATCAGAATATGTCATATATGTATTATGGCAGTGTCGACATCCGCGCATAAACATAAACCACAGCGTTTCGTTTTTATTATAATTTAACAGTAAGAATAATCAACTTTATAAAATACTTATTTCAATGAATTGTTTTACCTGTATCCTATGGTTTACTATTTACTTAATAAAATAATAAAAAACAATTCTGTCATAATACAACAACAACAACAACAACAATTTTTCTTGGTATTTGATTTTTAAGTACTCAGTATGTTTTATTTTTTATTTTATTTTATTTTTTTTTTTTTAATTAAAGGAAAATAATTTAAAAGTTTTTATTTTCTAGAACTCGTTTTCAGTTCCCAGTTGAACGTGAAAAGAAATGTATATTGTATATAATGTAATAAAAGGGTTAAAATGATATTAAAAAAAAACTGAAGCAAACACCCTGGGGTAACTTTTCCACACAAATACGCAAAAATATCCATTCCCGTTTCTTAGTTATTTTTTTCCGCTAAACGCTCGCGGCTTATTTGGCTAAAATTACCAATGTGAATATTCTCCTAATGTTTGAACTTAAAAAAAAAAAAAAAAACCACTCCGACGGCAATGTAAATAATAATACACACTGTGTCCTAACAATGCGAAACTCGTTTTTACTCGCAACCTTTTCGTGCGGTTGTTGTGTTATTTTATTGACGTTATTTCGCACACATTAGAAAGAAAAAATAAATAGTAACAATCGTCGTATCATCAACGCGACGAATTCGCGCGGCTTGTGCGCTACCGTTTTTATATCTCGCGACAATGTTTGTGTACGTTTTTCCCTTTTCGTAGCGTAAAAAATTCGTTTCGGAGTAAAAATGACGTGCCAGGACTACTTATCCGGATAATTATTCATTTCCCTTTCGTCTTATCTCAGTTACATTTTCACAAGTCATCTACGTTTTCTATTTCGGATAAATATTCCACCTGCAGGCTCTGGATAAATTGTCGAATGATCTTTTAAAATTTTCAACATCGATAAAACCGATCGGAACCGTTCGAATGAAAACGTTCGATTTTCGATCTCTTCGTTTCAGGCGCGCGTGTAAAATATACGTAAAATAGTAAGCGGAATTGTATGTATTAACATATTCGTTGCGAACGATTCCTTTATAGAAATATGTTACATCTGATTATTTTAAGCTATTGTTGATATTACATATTTTTACATAATTTACTTATATTACATATTATATTGTTGTTAAATATTCAGCTATTTACTCTAAATTAGTACTGTATCGCCGTTTTATTATAATATTATCTTCTCCAGTCCGTCCGTGTGCTAATAATATATTATAGTCACGAGTTGCGACTCTCCACAGTCCACACCACGCGATCATAATATTATAATTTATGGCTAAAATATATAGGTATTTAATCACGGCAAAGCTTAATGTTGTACACATTTATACATTTTATGTGTGATCGTTATCGCATGTTATTGTAATTCGTCTGCAGTGTGCTGCAATGCCCTGTACGCGTTTCGATAAAATATGTATATTTCATTTCGTCGTTTGTTGTTGAGTTGAGTGTTAGAGTCGAGTCTCTTTAGTTTTTTAATTATATCCAAGGCTCGGAACTTTAGGCATTTGCATATTTGTTTAGAAAGTGCATATTGAACTTCTAGTTCGATACAAATTTGATCCATAGTATGTATATTCCAAATACAAAAATTTTTGTTGCATAATTTCGCATATTTCGTTATTTTTTGTACGAATTTGCATATTGTATAGGTTTTAGAACATTTTTATGCATATTTCATAGATTTAACGAAAACAATATTTTTTCCTTACAAATTTATAGTTAACAAAAAAATATTAGATATATTACAAAATAAATCCATTGAAAAATACGACAACGGCTATTTTTGTATTGCTCCCAATGCATTTAACAATAATATTTATATCATTTCTAGTACTGAGAACTCGAAATAGTGACTGCCCATCGGCCGGCCCGTATTTATTGTTATCCAAATGTACCATGGCATTCATATATTCTATACCATGATATAAATAAATTATATAACCTAGGTAATTTGTAAAGAATTAAGTTTAACCATTTGGTCGTTATCAGTATTTGTTTGTATATTTATTTATTATTCAATAAATTGCATATTTTTGCATATTTCCCAAATTTTTACTGCATATTTTACCGCATATTATGATGTTTTTTAACGCATATGTATGCGCATATTTGAGTACTTTTTAGTGCATAAAGTTCCGAGCCTTGAATTTATATCACATTTATTCTTTACATATCTTACATATCTTGTATTTTTAATTACAGATTTAGATGAAAATAAATACGTATTTTTGAATTTTTAATACATACAAATTATGATTTATACATTATTTATTTTATCTAGATGATTTTTTTTTTTTTTTGTTATCTGGTCCTTTAACACCACTAATATTAGCGCAACTCTAATGGTATTCTAATCAGACTCGCTCGGGTCCGACCGAATTGTACAGATCGTTTCATTCAAACGTTTCTTCGACGATCCGTGTGTCGCATTACGAATGACAATTGAAACGACGACGACGCGACGGATCGCGGTGAAAATCGCATTATTGAAATATAATATGTATAGGTATTAGGTTCCGTCGCCGAACAAACAAACGCGACGTGAATTATATGGCA
The DNA here is from genome assembly GCA_948098885.1 of Drepanosiphum platanoidis. Lineage (NCBI taxonomy): Eukaryota > Metazoa > Arthropoda > Insecta > Hemiptera > Aphididae > Drepanosiphum > Drepanosiphum platanoidis. Next base: position 26,817,840 of record OX402530.1, read on the forward strand.
ATAACGCCGCGAAAGGTCAAATATTACGTTTGTCATTTTATGGCCGCGATAAAAAAAAAAAAAAAGTACAGCGGTTTTAAATACCAACCCTATCACTTAAATGAACCTTTTTTTTTTTTTTTGTTTTTGTTTCTCCTATATCGACCCTTCGCGTCGAATGATATACGGCCGTGTATCATTTCTTCGTTATATTGCTCAATGAACCGGCGTGTGTTATATCGTCGTCGATGATAATAAAAAGCCCCGACGGATTACGAGTGTTGTACCGTTTTTTTCATGCCATTATTTATCGTCACCCCTTTCCCCCCCCCCCCCACATGACGGTCTATATTTTTTCTCGGTTTATATTTAATTTTTTGCGCTCTTATTGATATGCAAAAATGCGGCGGGCGCGGGCGGCGTACACACAAAGAGTGAAAACACAACGCGAACGGTGTAAAATCGTTAACTCCGCCGCCGCCGATCGAATTTCTGGTAAATAAAACAATAATTTCACACGGTCGTCGTTCGATCCGCAATATCGATCGCTTCGATATAATAAAATATATAATTTAAAAAAACGGCCGCGTATTTGGGTAAAATTATATTATAGATTAAAGTGACAAAATATAAAATACGCGTCCATTACGCGCCGATTGTATTTACACGTGAGTTACCCACGTCGCGTGTGAATGAGATCGAGATTGCCCAAGTTTAAGCCGAAATTAGCGGGGGGAGGGGGGAGAGGGATACCACAGATAAGAAAAAACTTTCCCCGCGTGCTTTCCTTTTTACTTTTTTTTTTTCTTTTCTTTTTTTTTCCCCCGTACAAAAGAATCTGATTGTCACGACATCGTTTTACAACGATTTATCGGGTTCTGTGTGATTTCATGTACTTTTTTCGACGGGGAAAAAAAAAACGAAAAACGCAACGACGACAACAAAAAAAACACCACAATGCCACCGCGTCACGCGACCTATTGAAACGGTCTAGAATCAATCATCGCCGCCGCGCCGTGTGTACGCGTTCGTTCAAGTCTCGATTGTTGTGCGCCGTCGTTCTCCGGCGGTTATACTTTATTTGTATTTGATTGATATTATCTAATTCCCCGCGTATAGAAAAAAAAAAAACAAAAACTATTTCGAGGTTAACAACAAACACGGTTTACGTCGAGGGAACGCGCAGAGAGAGAAAAAACCTAACCGACGACGCACAAAAAACTCTGGGCAATACGAACCCCGAACACAACTACTTATCAATCGCGAGAATAAAACCGCAAAAAGGTCTTATGGATAGAAATACGACGTAACGAATGTTTATATAAATCGATTGAAACCTTAGAAGAGAACCTCGTTTTGATACGCGCGCGCGCGCGCGATATTTTAAATACTTAAAAAACGCCCATCAATTGATACTTAAAATAAAAATGAAACGAGTGTCTCTCGATCGAGACACCACCGGCTCTTCTTGTATACGTTTTCGCCCGGATTTCGCGATTACTATTGTTTTCGACTTGTCGTACGCCGCGCCGAGACCGTTTACCGCGTATACGTAGTCGTCGTCGGTCGTATGGGCTATCGGATTTTTTTTTTGTTTCGTGCCGTGATAAAAACGTTAGGCCAAAACTTAATGTTCCGAGGCGTTTTGTAACGACTTCAAAGGAAGACGGATGGCCATAATAACAGTAAGGGCTTATGGTTCGGACTTTGCACAAAGGACCTTTGTGCAAGTGGCATCCTTTCAACTCGGCCATTAAGCTTTTCCGCGGGGCACACATACTAGTAATATATTGCTGGTAATTATAATAATAATAATAATAATAACAACAGCAATATTATCATCGTCATGCGTGTAATCTAGCCAAATCTTGTGTTCGCTCTCGCTCTCTCTCTCTCTCTCACTCACTCTCCCGGAGAGAGTTTTAAATAATGGCCGCGTCCACCTCTACAATTAAATTACATCCATAGGGGTAAGCGGGCGGGCGGGCAGGGTGTCTGTCGTCCGTCGTAATTCGCGTGTCCTGTGATATACGAGTGTACCTGTTGGATTTTCGGACGTTTAATCACAAAGGCTTTTGTGCGCTGGTTTTCGAAAAACTTTTGTCCCGCCGCTCCTGCCCCCACCCCCACCCACCCCCGGGCTCGTTTCATATAATGTTTACTAATTATTAATTTTAACTTGCTCCGGGAATTTAAAATAATAAAAGTTATGGGCCAAAAAACAAAGCGATTTTATATCTTATATTGTGATGTCATGCGTCTATTATTATGCCGGTTTTATTTATTTTCACAACGCGATCGTTCAATTAATCATAAACTCCTCCGATGATGTACGCGGTGTGAATTTACACATTCGTCGCGAGACCAAAATATCCGTCCGTACGCATTTCAAGTATCGTCGTGACGAATATCATTGTTATTATTATTATAATCAGCTCGCATTGCGCGATTACACGGTCGTTATGTTATTTTATTAAATTCCCATTAGTGGTAGTAACAATTATAATAGGAATTCGAATGGGAACATTTAACCCCTAAAACTCCTATTATTATTCCGAGTTTGTAAATGGACTGAAACACAATCAAGCCAACTTCGCGGAACTCTCGGTTACACTATGTGCGCGCGAGCAACATTTTAGTACCTATTACTCCGATTTATAAACATTTATACGAATATAGGAAACGTGAACTTTCAAAAAAAATAAAATAAAAATATACATTTGTATTTATTCGACTTGAATTTAAGAGAGAGAGAGAAATAAAAACCCATTTGAATATTTTTCGACTACGTGTAAATAATATATCGTGTAATATACAAACCAATTACTATTTTAATGTATTCGAATTGTCGAGTTGAAAATTTGTCGTTTGTAACGCGACATTATGTTACACGATGTAATTATTCCTCCCTCGATTGTTTTCGTTTTTCCTAGTGTGCGCGCCAATTCTTTCACAAATCCTCGTCGATCTAGTAATATATAAAAAAAAAAAAACGTCATTGATTTTTATAATATTCGCGATGCGTATTTACCCCGAGGTACGCGTATTGAATATACGCGGCTCCTGCGATTTGTGACCACAAATCGATCTAGACTCGAGATCTAGTTGATCTATAGTAGTAACCAGTGGCGTACTTAGACCTGAACTTTGGGGGGGGGGGGTTTTAATTTTTTTAATTAACATATTAGATCACGTGACACCTGAACAAACAAAAAATATCGTACATTTTAATAGATTACTAATTTTTATTCGTGATATTATTTTTCATTGACATGTGATAATTAATAAATATGTTATTACTACTTAACCATATATATATAAAAAAAAAAAATGTTAAATTATATAATAATAATAATAAAAAAATAATAATTTAGATACTTGTATTTTTTAGAACATTAATTTTCTATTTTTTTCTGAAAAAATATCGACCACTTCACTACTTTTTATTACACCGATCGTCCACGTCCATATCTACAATATCTTCGTGGAAATACCCATATTCCCGTAGGTACCCACATTAGATAATGTAAGCTGACAAGCTGTACTATTAATAATATTTATAATTCAGAATTCAGAATTTGAGAAAATTCAGATAATTTGTTATACCTAAGTACAGTACAGTTCAGTACAATTAATATACAGGTACTAGATATTTTAGTTTTCTCATAATAAATTAAATCATCCATTAATTTCGGGGGGGGGGTTTTATCCCCAAACCCCCCCCCCCCCGTTAGTACGCCACTGGTAGTAACTGACCGTCTGACGTCGTCGTCGGTTTTGTGTTTGTTTTTTTGTTTTTTTCGCGAGAGACGTTTTTAAGCGTACAAATATTATAATAACCTAACCGAAAAGAGACGACGACGGAAAAACGCCGCCGCCGCCGCGGGCGGTTGGAAAACAACGTTTAGTAGACGGGACGAGAAAATAGTACAGTTGCCGCGAAAAACGACCGGTTAATTTATATATCAAATAGTTTCCATTATCTCGGTCTGCTGTTGTTGGTTGCCGTTTACGCGTACGTCTCTAATGGATAGCCAGAAAGCTTTTATATGCGGCACTATTTATGTTCGGTTATGTGCACCGATTGATTTATATGCGCCCGAGAAGTCGCGCGCACGGGGGTTGTTGTTCTCCGCGTAAAAGTTCCGACGGTATTTTTTCCCTCTCGCGCGCGCGCGCGCTCGCGCCGTTCCCATCATTATTGTTATTATTTATTCACCGCAGTTTTTCGAAATGAGAAACAAACACATATATACGCGCGCGCGCGCGCACACACACAAGCGACCCGAGCCATTAATATGAAATACTGTTTAATCGAAGATATTGTTCTTAAAACTTTACCGAGGGCGTTTTTCCGCGTTGTTTTTTTTTTATTTTTTTATTATTCGTTATTTATTTATTATTTTCCACCCCCGTCCCCCGGTCTCAGGGCTCTTTAATCGTCTACACTTTGAGCCGTCGAACCCTCCTCGGGACGAGGAAGAAGAAGAAGAAGAAGAAGAGAAGAGAGGAAAAAAAAAAATAATAATAATAAAAGGAAATAAATAATAAGAACAACCGACCGAATAATATCGTCTGCAAACGACCGAAGGCCATATTTCGTAAAATTAGGTTTTTTTTATTTATTTATATTTGTTGTTATTTTTCCGTGCTCGGCTCGCAGTTGTTGTAGAACGACTTGTTTCTCCTCCGGGGATTGCTCGTCGCGGAATCGACGATTCTCGAAATCCGCGGTTTCGAGGTGAAACGTGCCAACGGTATAATCGATTATAATAATATATACTCGTATATTTCAAACGTACGGCACCATTGCCCCCGCGATTTGAGGGACAAATAGGATAAAACAATACGCCCATAATACTACCCCAAAAAAAAAAAAAAAAAAAAAACGACGTACAAGCGGCGTTTAAGAGGACGTACATTTTTGCAATCTAAAAAACATGTTTTCGCTGCAATCGGTCTCGTTTAAGCTACAAAAATCGCACCAAACTTTATCGATATAACGATGACGACAATATTATCCGTGTGTTGGTTTACTGTAGTCCAAAACGTAAACGTTTTCACACATATATACGCTTAATTTTTGTTTTTTTATTCAAATTAAACATCGTTTCTTATTTAAATGTTAAGAAAACGGTTGTTTTGTTTATTTTAAATTAGATTAATCATTAGATTAGTCATTAGCTATTATTATTATTATCTCATTTTAAAAACATTTTTGTCGATCGATTAATTATTACGTATAGTAAATACATACGAATTTCATGTTTTACAGTTTGTTCGTCTCGCTTTTTTATGATGATTTCGTACTATTATAAAAAAAAAAAATATAGGTCGCTTTCGCGACATTTTCACGTAACCGCGTCTATATGTTTGTAAAAAGTCTGATCGCGCGCAGTCGAATAATTCGTTCGACTTGTTGGAACGAAAAGCGTTCTCTCTGTGTCTCCTCTCTCTCTCTCTCTCTTTAAAATGATCAACGAGTGTTTTTCAATGTCGCGTTCGTTTTAACCAGAGTGTTTTATATACACACGCGCGCGTGGTGTGAATTTTGTTGTTGAAAACGACGAGGGGGCAACGACGCGGTTTACTTTTTTTTCGGTGTGATGTTGTTGTTGTCGTCGTCGTCGTTCCTCCCGGCGGCGGCGGCGTGTTCACGGCTTCATACAACCAATTTCGTCTTTACCCAGAGCATAGAAAGCAATAACCTTTGATGGGAAAAAGGCCGCCGCGTATTGGACGTTTTAATAAAAGTTTAAATTGAAAACGATTCGTAGCCGAGGCCATGAGGGAGATGAAAGTTTTATAATATTATTATAATAAATATCCGCGGAACGTAATCGTTATGCGAAGCGAAAAAGGGCTCTCTGCTCTCCCCGATTGATTATACATGTATACGCGCGTATACGTGTGTCTTCTACTTGCAACATTTTTAAACGAGTTTCGAGCGTATTCTCTCAAGTTTACTGACATCAAAGTCACCTTGTGTGTGTGTGTGTGTGTGTGTGTGTGTGTATACGTATATACACGGTCGGAAAAGTCGAACAAATTAGAAAATAATAATATCAACTTAACCGGGGCGAACACGTTAATGAAATTTCCTCGAATTCGATTTGCATCGGATGACATAAATTCGACACTCGATACGTATAGTCCAGTCATATTAGACGGAAAAAGGGGTTCAGCTAGAAAAAATTTTGGTACACGCCTTTATGACATCGTTGTAAACTGCAACGTGTGAAAAATCGGCATCAATATCATGTACGCGTTAAAGGTTATTCGAGGTCAAAGGTCACGAAATTGGCATTTTTTTTTTAATATCTCACTTTTTATTAGTCATACGATAAAAATTGTAGAGGAAGTAATTATCTACAAAAAAAGGTCTTATGACATTTTCACGTAAAAGTTATAGTTTTTGCTTTAAGAGGCCGACAAAGTACGAGTTATAATATACACATTTAATGAAATATCATTTTTTTTGTCATTTGATGTCTTATAAAGGTGTGTACCGAAATTCAGCTAGGTGGGAATTTTTTCTAGCTGAAAACCTAACATGACTGGACTAATCGCCGCAATCGTGTTTCACAAACGGTTTGAAATCGCCAAGACTGCGGCGCGGCGGCGGCGTTTACGTTTTTCGGCTATTTCGTCGGTTCTTCGCGCGGTAATTGATTTTCCAAATTCGTTCGTTTTAGCCGATTATTTTTCTCGACTTGTACGTGTTTCGAATTATCGTCTTGTTACTATATTAATAATATTATCGAATTAATCGTCGTCACTCGTCGCGTCGCACTAAACCGCGAGACTTTCTTTTTTTTTTTTCCCCCCCCCATCACGTAGTCGACGCGTATTCAAAAGTTTCAAAAAGAACGGCGCGGCGAGTGCGTATACCGTAGGTGCTATAGATCGTCGAGGAGGAGACCCGCTCCTGGAAACGGCGGAGAATCGTATTATGCGTGGTAAATCAACTCGAGATTTTATTCAACGAAATTGTTTTCGAGTGAATAATTACTCCTTTTCTAGCCGCATACATCGCACTTCCTGCCGGGTCCTGGCTGCACCCCTCCGGTTTGTATTCAGCAAGATTATCGCCGTACATCATATATATACATATTATACGCGTACACTCGTTCGTATCGTTTTCATTACGCGCGCGGTCTTTCAGAATTACTGTTCCAATTAATTTTGATATACACACGTTCATTAAAAACTGTTCTTGATCGCGATGCACTTCCATTTGTTCGAAATCACTGAGTTTGCTTTTTGAGCGTCGTGTTCGCGTTTGATTTTTACAATCATTTATTCGGCTTTGATGTCCCATTTTTTTTTTCTCCTTATACACTTCGTCATTTATTTACGCACCACAAAAAGTCAATACGTTCGTTCGGATTGTTTTCGATTTGTTTAAGATGAGGAAACCCTCTCTCCGCCTCCTCCTCCTCCTCCTATCCGGTCTTTGGAAATTTAATAATAATATACAACACGAAAATGCCACTTTTTCCCCTTTCGCTTTGGTGTGTTTCGTTTGTGTGTATTAATAGCGTGCGATTTTCACTCTTTACCGACGACGACGGCGGCACGGTAATTGGCGGCCCGAGTCCCTCTAATGACTTTATCAATAATAATAAAATACGCAAAAGAAAATAGTGAAAAATCAAAGCCCGATAACGGTTCGACAAACCCGTAAACGCCGAGAAGAAATCTTTTGATTTAAAAAAGCCCACATCTTTGGACCGTAAAATCGGCGATTTTTATGTGCTTCTCGCCTTTTTTTTTTACACAAAGTGAGTTTTAAAAGTTTTAACGAGACTCTGCCTTTTTTTTTCTCTCTATAATATATACTTTTTACGCGTGATGAAAAGTATAGAAATATTATCATGTGTAAAAGCTAATCTCGTTATTTGTGATTTTCATACGATTATTATAATATATACATATATATGATACGAAATATTATAACTTATACTTTGAGGCGGTGACAATCGTACGAAAAACATTTAAGTTTTATAATAGAAAGTTGGAAAAAAGAAATTCAAGAAAATAAAGTTAATAATAATAATACGGTATATTATAATTTCACGCTACGCGTTCGAGTTAACGTGTATACACTAATTTGGTAGGTAATATTATTATTTGTTTGAACGAAAAATCGCTTTAATATAGTACTGATCGATTTGAAAAATTTGTTCCGTTAAATAAATATATTTGAATATTCTCGGTCGATTTATTTGTAACGATTCTCTGGTTGCCTGTACGTTTTCTAGAAAAGTACGATAATCGTTCGTTTCGAATATTTCGGCGGACGAACAACAATAATTAGTAATTACAATTACAATTAATTATTAAAAATATTCTAGCGAGTAGGTCGTGTCAGAAAAGTGTCTTCAAACTTGCCGATAACGGCTCGGCGAGCTTATGAAAACGAAACGAGAAATCTAATAAAATACGAACGTCTCTTCCCCCCCCCCCCCGGTATGGTTATTTATAACAGATCGGCGACGATAAAGGGACGGGGCGGTCTCGGTCAATTTGTTATCCTTTTAATTAACGTTGGGGAAAACTCTAGGAAAACGCGAATATGGAGGACCCCCTTTTTGATAATGTATTGCTCTCTCTCTCTCCGCGCGCGCGCACACATTATAAAATGACACTGGTTAATGAAATTCTTGTTCTTCATTAATACAACATTATGTGTGTGTATACACACATATACACCAGTATTGCAACGTATATGTATGTGCCACCACTATTTCGGCGACCTTCTTCGGCAGAGCACACAAAAGGGACGACCCTGAAAATTTATGTCTTCCGAGAGACTGGAAACTATGTGCTATTATCCTTTGGTTACACACACGCGCGCGCGCGCGCGCGCAAACACATTCCGAACGTAACAACATTTTTGCACTGCTGATCCGTCGCAGCAGTAGAAAGGAGATAAAACACTCGAATCGCGTGCACTGATAGTACATTATAATATCGCGTGTGACGACGATAAATTTTTAAACGTATTATACGAATGATTAAAATATAAAACGTATTTATACACGCCGTAAAGTACAGTTAAAATTAATAACGCGTGAATTGCGAGACAATACGTAAATGTTGATATCGTCGATAATAGTAATCGATTATTATTTAAACGTTATCGAATGAACTTGAATGAGAACTGTTTATAATTGACTTGAAAATAATAACGAGTCGTACGAAATACACGTCGTCGCTAGAAATTCGTATATAGTACGTCGAGCCTAATTGAGTTTTTCAAATCATTAGTTGTTTGACATTAAAAAATAAAAATATGTAATTAATTTTACGATAATAATGACCTTTTTTTTTTTTTTCAGTAGAGTTTAATCGAAACTAATTAAATTTCGATACACAAATATCGTCGATCGATGGCTAGCTATATAGGAGTATCAAAAATTAAAATAAATAGCAAGTACGAAGGTATATCATAGAATAGTTATTTGGATGTATCGCGATGAAAAATCTCCAAAGAATATTGAAATCGAATCGAATACGAATTCAAGAAACCATATTTTTTTTTAATTCCAAGTCTCGAGTAACGAACATGTTTCACGCGCAAACCTTTTAGTTGTGCGCTTAAAATTTAAGTTGTACGCGTTTTTAGTTAAAAGTGCTCTGAAAGTTTCGCACAAACCTATTAATCAAACGAAAACTTCGTCAAATTGATATATACTTATGGTTTTCGTTGGAAATCCTCTGGAGTAAAAAACTAAATATTTTCCGTCCAGAGTTCCTGTCGAAGGTTTTTAAAACGATTTTGCATTCGAGCTCTAAAAAACGTATCGGCGGCGGCGTGACGATAAATACAATATTGTACACCGTCCATCTATCACAATTTAAATTGAAAATCTTCGCTCACAAGTGTTGATTACAATATTTATGTATCTGTTCATTAAAATGTAAACGCGCGATTATAGAACACTACAATTATCTCTGTGTGTGTGTTTAAAAAGACCAGTTATAGGTAATAATTAATAATACCATTATTGCGGAACAAAGGCGCGAACACAATCCGATACATTATTAAAATGTAGATATTAATCTCGCGGTATTGAGATTTTAGAATCAAATCGTACGCGTAATTGCATGTATACCTAACCCCGACCTAATCCGACTATTGTTCGGTGTGATTTATCCCGCGAGTGCCATGAATTGATAAGATATCTAATTAACCGTATTGAATAATAATAAACGCCGCCGGAAAGAAGGAACACCTCCTATATTGCGGCGATATCGTTGTTCGACGCAGATAGAGGCAATTCGGCTGGATCCTGGGCACGCGGTTACCGTTTTCTCAAAGTCGAGCAACGTGGAGCTAGAAATATGAACAAAAATAATATATTATTCGAAATGCGACTGCTGCGGAAACCGAATCGCAAAATCGGCGGCGGTCGCGACCGTTGCGTAACAACACTCGGGGATTTCAGGTTTCCGTTTTTCTTTTCCCGTCCAAAGGTAAATACCGAGCTTTTTAATCCCTTCCCTTTTCATAAAAGGATTATACGACGCGCAGAACAAAAACCTGTAGGGAAAAAAAGCATACGAGAGGAGCGCTCTCGAATACCGCCGCCGCCGCGGTACACTCGCGCGTACGTATATTTGTATTTAAAAACGACGCCACATGTCCCTTACTTACTTACTAATCCGACCGGGTCACCGCGGTATTCTTTACCCTTCGGGCCAGGCTTAGGTGCACATAATATATTAATTTATGATATGTTTTGTTAATTTTTTTTTTTTTTTGTTGTTTTTTAACCGGCGGTTTTTTTCTCTCTTTCTCTCTCTCTAGAAACTCTTCCCCGGCTCTCCGCCCCTGTTCGACGTGGACGAAATATTGATCAACGAGCCGGGCACCATGTGTGCCCTGGTGGGCTCCAAAGGCGTTTCGGTGATGAAGTTCCCGAAACGGACGGGATCCAAGGCTCTGTATGACGGCGCCAACAGCCGAGGAGATGACGTGACGTGCAGGTAAAAACGTATACGCAAATTGCTATTATGCAAATGAGATTTCGCCGGATCGACCGCAAAGAAAAGAGAAATAAAAAATATTAATGATAATAATAATAATAATAATAAAGCGTACGCGATAAAAACGAGCGCGCTTGCGTGTGTGTGTGTGTACTCGCATGTGCACGTCTAACGTGGAACCGAGGGAATCAGCATAAATTAGGTTCAAAGCGATATAGCTTTGTGTGACAGAAACATCGGGGTTTTACTCGCGGGCTGGAGGACGAGAGGTCTTTGATAGGAGGAGATTTCATTAACGGTCAAAAAGTCCGAGAGCGTTCTTTTGACGTTATGGAAAATAGGAAAAGCCCACGCGTATCCGCCAGCCCGGAAAATTAACCCTTTGCCGCCGCCGCCGCGGACGTCGTATCCACGTCACGGGCGTGTACGCGTAATAATATGACAGATCAGATAAAAATTTCTAAATCATACGACGACGCAAGGACCAAACGATTATACGACCCCGATTGTCTATTAACCGACCGACCGAACGGGGTTCGCCGATACGGACGCGTCTCGCGACGTAGTGTTCGTTTGTTTTTTTTTTGTTTTTTTTTCTATATTTTCTAACGCTGCGACTCGCGATTATTAATCGGCCAACGTACAGTACCGCGGTAGATATTTAAGATTATTTACATCGTCGTTTATCAACTTACGCGAACAAACTGGCGCGTTTCGTCGTCGTCGTCGTCGTCGTCGTCGTTGATACGCAATTCGATTTGCTCCGTTTGATGTGACTGCGGCAATATTATCCGAAACGCAATTACGCGTCCGACTGGGTAAAATAATTACTATTACGTAACGACGATTGCGAAATAAAATGCCGGATCCACTCGAACGAAAACGGTATTACGTGTAGAGATTTTTTCGCCGACGACGTGACCGCCAAAAGAGTAGTAATAAATAATAAAAAACCCCGTTTTCGTTATTTCGCGCAAAACGATTTCGCATAAACGACGACGTTTTCGGATTACAGCTTACGAATTATTATTATTATTATTATTATTATTGTAATTTAATTTGGTTTTCTCTTTCGCGCGCAATTAATAATTACACTATTGTTCGTCGTCGCGACGGCTAACACGAGCCTGGTGACTTATAGGTATGGTGACCAGGCGTACTTATTTTATAAGGACAGTACTGATTTTTAAATACTTGTCCTACTGTCCTACGTAAATTGATAAAGTACACTAAAATGTACAACTAATGATGTAGGTAATAACTGTAAATGAAATAAAGTTACCCAAATTCGTCAAAATGGTCGAAAAAAAAAGTAAAATTAATATAATGTTGTAAAAGATAAAGAACGAATGATAAGAGTTATGATAAATATTGAAGTAATAACCAGTTGTTTTTTTTGTTGTTGTTGTTAAGAGTTTGTCATTAAGTTTTGTTTTTTATGCTAGTCACATGGTTTAAGTTTTATAATATATATAATTATTATATATATTTTATTTTCAACTGTTAGATTAAAAATCTATGATACTTTATGCAAGTATTAAAATAAAGTAATAAAGGAGTTTAAATTTATGTTCTATTATAATTTTCATCCATTTATATATTATGTTATACATATTATACCGATGTACTTCTTCTTTTTTTTTAATATCTGGTCACCATATTTATAGGTAATCGCAAACGTAATGGTGTTTATACGCACCTAGTCGACCGTGGAGTATATCGTTCATATTTCTCCGCCAAATACGAACAACTATTTGAAATAATTGTATTTTACACTAAATTTCTTATTTTTCTTGGATTTGTAGTTCGTTTCATTATTACACTTGCGACTGTTTCCATATTATACTTCGGTGGTCTGCTTAAATATCTGAAAACAATTGATCGCGTATTTAATAATAATTGAAAATAGGAATTCAGTTCATTTATTCTGAATTAAACATACATTTTTATGGTGTTCGTCGGGAAATAAAAACGATCTCCTAAAGGTGTTTTTTGTGCGTCATACTATGACTGCCTGCGCTGTCGCTTATATGATTTCGTAGGTCGACGTCTCGCGATATAAACCTCGTATTTCGATTACAATAAATGTCCCTTTACGCGCCTTCTTTTTCAGATCCCACAAGACAAATTTACATGTCCTTTGCTCGAAGATTAAATTAATCGGTTTATATACGCTTGAAAGTTTAAACTACAGCGCGACGCGTTAGGTTAGGTTAGGTAATCGCTATATGGTGCGACACGCCGCCGCCGGGGCAATATCGCCGATTTGATAAATCTCGCGAGTTTTCAAAAAAAAAAAAAAAAAAACCGCGTACAGATGTAGTCTACCAATTCGACTGTTTGATTTTAAACTACAGCATGTTCTGAGTGGAAGGAACGAAACGTCGTCTCTCCCAAAAGCGATGTACGATAACACCGCAATAATAATAATAATAATAATAATTCTATGCAAATATCGAGTTGTAAAACGCGAGAGTCGGTCGCGTATCGAATGAATTATAGCCGAACGGAAAGTAAAACTGTACAATATCGAATAGCGTAATAGTGCTACGAGGGACCGACGACGACGTTTAGACTAGACGGCTTGGTCGGGTTAGGCGCTCGGGGTTTCGGTAATAAGGGGTTTCGGTAAAACCGAGCTCCGGCATTGGCCGCCGCCGGTGAAATATTAAAATTAGTATTCCAAATCCATACGTTGTTCTCTCTCCGTGTGTGTGTGTGTGTAATATACCCGCGGTATACACCCACAACAATCTGACCGCAGGAATCGCGAATGTGCCGCCTTTCGGTGGCCAGTTTCGCGGTCGCATAATAAATTAAGAATTTATACGTTATTGTTGTGTGTCGGGCGGTTGCCCAGGGTCCAAAGGGTATAAATGAAAGCACGTGAGATTAATGTTAAAAATCCCACAGTAGTTTGTTTAGGACTTTTGGATATTGTTATTAGCCACGCCGCCGCCGCCGCCGCCGCCGCGGACCGTCCGTCCGCTGGGAAATAATAATATTGTGCTGCAATCAATATTTAATAGACTTCCAGACAATTATAATACTTGAAAAACACCGTAAAACACCGTCTTGCCCGTTGTTGTGTTGCACACCGGCACACGTGGGTTATTATTATACCTAATTCCGAATATTATAGACGCCGCTGCAGATAGTTAAAATATTCGTCAGGTTTAAAGTTTTAAAATAACGTGAATTATCCAAAATGAAAAAAATTTCACGTTGAAAAACGTGTGATTTTATCGATTATTTTTCAGAAGTATAGGAACGTTTCGATAACTGATTCGGAATAGAATTGGCTATTTTAAATTATTTTCTTGTAAATACACTTGTGTGTACTAACTTGTACATAATATAATACGAGTATTATATACGTAACATTTCATATTAAAATGTTAGAAAAACTACGGAATACAATTAGGTAATATTATCATAAACCTCCTTTGTATTACTTTGTTTTTGTTTCTTCTATACGCAAACACGCTGATTTGCCACTTGACGAGTGATGTGCGTGTCACGCGGGACATTTTCGCGCTGCAATCGATACGAATTTACGTTTCGAAAACATAACTTTATACGTATAATATGGACGGTAAAAGAAAACATTGATTAATCCTACCGCATCATGTGTATGGGTTGTTCGCTTACACAAACACTTATCGAAGATAAGGCTCATCGGTTGCGATTAATAGTTTATTCGTATAGTAGCGTTATTCTGTTATGTTGTTTTTTAAATATATACGTTCCGTGACGTGTGCACACGCTTGTCGGTCGTAATAATTTTCTATAAAACCCAATAAAATATTACGCTATAGCGCTAATGCGACCATGAACGACGAATGCGTTATTCGTCCGTTAACTCGTTTTCGATTTTCCTTCGGGTAAATGAGAAATCTAAACTCCGTCCCCGCCGCCGCCGTTCTCGTATAAATAAATTCAATCTATGAATCAAAAAATAATGAGCGTATTCCATGTTTGCACGTGAACCGATAATACGATATCATTAACGAAACAACTAAACTAATAACGTACAGCGTACGTCGTCGTGTGTTTAATAGCATTTCAAAATATCCGAGCGGATATCGTTCGGTAATCGTCTTGGGCGACATAAACCTACCCCCTCGATTGCCGATGACGCGCGGTACCCGCATTAAACGTCACGTATTCCGAACGGAAATAATAATTATTAATATCATTCGTCGTGCTATGTACGCGGGGGCGGGGGTGGTTATTATTATTATTATTCGTTTGACGGCGGCGGCGGCGGCGTACGTTATTATACATAAATAACCAATAGGTAATTATTATTTACGACGACGACGGTTATACCGTCGTACATGATAATATTATAATATACTCGCGAGGGGTGGGTGCCTGCTACACGCGCGTACCGTGCGCGGTTTTTCGAAAACGCCTCGTCGTCGTGGCCCGTTCTCGCACGCGCGCGCTAATCCCGCGGTATCGTAGATTTTCGAAAGCCTATAAAAACAACGCCTCGTTGTGTGTGTTTGTGTGTATACGTATATATATATACGAGAGAAAAAAAAACAATATCGCGGCGCCGAGGGGCGATGGTATTATACGTATACCTATAAGCCCGCTTCGGCATGTGATGAGCCGCGCTGTTGCCGGGGTCGTTGGGAGAACTTTTAATGAATTCCATAAATAATAGACGAAACTTCTCTCGATAAGAAACGGCGGCGGCGGCGGCGGCGATGACGGGTTTTTATGGGTTAGCCGCAACGTCGGATTTCTTCGCCGCGCGTATTAAATCCCGCGGAAGGAGCAGGAGCGCGCGGGCACACGTGATCCTCAGCGATTCTTAATGATACCTCCTCCGATGCCGGTCGGCAATTCCGCCACTATATCAGCGCGCGCGCGCGCGTGTGTGTGTATACGTTAAAGCGTTTAATAAAGAACCGCCGACGACGACGACGACGACGACGAGTATCGGATGCGCCACACTTTTGTTTTTGCGCGCGCCGAGTGTATTTTATGTGCACCGGAAAGGCGATTAACTTTTACGCTAATGGACCGGCTATTAAGCCGCCTCCTGCTCTTGCGCTACTTCGGCTTCCGTCCGATAATCGATACCTCGTCGTCGTCGTCGTACACTTTTTACACCGAAAACGCTGCGAAACCCGCGGATCGTGTGTGCAGGTTAGCGGTGGTCTTCTGCGTTTTCCTTCCGACCGCGTACTTTCTAACGTACGCTCGAAAAACGAATCCTTTCGCGTCCCGTGTCTGTGTAGCAGTCCTCGTCCTGCAAACGCGAGTATTATATCGAGTCGTTGCAAAAACGAATCGACTCGCAGAGAAGATATTCGGTCGAACAAGACCGAGACAAACATTTTTTCACGTACATCAAATATTATGTAACGCTTTGTGCTGTGCGTTTTCTCTCCAAACACGGCGTTGTGTAAATTATAATAAAAATAAAAATTATAGTTTTCAATACCTAAAGGAATATACTGTAGTGGTTTTTTTTTTTTGTTGGTATTCATGTTATGCTTTTTTAATTCATGCAATTCGTAATTTACGAAATAAACGGTATTGAAGTATATTACCCAAAAAAGAAGCAAACGCTAACCGAACGAAGTTCTGGGGGTCCACAGTACTTGTTCGACTGCACTACTCGCGTGACTCGTACGATATTATAATCGTCGAATAAACAACTGCCGCAGACGTTCATCATTAAAATGCGTATATTATCTCGATATTTAAATTATTAATTTCGCCGGAATTTTACGTCTGAACGGACAAAACGTTAAGTAAAATTCGCTCTTCGCTTCTACCGTCCGCCGAAATACACCCGTTTTCTCGTGCAAACAATAAAATTAAAGGAGCCTTCTATTATAATTTGGCCTTTGGCCCTGGAAAAGGTTTTTTTATACTTTTTTTTCAGTGGCATTTCTATGTTTTATTTAAAAAAAAAAATAATAGGGGTTTTTTTATCGTCGCTTAGACTTTGGTGAAAATCGCGTTTAAGGTATTGAACGTAGTGTATCATTCGCGAGTTGAAAAAAAAAAAAAAAAAACAACAACAAACGTCTGCAGAAATGACTGAACTTTTATTTTCCAAACCGAATTATTTAATTGTTCGCGCGGTACTGCGTATATATATATACGATATTATAATATATAGATGTTTTTTTTATGTTTTACGTGACGTGATTTATCTGCGGCAGGATAAGCACGCGATTTTCAAGGTATTATATTGTTATATACCTGTACCTACCCAAAAGTTTGTATTTTAATAATATTTCATTTCGCGCATTTTCTAGTCCGTTTGATTCTTTTTTCGAGAGGGGTCGTCGTACACACTCGGCTGCTTAACGCGTGTTTTATTAAAACTGGGCCAAAAATCTCTTGCTCCGATTACTTTCCGTCCGCGATTTTGGCCGGAAGTAACGCGCAATCAAACGCGCGCGCGCGCGCTTATCAACAAAGCGGCGTACACATCCGGCGCAACTTGCCAAGGGTATACACCCCTTTTTTTCTCTCTCTCTCTCTCTCTCTTTTTTTTTCTATCGTGCTTTTGACGTTTCGGAAATATCGGGAAAAAGAGGGACGAATTGACGTCGGCCCGGTGTGTGTGTCATTCGGCGCTAATTGACGGCCGGCCGAGAGGAGCCGAGTGAAAAACAAATTAGAGAGCGTACATAATTTATATTCACACGAATAATGGATACTCGAACGGTATGTGTTTGCAGCGGACGTGATAAAAACAAAAGTATAGCTAAACACAAAAAAGGGGTAGACCGTAGACAGCTTACGGGTGCATAATTGATGCCAACGCAATTTATAATAACAATCTCGATCGATCAACAGGTCGTCTAGTTCCTAGATATATTATAGCCGTATATGATAATAAGAAGCGATTCGATATTTTTACTTGGAAAAAAAAACGAAAGATTTCCGTCGTCTGATCGTTATAGTATAATCAATAGAACAAAGATTACATTTTGTGTCTCTAAAGACACGTTGCGATGTTGTGTGTTTTTATTTTTCGATTAATGTTTTTTTCGCGCGCCGTTATTGTATTTCGATTTTCATAAAAAGCTTTCGGGTTGTACGTATATCACCGCGGCGTTCATACCAAAGACCACGACGAGACGTTTGGCGGAATTTTATTCGAGTCGACTTCTCACACACAATCGCAGTGTTTAAACCGCTTCGTCGGCTGCGCCGAGATGATGGCGTTTGGTTTATAAACCGACCGACCTACCTACCTACGCCTTTGCGCGCGAGCGGCGGCGGAGCCACGCGAACTTTACTAATAACGTTAGACTCTATTGACTTAACAAATTGTAACAACTGCAGTATGGTTTCTATTCGAAATTCGGCTGATTTATTAATGACTATACAACGCATGGTTTCCTAATGAATTTCGCGAGAATGGAAAGCAAATCCAAATCCCTTCGTATACACATGTATACGTATATATTTATATATATATACGAGTATACTCGTATATTATGTTTGTTTACAAACGAAAATACCAGCGCACAATTACATTTCGACCGAGATGAACCCCTCGGAGTGAATATTCTGCGAATTATCTTATATGTGTTGTGCATTTGTCACTGTGCGCGATGTTTAGAAAAAGAAAAACGAAAATTTGCCCTGTCGACGACTTCGGTCGTCGCCGTAATTTCACATTTGCTTCGTCTCGGTAAACTTCGCATGTGCGCTTTTAAACATCCGCCGTGTTTAAACGCTACTGCAGCCGTGCACACATGTACACATAACTGTTTATATATTGTAAAACGACTACTACGCGCAGCATAATCGTTTTAGGGTCTATTCCGTAATCTTTTACGATTTCGTACACGGAATACGTATTCTCGACTATTGTATATTATTCAACTGTCAAAACCATTATTTCGTTAATTTTTTTTTCAATTCATCTTTTTCCTCGTAAAAAAAAACGTTTGGAGAAAAATTATTATTATTTTAACATCTAATTATACGCTCCTCTTGCCGTACGAACATGATATAGCGCGTATGATGTGTAATTTATACAGTATTGTCAAAACAAAACGGCGTTGTTCACATTATAATATAGATATATTATATAAATTATTTTCCTCGAGAATCCACCCCGACGTCGTCGCATATCTCTGCACACGGTGTCGGTGTACGATGTTCGCGGACGCTTTCGATTTCGAATTCAAAAAACATTTCGCCAAACGCTCGTTTTGTTTTTTACCATACGACGTCTACAATACGTGATTTGTAATCATTTGTATTTCAAATAGTTTCGTATAAAATGACATATACGAGTTTGCCAATAGGCAAAAACTCTTTTGTTTTATAAAAAAAAAACCATTCAACTGCAGTTTCGACTCTTTATTCGTAGCATTATTGTGTCCTAAATATTATTGCGAAATCGTTGTTTTCCGGCGACTTTAAAACAACTGATGTATTATGTTTATTTATTTTCAGCACTTCGCTTTTGCAAGACAAATTCTTCATAACCAAGCACTTGACGGACGTGAAACGCGTCCGATGGTATCCTGGAAGTCCCGAGGACAATCACCTGGTGGTGCTTACCAATAGCAAAAACTGCTTGCGACTGTTCAAGGTGGACAACGGCGCCGGCAAACTGGTGTCCATTTGGCGCATCGGACCGCAGACTTCCCGCATGCTCGCCTCGTTGGGCGACACGGCCGTCGACTTTGATTTCGCCCCGCCCGTGCTGCTCGGCGATCGAAACCAATCGGAATCGTCAATCATATGGCCGATTCTCGTCTTGCAAGGAAACGGTATAAAACCAAACGTTAAATTAACATAATATAAGAAAAAAACGGATCGCGCGTCGGGCGTAACGACGTCGACCCAAAAGAACGTAAATCGATTTCCTGTTCGTCGTACGGCAATACTATACGTAGGTACCGCACACCGGTGGTTTTGAAACGTTTAAGCTCGATTTGTCGAATGAATCCGCGCGAGTCGATGGGGGCGTCACGCGGTTGTTATAGGCCCAACGCACACCAAAAGAGCAAAACTGCTTTAAACAGTGTTAGTCAGCCTAAAACACAGTTTTGTTAAAAATAAAACATAGGAAATAACGTTGCATGCGTACACTGATAAGACAAAAACAAAACGAAAACATTTTTGCTTTAAACACCATCAGTCATGACGGAGGGCTCGGATTTTGTAGCAAAATAAATCCTTAAAAAAGCATTTGAAGTAGCCGAAGAAAAAAGCAAAAAGAAGCATTTATTAAATTTAATTCTAAAAAAAAAAACAAATTTCAATTACACATAAAATTAAATATTAAAAAAGGAATTTACGACCACATATTATTTGGTCAAGATACTTTCATTAAAACTCGTTCTATTGGGTGCTGCTAATATATTATATTTATACGTAGAAAAAGACCTTTCCACATCAACCGATGTAATCCATGCATATTTCATATAAACTAAATCATTTAAATCATACTGTTAATCATTCATTACAATTTCTGGCAATAATGATTTATAGTCCAAGTACAATATACATAAAAAAAAGTTAAATTTTCAAGAAAAATATGTAAAAATTAAGAAAAAATAACCAAATAGGGGAAAAAGCAATAAAAAGCAAGTTTTGTGGAGTAAGCAAAAAAAAGCAAAAAAAAGTTTACTTCATTGAAATCAGAACGATTCAAAACGTATTTATCTATGAAAATTATCTTTCTACCACACACCTCGCAAAAGAAGCATTTGCTACAAAATCCGAGCCCTAGTCATGACTAATACTGTCTGAAGTGTTGACATTTTTCTTTAGTCATAATTATTAGTCATATAATATAATTTTTATTATTTTTTTTCGTCTGATCGTATTTCTGATCGTAATTCACATATAAATGATACAATCACGTTGTGAGTGATACGTTTTTGGTTCAATGGATGTACCCATAACTTTTTTTTATCCCTTTCTTCTAAATCGAATAGAGTGTGTACCACATACAAATGGCAACTTCTTCATCAGATGACATTTTGGATATTAAAGATAATAATTATAGTTTAATAATAATAATTTTAGTAACTAGAGTATAAATAAAAATATATAATAAGAGGTAAAACGTAAAACGAAACACGCGCGAGTAAACAGAAAAGTGTAGTTAAAATTTGAAGTACGCAAAACACGAGTGATTGGTTCTTGTTTTTGCTGCCTCGACATGCGCTTATATAAAACAAATTGTTTTTAGTTGACTAAAACAAAAACGACTAACACAGTTTTGCTCTTTTGGTGTGCGGTCGGCCTTAAACAACCGGAATGATGTGCGTGCGTGTTCAATATTGACCTTTGATTTGACCGACTGCGTCAAAACTGCCGTTCCGTTTCACCGACCAAACTCTCGTCCGGGGTCGGTCGCCTTGTGTTTTGGTAAAACGACGACGAGTTTTCTTACGTTTCAGTTGAATTCGACCGTATCGAACACAGTCGAATTGTCGTTTCTGTTACTCTTAATATCATCGGCTCTGTCACGCGAACTCTTTTGATACGACTGTTTCAAATATAGAATCGGGAGGGGGGAGGAGGAGGAGGAGGAGGTTGGAGCAGTGCTCCCGACTGCCGGTTTTTAAAACAATTGAAAACGAAATGTCAACGTATTATAATGTACGCGTATATATTATTACATGGACTTTGAGACATGTGTAAGATAAGTCGAGAACGCCGAGGGTTGATAATTGTAATATGATGATCGAAAATCGTATTAAAGATGAAAAGGGAACTTTCGGCGAAACCTAATTAGATGAAAGAAAATAAATGTTTTTAATTATTCGTCGGGGCAAGAAGTTTGTATGGATGAGCGATGTCTGAGACAATAATGATCGTTCGTGCGATAAAACAACGACCGAGGACAATAATAATAATAGTAATAATAATAATAATAATAATAATTGTCTCGCGTCGTTTGATGTGAAACATGATCGCGAAATAACGTTGGCCGTGTTCGACGCAAGACGAATACGAATACGAACACCGTCGCGTCGGGAAACAGTGAATGAGACAGTGTCGAGGATCCAACGGTTTTTTTAAGAGGGCCAAACGCTTACGTTTCGGTGTGAAGTATCGAGGGACGCCGCCTATATATATATATATGATGCGATAGTTTCGATTTAAACAAATAAACTCTCGAGTTTGTGATCTCTTGGAGATTACCTGCGTCTAAAATATTATACTCGGACGTTTCCGATCGGTCTCGATAATCGTAGAAACGCCATGTCCTCGCGATGAAAATATACCGTCTATAAAACTCGAGTGCGAGCGTCGACGGCGTGATAATTTTCGCGGAATACTTAGAATCGCAACTGGGGCGTTTTTGAGTTTATAACGTATAAATATTATACATACTTATGAATCGAACGATTGTTTGAAAAAATCGTCGATTTCGACGAAAACCAATCGCGTTCCTGCGGCTATCGAGATCGGCCATATTACATAATATTACATATACATTTACGACGTATTTATTGTTTTGTTCGCAGGTGAAGTGTTGTGCCTCAACACGACCGTCGACGACTCGATGTGCATAAAATCGGCGAAAATAACGGGTCCCCTGACCATGTACCCTCCCGCGGACGACAACTACAGCGAAGACGCCTGTTCGCTGATCGTTTTGGACACCGTGCCGCCTTCGGTCGTGATAGCTTCGAACTTTGGCGAACTGTACAATTGCCTTCTTTTGCCCGAAGAAACACAAAACAAAGTTAGTATTAAAACCTATCGTTTGCCAAAACACAACTCGACGTGGTTTAATAAATCACTACGACACGTGTTGTCGATTTGTTGGGAATTATTAATTTATCAATAGTATTCGTTTTTTTTTTTTTTTCTGAAACTACGTTACGTCATACCGACGAGAAGTAAATTAAAAATAAGAACGCTTATAGTTTATTAAAATTTAAACGTGAAATTATCAGTTCTTAAATAATTATTGTAATCAATAGGATGTCGTCGAAAAGGCAGTTGTTGTTCGAATGATTTTCGACGAGTTCGATTTTATTGGGAAAAATATATGGCATTTCGACTGGGCGTGGATTTTCTAGTCGTGATTTGTAGATTTTCCATAGATAAATAATATTATTCATAAATTCGGGCCGATAAATGCGGATCGATCGCCGCCGTCGCCTCGCTCTCAAAGTGGCCGCCGATCATATCGAATTAAGTTGTTTGAAACGCATGGTTTTCTCAATCGGAAAAAATAAAACGTTCGATTAATTCGTCAAAGATAATATTTAATCTGCTATAGGGAAATTCAAATATCACACAAGTCGTTGTTTTGGAAGTGTTGTTGATAATTTCACGAAGAGACAATAGATGGCTGAAATATGAACTACGATCGTCTAAAAATGTGAAAGCGTGATTATACGTAGGTAGTTTTCGAAAAACTCAAAATGAAAAAAAAAAACGTTTCTTTCTCAATATTGTAACCGAATGGGAAATATCGCGTTCGCGCGTTATAACTACACGTACGAGGTATTTGTTCTCTACGCCGCGGAACAGCCGATTGTCGGTATTATTATTATATTAAAAGTTTAGGGGCCCGCGAAAGTTTATGATCCACTAAGATCTGGAAACTATTAAGTGAAACCAACCGTCGAATTAGTTTGTCAAACGAGCTCAACCCCCATTGTGGTTTACGATAATTAACGATGATTTAATCTTACCGTATAATACGTAATACACTAAACCGCTAACAATCGTTTTCTAACAAGTGTTGCCGAATATCACAATCGATGGTCCACGTCGATAGGTCGCAATCGGGCCCGGATTAACACTATCGTAGGCCCTAAGCACAGTGCCTATTTATTTCCCATTGTGCTACGGTCCTGGTGTACAGTATTAAAATGATAAAAAAAACCTTATGTTTGGGAGAGGTTCAGAAGTAGTGTCGAATCTCAGTGTTAAGCCTTTAAATCAAAAATATTTAAAACAATCTTAACTTTTACCTGATAACCAGGGCTCGGGACTTGAAGCATTTGCTTATTTTTCTGGATTGACTTAAACTGTGTTATAAGAGTGTTATAGAAGTGTATGTCATGTTACAACACGTTCAATTTTGAAATTTGAGAGTGCTTTTTTTTTTGCTTTTTTCAGTGATTTTTCAAAAAAATGCTTATTTCCAGTTTTTCTGATAATTATTGCTTTTTTGACCAGTTTTTATACTTTTTTATGATTTTCTCCTGCAAAGTCGTTTTTGATTGAATTAAAATTAAAAATAATTCATATCTTATCTACGTTGTCGCCGTCCGCGGCATCGTTGCAGGGTAACAAAAATATTCCAACGCTCAAAATAGAATTGTTGGATTTCGGGGAAACAAATTAATATAATAAAATTGAGTTCATGTTTATCAGTCTATCACTAATTTCTCTTTTTTTAGATTTGATTTATTTTTTATTTTATTGTTTTTTTTTTTTTTAATAAATAGTTTTGCTTAAATTTAAGTTTTTTAAATTTTACCCGAGCCCTGATGATAACTTTTATTATTTATTTTATATTTGATAACAATTTTAACACATCCTAAAAACATTTAATTTTACTCTAAATATATTTAATAATTATTATTAATATTTAAAGTATTTAATTTTAGCAACTTTTTTGTATACAATTTTCAATTTTGCATATTTCTTCCCCGTATACAAAAAAAATCGTAGCCTCACATTTTATTTTTGTAGGCCCTAAAATGTTCGTGCCTATGCCCTAATACGGCCCTGGTCGCAATTCCCTTGTTCTTTAAACGCTCCTTGCGATGTTTCGGTTACGTTTTGGTCTTCGGCTGATGTTTCATGTGTTGCGTTTTTTCCCAGGACGACGAATACGAGCCCGGCAACAGACAACCCGAGTACAGTTTGCACATCATCGAGACGGTCGAACTGGAGCTGGGCCTCAACGTTTTGGACAACAGCGAATACGACAGCTCGAATTTGATACAGCTGAAAAAAGACCCGGCCGTCTCGTCCAGGTACTGGTGTCTGCACAACACCGGCGTGCACTCCGTCACGATACCGCTCACCGAGCTGCTGGACGATTTCTCCAAAAACGGACTGGGTGAGATATTATTCTCGTCGCGCGCGAATTCAAGTTCGTCTAAGGACTGCACGTATAATATATTACCATCGTTGTTTCAGACGAAGAACGTTCCGGATCGCCCGACATACAGGGCCAAAGTTTTGTGGAATATTACATTTGCACGGGTCTCATGAACGGAGAAACGAAACCTATCAAAGGGTTCGCGGTGGTAAACTTTCCGACAGACTTGCTGCTCACTTTGTTGAGCAACGGCGAAGTCGTGACGCAGAGCGTTCCGGATTACGATCATAATAAACAGTCAATGGCCAGCGCGTACGCAAACGAAGACGCGTCCTTAGAAGAGCCACTAGATAGTCCTGATAACGTAAGCTCGCGCTGATCGCGCTGATAATCAGACAGGAATATTAATAATGATATTATTGTAATTCTCGCCGTTGTTGTTTCAGGCGGAAAAAAACGACTTCAGTTCGTTTATATCGGCTCTATTGCAAAAAGGCAACAACACTAAAAACACTCTTCTGAAATTGGGATCCGATGTGCCCAACGACATTGTGATACAGGTAATAACAATTCGCGTGTCGAGTGCGTGTTGTCCGGATCCATGGGCGTCCCCCGGGGGGGGGGGGCAAGACGGGGCACTTGCCCCCCCCCTAGAATTTAAATTTGTTTTCCAAAACATTATCTGTAAAGCGCTAATTTAATAAATATAGATTATTTTAATATGTATTATAAAAAAATGTTCTTTCTATAAAATGTATAATATAATACCTAAGTGTAATAATGATGTATTATAAATAGAGCGCGGATTTTTATGCACTAAAAAGTATCAAAATATGCCATATAATATGCAGTAAAAATCATGAAAATATGCAAAAAATATGCAGTAAAAATCATGAAAATATGCAAAAATATGCAGTAAAAATCATGAAATTCATTTTTTTTATTTATTTAAAATTTTACAAATTAAACTTCTTATAACAATTAATTACTTAAATACTAAAATATTAAATACTTATATAAATTTCTCTTTAAATTTTTTTAATTTTATTTACTATTAAAATGAATGATCATATGCATTTCAAGTTTTTCTTGAGTGAAGCTATGACGTTTATCAGTTAACATATTTTTAAATACTGAAAACGAACGTTCGACGTCAACCGAAGTTGTTGGGGCATATTTGAAGCAACTTATTATTTTCGGGTCTTGATAAACATCTTCGAGCTGAACGTTTTCGCCTGATAGTACTGCATTTATTTTTCGTAGAATTTCTAGACCTTTATTTTTATTGGAAAGCTCATTTAATTTTGTAGTAAGTGTTGCACCTTTTGGCCCAGGAATAGAATTAATTTTTTCTTTGATTTCGTCAATTATTGAAAAGCTTTCATGTAAAGTCATATTTTGAGTTTCCAGTTTTTTTATGACTATCACTAAAAATGCCAAATGAGTTGATATAAATTTGTTTTTTGATATAAATTTTTTTAAATTTTTGCTTCAATATGCAATAAATATGCAATACATTTTGAATTTTGCCTAAATATGCAAAATTATGCAATAACATTGAAATATGCAGAAATATGCAAAAAAAAATTTCACCATTTGCTTCAAATTATGATGATTTGTAGAGAATACTGACAAAAATCCAAAAATATTAAAAGGAAACAAATATGCAATTGCATAGAAATCCGCGCTCTAATTATAAATAAAATGAAAGTATAAAATGTCTAAAAAAATCTTCATTTATTTTTAAAATTAATTTTGCCCCCCCCCCCCCCACCCATAGAAAAATGTCTGGGGACGCCCATCATGTCCGGATCACGTCGATTAATATTATTGAATATAATTCACAGATGGTGTTGCAGACCATAGGCATGCGGAGAGACACGATAAATAAACACAAAATTGTTGCCGAAGAAATCAAGCGCAGAGTCAACATGCTGTCCAACGCCAAGAAGCGGCAGTTATTGGAGATGCAACGGTTGGAAGAAGCTCGGCAAAAATTGCAAGACGATGTGGAAAACAAAGCCGAAAAATTGGACGAAATCAACAACAAACAAGAAGAGTTGACGAAGAGGTGATTTTCAAAATAGTTTTGCTTTTCGAACCCTCCTCCCCCCCCCCCACCACCACCATATTATATTGTGTGCGCGAAAAGTACCATCGGCAATTGTTTTTTTGTTACCAAATCTCAATTCGCCTTGCCTTGTTTTCAGAGCTTCGACGATTCTCTTGAAACTGGTATCGGCATCGCCCGACAGCGTATCGACCAAGAAGAAACGCGAACTATTGGAATCGTACAAAGCCAAGATGGATCTCATGAACAAACGCATCGAAGAAGCCAGAGAAAAATGGAATATCGTACAAACCGAATCGACGTCTGCGAGTAGACAATTGGGTGGGCCCCGTTCGTTCAGATTAACTCTTGAACAGGAGTTGGTCATCAAAGGGAATCTATCTGAAATGTACGTATGACTGGTTATTTCACTCGTTGTTTGTTTGTTTGTTTGTTTGTTTGTTTGTTTATTGTTAATTTTTTTTTTTTTTCAGGGGATCTACAATATTGGAATTGGAAAAGAAAGTGAGGGACATAAGAACCGTAGTCAATACCATTACTAGTTAAAATATAGTATCGATAAGACTGACTAGTCGATTAAAAATCAATTTTTTTTTTTTCAAATTTAAGTTTATATAATAATATGTTTGTATGTTTTTTTCTGCCATACGAAGAATTGGTCTTTATATATCAAAAAAAAAAAAAAAATTCAAGTAGTTAATGTAAAATATATAGAAATGAAACCATTAAATCATTTTTATACATTGTTATGAATTGAATTCTAAAAACAATAGTAAAACGAGTTTATTTTATATCGATCCGTGTATATTGGTGTATAAATTTTTAATTCAAAATTTATATGTATAAAATCAAATATTGGTATTCGTTTCAAAATCAAATGTACAAACTAGATTTTATTAATGATGATTAAAGACTACAACAACCATTATTATTATTTTGTTGCCACGTTTGTTAACCAATTAACTAAAATACATTGTACCGGTTTATATTCATAGTATTCTTTAGTTTGTAAAATTTCATGTTAAGCCCGTAGACGTATCGATTTCACGTCCGTGCCAAATTATTCCGCCAAACCCAAAATTATCGTACTGCATACTCACTGATTTCTTCAAATCCCTAGACGCAATCGAGTAGCTAAAGAATGTAATCGATTTCCCACTTTTTCCATCTCAATTATTTGCACGATTTTCAAACCTGTCCTTTTGTGAAATTGATGAAAAATTCACATACTTTGTTTTAAACCTTAGCGTTGGACATGAATTCTCTATATCTTTACCAGAAATTACTCGCTTACTCGACCAGCCGTACAAACTGTAATACATACTATAAATGTTCATTGTTACGATTATGAAGTATGAATACAATATCACATACTCAGCACGATCATAAAACATGACGTTCGATTGGTACGTCTAAACATACCTGTTTTGAAATTGTATTATCTATGTTCTCGTTCTCTAATAATTGGTATACATTGATTAAAAATGCAATAACGTTAAAATGTGTACGACTTGAAGTTGTATACAACCATCTCCGGTTAATAGTTTCTATAATTCTCTTTAAAGCACTAAATTCGTACAATACCCGATCTAAAATGTTGCCGCATAAAACTGTTAATGTTGATTTACAAATTTATTTATTTATTTATTTGAATTTAACGGGACAAGCCATTTTTAAATATTGTATGTTGTTTTAAAAATATAATAGACTTAAACATTATCACTAGTTGTATCAAAAAGTAATGGAGATCAAATTAGCTAGTTTCAGAGCTCTGACAAAAAAAGGAGTCTCAGAGCATACAATTTTATAGTAATTTAACAAGTCGTATATGAACATAATATCGATTAACTGACGCCTTAACTGGAGAGAGTCTGAGTTTACTAAATGTTGAACCGGTTTAATAGTCTTTAGAAATGTTGTTCGTGTGGGCAATTCTTTTATTTAAATCGGATATTATCTAGATCGTGAATAATATGAGTGGATAACGATTGACTCCCAAATCACCGAGGCATAATCAACAGCGGATCGTACCTGTGAGCAATAAATTGTTTCTATTGTAGTAGGATTATTTCAATTGTTAGTGTTCCTATTTATGAAACATAACATTTTATAAGACTTACTGAGCATATTATGTTCATGATTTAGTTTAAAGGATAAATCTGAGCTGAAGTGAACACGAAAGTGGTCTTTTATTGACTGAGCTCTATTTAAGATTTTATTATCCAATGAGTAATTATTGTAAGCAATAGGATTTTTACAACGAGTGAAGGAGACGATTTTAAATTTCTCTATATTTAATTTACTACTCAAAATCCATTGTTTTCTTCGTTATAAAATCTTATGATAAAAGTTCATAACGTAGCACACTTACTTTTGATATTTTTTACTATTTTTATTTGAAAAAGTAATTTGTTACAATTTTAGTTGGGGGAGGGGGGGGGGGTGGGCGACCGGAGCATGGCCCCTACACACGAGCCGCCCCGCTGGTAAATTGATCACACACGGCTGCTAATGTCATATTTTAATATTAGGCCCGGAGAACACTCGAAATACAAAAACGACATTTTTAGAAAACGTACTTCTCGTTTTCTGTCAGTTTCTCACCCCATTTACTTTCTAGGGACATAATATTTACTTAGTTGATTAAGTGTTGGGGAAAATATGTCGATAATTTTGAAAAAAAAAAAAAAAGAAAGGTTGTCTGAATATCAATTCATTATTCAATGTAATTATTATTTAAAATTAAACACTTTGGCTCTAGTATAAAACTGGGAATGTCTGGTGCAAAAAAAAGTGCATTCATAGAAATTTACTCGAGCAGTGAATATCTCACAAAAAATATAATAAAATAATTATTAATGTTGTATTAAGAATGTTAGTACGAATGCAACCTTGGTTCTACGAAACTAGATCAAAAAAAAAGAAAAAAAAACTCGTTGAAAAAATAAAACTGACCTCTACACACACACAGACGCTTGAATTCGTTTGCGGTTTTCTCTTGCAGAGAGTTTTCATACTTTCGAATAATTTTTTCTGCACCGACTTTGTTGGTCTGTACCCAGATGCCAATCAAACGTAAAACGGGGTACTAAAATACACTCTCGATCATACAGCCGCTTGCCAAAACGAACACGTGAACCGTGATTTTGATTAATTTTATTTGCATGCTTACTTTTAGATTTTTGAACAAACACCTAGGCATGTGACGATAATCGTTTGAGTTCCGATAACACTCTGTGGATCCTCGATACACTTTTGATTTGTTTTCAGTTTTCTAAACAGTCGTCCTTACTCTTTAGTATAATAAAAATATATAAATATATAGTAAATTTCTCGGAGCATCGGCTATAGTTTAGTTCAGCGGTACCCTTTAACAAATTTTGTGCGGCCAGCACTAAAACTAACTATACATTCTAAAATTCAAAATTATGTTATTATATTTGTTTATTTTATCGTCTCCTACTTTTAATACACATTTTTATATTTATTAATCATTGCCATCAAAAATTGTTTGCGGCAAGTAGTTTTCAAAGTTATTATTTGGCTCTTTCTAAAATCCTAGTGGGGACCGCTGGTTTAGTCGATATATTTCATCGGTTTGACAAATCATATTGAGAAAAATTAATTTATAAATTTATAAATCACATCATTTTCTTTTCGAGCAATTACATACGAATGGAGGTAAAAATTAAACACCCAGTTAAAGTAGTCGCGAGAGCGATACAAATAAACATTTTATACCTCCGTCTACTAGTGCCGGCGAGTAAAAGAATTATTAATTATTATGCAGAAAGGGCGAGCGTGAAGAAATATACACTGTCACATCACAAAATAATTTTATCGTGGACATCCTACAAACTCCTACTGTGAATAGGTGAGAATTGAGAAGGATTAAAATGTTATTAGATACCGTGCTTATTGTTTTTCAACGCCAAATTTTGATTATGTGTTTCTTTTTGATGAACGCCACATTATCTCTCTTGAAACGGAATCGCATAGATAAACTTGTTGCATCCGAATAATACATTTGACTGAAGCTTTAATTGTCAGTCGTTCAATGAAACAGTGTAACCATGTATATGTGTTCAACAGAAACAATTGATGTGTCTGGTATTTAATAGTAAAACTCTTATTAAAATATTACACACACACACACAACATTATCAACAACAACAACAACAACGTTACATCATAATGTATAAATAATAATTAATTATAGAAATTATAATTTCATACATTGGCTAAGAACTGAGTGACTAATTTCAAAAATTCATTAGGCTTCTCGGCGTGCAGCCAATGGCCGGCGCCAGGTATATAATCAAATTTAGCCGCAGGAAATATCTTTTTAATAGCTTCGTGATGGTCCGGTATTAAAAAGACTGAATTTCCACCTCCTATGAAATATGTCGGCCCTTCGTATGTCGATTGCACGGGAGGAAACAGTGAAATATTGTTTGCGAAATTATCGTTGATGGATTCTAAGTTCATGCGCCATTGGAATTTGTTGTCCACTTGTATAAGATTGCTTAAAAGGAACTGTCTGAGGGTTTGACTCTGTAATGAATAAAAAAAACAAAAACGATTAGAAGTTGTTCAAAATAATACATATTAATAATATATATTATTATTTATTATTGTAATATTAAGTCTTGTCTTATCTTATACTGTTATTGAGTCTTCGTCTCAACTACTTCATTTCAACACTGAATTTGTATTTATTTTTTCAAAAGCGATAAAATAACATGCATTTAGTCGTTGAATAAAATCGAGTTCAGTATAAATTGCACTATTGTAAACATATTATTTAATGTATATTATGTCGTACAATACTGTACGACATACTCGTGTCGGGGATAAATTTTATTTAATGCTTGATCAAATATTATACGTTTAAAATGTATCAAACATAATTTGGGTACACGTGTCGTGCGCTGTCTACATGAAACTACGTTGAAATTATAATAGTCTTATACCAACGAGTGTACATTTTTTGTACATTATTTTTTTACATTCAATAAGAGGTATTGAGAAACATTAGTTATCGCTAATAATAATTCAAGATAAAGAACCAAGATTAATTTAAAATTTAAACAATAATTTAAATTATTTACAAATGTTTTTACATCACAGTTGATCTGAAATGAAGTAAATAATTCAGTGTGTTTAGTATTAAACTGGACAGATGGGAAAGTAGATGAGAAGTAGCATTGAAAATGTTTACAGTATAAATATTATACTTTTTTGTTATCATTAGCTATCTAGTAAATAAATA
Source organism: Drepanosiphum platanoidis (assembly GCA_948098885.1). NCBI lineage: Eukaryota > Metazoa > Arthropoda > Insecta > Hemiptera > Aphididae > Drepanosiphum > Drepanosiphum platanoidis. Next base: position 26,850,189 of record OX402530.1, read on the forward strand.
TGTTGTACTATCGAGCTCATTACTAGTACAGACACAAAAAATGAGTTATTTGGCACCAAAATTGCAAGATTTTTTATGATTTAAAAAAGATAAATTATGAAAACTTAATATAATTTTTATGTTTAAAATAATACCAACTGAAACACTACAAATATATCCAAAAAACTTATTTTCAACTTGTTTATCTATTTAACATTATATATTATCTATTAGACCAGTGTTGTTATCATTTTATTGTTATCTTTATGTAAAATCAAAATAAAGATAAAATTTCTTTTCAATGAAACACTACTTGGTGTTATTTATTATATTTATAATACTTCAAAGTTTTTTTAGATATAAATGTTTTTAAATAAAACGTAATAGCATCAATAGCACTAATGAAAAAATTAATTAATTTTAACTAATAAAAATCATAAAAAAAAAAACAATCAAAAGAATAACTAAAGACCTTGATGAGAATGTGTGAATCAATAAAATGATAAAAAGTCCATTTATGTAAATACTAATATTTAATTAATTATTATTAATGTAAAAATTGGTTGTAATTAACTAATCATAAATAATTAGTGAATTAAGTCATACTTTCAAATGTAAATTAATTAAAACAGAAATCAAATTAATAATTAGGAACTCCAAATACCTGATAGGAGCTTAGCTCAGTAGGTGTACTTATCAGCTCTAATAATTATAATTTAAATTTAAGTTAATCTATTATGAATTAAACTGAATATAGATAAATGAATAAATAAGTAAAATATCAAAAACAGTTGAATGTAATGTTGAAAATTGTATGTCACATTGAGTACAAACAATTTATTTATTTATAAATTAAATAATTAAGTTAATTCGATTTTGACAAGTTAACATTATCTATGAACACTTTTAAGGCTAAACAAAACAAATTCCTCTGAAAACGATTTAATTTTTATTCATTCAATACTTATTCAATAATTTTGGAAAGAATTGTTGGGCTATAGTTTTGATATTATTGAAAACAATTATTTTTACAAAGGATTGTTATGAATATAGTCTATTATGACACCAAAATGACATCATTTTGTATTATTATTATTATTGTTGTTGTTAGTGTTATCACTAGGTTGTTAACACCGAGTGTTGATATACTAAATTACCAATAAAATACCTTCGAAATGCATATATAATTTTAAAAAAAAGCTTAAAATGAAATTTTTTTTAATTTTTAAATTAATAATGACAATAACTATTAATATGAAATATTTAAATATGTAAAAACACTGATAACTGAATGAAAAAAATGATAACGATTCAGTGTCATTATCAAGTTCTGTGTTTATAACAATATTATTATTATTATTTCTTAACACATGTTTGGCAAGTTGATAAGAATGAAATGATTTTTTTTATCAAACGGAAGCTAAAAATTAAAAGTTATAGTTAAAAAATAGTGACGCGCTTCACTTGCCAAGTTAATTAACAATTTGTAATTTAATTCTACGGAAAAAATGAAATAAACTCAAACATACCTCCATAGAAATTTTCATATGCTCATCTGCTAATTTTCGAACTTTCGATATAGGTCCATTTACGTCTAACTTAACACCTCTCAATACATCTATGACGTTTTGGATATCACTGACTTCTTTGCTGTTGATTGGTGAGATATCAACTGGTATTAAGGATTCCACAAGTTCTGGCTAAATTATAACGCTGATTAATTTCACCTGTCGTGCTAAAATAATCCAAATATTACATTATTAAAACAAACCTTACATAGATGACTGCTAAGTACATCATTGCTCTACCGCCCATACTGTGACCAATCAATGAAGCTTTCTCCACATTCAGATCTTGCATCAAAAATTTGACATCTTCAGCCATCAGCTGATACGATTGTTCTGCGGTATGGGGCGAGTCTCCATGATTTCTAGCGTCCACGGAAATCACCTTGAAAAACAAACAAAATATTAATTTTAATTGAATACTATGTTGTACAAAATATATTTTTTTATTGAAACCGTGTGTGAGGTAACATGTTACACAATATACATATATAACGGCATTTGTGTAGTGTGTAATCTACCGAACACCAAACATCCATCATAATTAACTTGTGACCTACCATGTAATTAAGTATATATAATACAAATACGAATTATTACTAAATCACTTTTCAAACAAACTGAAATGTATTGACACTTTATCTTTTGTGCTTCTTATACAACTGATTATTACGTACTTCGCCTAAAGCTCATCTTTTGTGACTACGTACACTGCTACATTAATTATAATTCTGTATACATTTTTAGTAATAAACACTAATTCATTCAATTAATTATTGAATAAAATTCAAGTAGCCACTCTAGCACCTACTCATTTACTTTAAACCCATTGATTATAGTATTATAAGTGTAATATTTATATTTTATTTCTAGTAATGTACAATATAAAAGGAAATTAAGAGATAAATTCTACACATCACTTATGTGATGAAAATGTAATAAACATACACATTATTTCATTAATATTATATGATGTAATGTTTAGAGGCCGGATTTTTATGATTTTTTATATTCTTTTCATAACTAAGCAGTTAAACGGGAGTAAAAAATCTTAACAATTTATGAAACACAAAATACATAAAAAAAAAAAATGTATTTTTCATAAAAAGCACGTTTTAGATGTTAAGGATATTTAACACATCAGAGAATAGTGTTCATAATTATTTTTTGGAGAAATTTTTTATTTTAAGCATTATTTTCATGCACGACTATCATGAAGGTTCATCGAAATGTTGATTGTAAACACGAAAATTAATCATTAGATATTCTTTATTAGTGGCAATAACGTGTGCAGCATTATAATTTTGTAATCGTAAACATTAATTAAATTATTTAAATTATTGTTATTATTTTATAGAACATTAAAAGAATATTTTGCATTTTTAAGAACACAAAACATTATCTGGCATTTTAAAAGAATATATTGCTTATTTTAAACGACATAAAAATATCATATTTTTTTAACGATTTTAAGAGAACATAAATCCGACCTCTAGTATCGATAGATATATGAATATAGATACTTGATTAAATACATATTCCTGAACAATGTGCATATTGAGTTTTTCCTTACTTGTTATGATAACATATTCCTTCTAAACCAAAAAAATGTAATCAATTATAATTTAACAAAAAAATAATTTATTTTTAAAATGTACCAAATAAAAAAAGAAAAATTTCAAACATTCAATTTTTAGTCATTTTTATAAGAACATTTATAAATAAATTTAAAACTAGGGATTCTATATGGTTTACTTATAATAATATGAAAAAATAAGTACAATAGGTGATTTTTGGTTTCACCAAAATTTGAGCATAAAAAAACATGAGTTTTGAAAAAAACCAATTACTCAAAAATGAGTAGTTTAAACTTGGAAAATCGATTTATGAGAAAATCAAATTTTTTACCATAACTCTGAAGGAACTACCAATAATGGTTTAATTAAAATTTAAAAAATCATATTATGAGAACTAAACTACATTTGTTCTGAAATAATCATTACATTAAGTATGTAAAACATAAATGATATATTAAATTTGTTATATTTAATCTACATTACACATTATATCCAGAATTCATTTGTATGGTTTTTAATCATAATGTATTAAATATCTATTTATAAATTTAACATAGACAATAGTTCAAAGTTTATTACAAAACAAATATAATAATCTTTAATATTTATTATACCTGGTACATACAGTTTTTGAGAATAATTTAGTAGTATGACCTGACTCGGCATTAATTTATCTAATCATTTTTTCATAATACCATCATTTTAGAGGATATACGTTTATTCTGTTGTAATACCGAAAGAGATTTTAATTCCGCTGTTCGTCTTAATGATGTCTACTTCAATAAAAAGTTAACTGAGCATAAAATAAAATAGTAGATAAGTGTTCTATTATAAAAATAAAATAATGGAAATTAGTTATCATCGAAGCGGCAATAACTAATAATTATTAATTGTTTCATTTTTCAATGTAAAATTATTAACTCTTCATATTAATAATAAGTAAAACCGTACATCCCATTCAAAATAATCTTATCTAAGAACAAAGGTTTAGTTCTTGACCTTCTGTATTCAATATATTGTTCCATAGGTAAATTCTAAATCATTTAAACCTCATGGAGAGTAACCACGCTGTCATTTATGAAAAATGTAATATATTTGAATAAAATATGAAAAAAAAACTTAGTGACTCTGTAGTGAATATATCAAACCGTTCAAACTAATGGACTTTATAAGGGAGTATAAATAAGTGACAGTAAAAAAAGAATTTCAACCAAGGCATCTAATCTACTAGGTATATCTGTATTGGACGTTACGTCCAGTTATTATAAATAAGGGAAATAAAGCGATGGGAAATAAAAACCGTGTCGATTTTCTTTAGATGTAAAGCACAACGCCCGGTGGACTTGACTTTGTCGTAAATTACAATTTTGCGACATGACATTCTTGGCCACCGGGGACGGCCGTGTATATAAATTTCAATATAGCGATCAGTTTGATTACCGGCGGGCAGAAAAAGAAAGAAACAAACGACACTTACTTTTCTGCGAGTCATGTTGTGCAGGGATTTGGACAAACTGTTCCAATTGGTTTTGCAACCGAACAGACCGTGCATGATGATGATCGGCGCTTGTCGTCCGCCATCGGCCGCCGATTCGTAGGACGTGTAGGACATTTTGACCGGTTCCGGCCTTGTGGCCAGGGGCCGTCGCCCGTCCGCGAACGCGCGCAACTTCTTCAGAAGACCCGTGCGCGACAGGAAAACCTCGGACTTGATCATGACAAGGCGCGTGACTATGATATTGTTGTAGGAAAATTATTGACGCCGTCTGCGCGAACACGACTGAGCGCCGGATGTGCGGGGAATAATTTTGGGCGCGCGGCGACGAACGAATGAATGTCGACGACGAACACCGGCTTCCGCCGACGACGATATGAACCGCGATAGACGGTATATTTTTTATTATTATAATATTATAATATGTTATAATAGACGACGCGATAACGAGCCGCTGCCCCGCGCGCGCGATTAATAATAAATAGATAACGTACCTATTATTACGACGACGGTCGTGCTAATTAAACGGATGCCAATTAAAGGCATCCGAGTGGAGAGCTCGTTCGCCGCGAGATAAGGGCGCGCGCGCTGATAAAAGTCGTTTGACCCGGCACGTCGCGTCGTCGTGATTGTGCGATTCGCGGCCGTTGCACTCAGAGTCGCCAACGTTCGATCGGCGGCGGCGGCGGCAGTAGCGGCGGCGGCAGTAGCGGCGGCGGCAGTAGCGGCGGCGGCGGCGGCGGCGGCGACCGTTGTAAACGACGCGCGATAAGACGTAGTCGCGGGAGAACTGGGCGGGACGGCGGAGCGGTGGCGGCTACCGCGACGTGACTGCGCGGAGGACCGCCAGGGAGCGGGGCGATCGTTTCACGACCGTCGCCGAGTCGAGACGAACGCGCACGAGCGCGGCAATGGGAGGTACGGTCGGACGACGACGGCGACGCCGCCCCGGACGCACTGCGCAGGCAAAACGATGCGCCGCGAACGCGGGCTCCCGATTGGTCCGGCCCGCGCACTGAATTAAATAACACTTGCCGACAGACGGACGCCTCGCTGTTGCAAGAAATTACGCTTTGATAACGATCGTCAAAATATACAAATTAAATTTGGAGAGTAAAGAGATATTAATTCGAGAATGTCGCGATAAACTTCTCGGAACAATATTCATATCTACGCGATATAATAGTTTGACAAACAAAAAGGTCAGGTTGCACATGTAGCTGAAAACCCATGTGCATGTATATAATACAAGTTTACAATTTACACGTGTTTAATTAATAATAATAACTATTATATTATTTACTAACTTTATCCGACCAAAATTTATGCTTAAACTGAATGGGTAGTTTCGGAGTTTAGTATAGATATAGATAATTCGCGCAATTTTACTCTCATCGCGCGTTCGTCGGAAGTATGGTTTTATTAACTATGTATGAAACGTTTGGGTGAACGGCTCGACAAATTTCGCGTCTCCAGCGGCGATCTTGACGTCTGAATTCCATCGGCCCAACAGTTACTAATAGAAACAAAACATTTTATTATGTATAAACACGAGACATCGAGTTTTTTTTAATGTCCAATCAATGCATTTACTCAGATCAAATAAAATAAAATACATCAAATATCTCTTCAGTTATAAAATAAACATTTACAATAGATTTTTGTAACCTAAAGTAAAATGTAAAAATTATTAAATTTAACTTAAAATCTATGAAATATAAAATCAATAGTTAAATTGACACAAATATATATATATATATATATATATATATCATGTTATGTTTATGCTATAGGTAACAATTTTTTAACAATTATTAATTTAACATTATGATTTTCATTCAATCAGAACGTACATTAGAAAAATTTTAGTATTCTATAGCATATAGATTATACACCACGCATACATATATATATATACATATATATATATTGTTTTAAATTAAGTTCAACCTTTATAACATCAATGGTCAACAAACTAAAAACATACGATATTATCACATAATAGAGACAACCACAAATCAAGTTAATTTTATGAAGCAATCAGTGGCTTGTTAATAACCATGTCAAATATTATTTACATAGTTATACCTCGTTAAATTTTAATTTAATAATAATCACTAATGTATAAAACTTAAGTAAAACCTAAATAGTTTAACAGAGGAAATTAAAAAAAACTTAATACTGGCATCTCAAAAATCTTTAACAAAACTTAATAAATCAATAACAAAAGGATCAAAAAAAAAAAATAAATAAAAATAAATTTGTTTATCCTAGTCATATTATGCTATTTATTTACTCCTCATCCTCTGATGATATGACAATAGTATCAATAGTATCGGTGTATGATGGACTAGGCGCACAATATAAATGTTCAGTCTTATAATCTCCACGGTCACAATTAGGTATGGGATGATACTTCGATGACAATTGTAAATTTTTATCTCCATCGACTACATATCCTTCAATAACCCATCCCATCGCTTTTTCATCGAACACATAAAATTCTTCTTCGATAATTCCATCATCATCAGCCAGGACATTGACTTCTTGAATTAAATCGTTGGCGAAACATGACTGCATTTTATTTGACACCCCATTAGCAGTGAAGCTCAATTGTTCTGTAAACGATGTGTCACACATATTAGTGTTTAATGTTGGTATAATCTTACCGTTGGGCTTGATCAAACTATCACATTTTCCATTAATTTTCTTTTCACTATTTGAAAAACAATTATCTTCAGAATTATCTGAATTTAATATACTAATATTATTTTGTTCATTAAAAACATTTGTATCATTTATATCTTTAAGTGAGCAATGTCCATTAATGGTAACTAATGAAGGTTCATTCCTAGTATTTTTAATTATATTGATACCGTTTTCTTGTTCAGATTGAGGCTGTTTTAATCTAACCTTGAAGGGATTTTTCGCGGTGATTTGTTTGTCTGTGGTTATTTGTTTTTCTTCTGTTGTTTGTTTATCAGTGGGTTTGTCAGTGGTTATTTGTTTTTCTTCTGTTGTTTGTTTATCAGTGGGTTTGTCAGTGGTTATTTGTTTTTCTTCTGTTGTTTGTTTATCAGTGGGTTTGTCAGTGGTTATTTGTTTTTCTGACGTTTGTTTATCAATGGGTTTGTCACTAACATCGTCTTGTTTGGCCGTCAACATTTCTTCACAGCTTCTGAAAACTTCATTTGTGGAAGTTTCATATGTGAATTTAAATTTTATACAACCAATTGACAATATTGACCCATTACGAAGTACAGCTTGTCCAGCATAGCCATCTTGAGGAAGAAGTCTTGAAGAACACTTGCATGGGACATTTCGATAACCGTGATTTAAATTTGCAAACATATTTGAATAATATTTATATAATGGTTTATAATCAAGTCTTCGTTTCTTAGAAGCACATTTTTGTGGCCTATCATCGAGTTCTCGAACTAATTTTCGTCGTCTATTCATGAACCTTCTGACATGAGAATTAATTTTGTTCAGGTCCTTTTCATGGTCTTTAGGTCGGCAAGATCCAAAATAAGATACATTGTCAACTATAAAACCATGACTGCTATGATTTTGCACCAGGTAATCTCCCAGTTTCTAAAAATAGTATAAAACAATTTATTAAAAATAGAAACATTTAAATTAAACAATTTTTATACCGGATGATGAATTTTAATTGATGTAGTAAAATGTACACACCTTTTTAATTTTAATTTAAATATGTTATTTATATTATTATAATTAAAAATATTTAATAGTTTTTCGTCAATTATTTTATATATTTAATAATACTCTGTTATTATTATATGACCATTAACCACTAAACATAATTTATTTTATTTTAAATTTGTTCCTTATTAAAATTAACAGAGAACGAAATGATTATTTTTAAAAGTATCCATTACAAATTTATAAATATTTCTAATTATTTTTCTAGGATTGAAATAAATAATATTATAAACCTTTAGCATTACATTTCGATGTGATAGAGTTAATTAAAAATATTAATACATTAGAAATAATTATTCATTTTAAACCAATCAAGCAAATCAAACTTAAATGAAAGTGGTTAAAAAATCAAATCAAAAATGCATTCCATGCTATAGTAGTAACTAATTGATTCTAAAATCAAAACTCACAAAAACATTTAATGTATTAAATTAATTGGTAAGTGTTCTGTTTAAGATTAATTTAGCGGTACATACACAATTGAATAAATGATAAATTCTATTTTAATACAATTATGTATTACAAAAATTGATGCTAACATAAAATTATCCCAGTTTATGTAACATTTCTCAGTACATGACCTTGGTTAAAGACTAAGCCCAAAACTAGCTAATGTAATCAATCAAATTTAAATCAAAGTTAAACAATCAATAATGCTGCCTTTACTATGATGCAATCACTAAAACTCACCACCCGATTGGTCTTTGGAATTTCTTTTATAAAGAAATAATGTTTTGGCTTCACCTCTAAGGTAAACAACAATCATTTCATTTATAATCAATATTTAGAAGTATCAATTTTCAATTTAAATATAATATACATAATAATATCCAATATATGTATAAAAAGAATAATTTACAAAATTTTTAAATATTGCACATATCTAATTTTGAAAATAAACCACATTTATATCTTTACAATTTTGAAAAATAAGTTAATGGATTTTTCATTATATTTTGATCTACTAATTATGCATTTATGTATACTAATAGTTTGAAAAAATCTAACCAAAAAGTAACGTTCTACATTTTAAACACCTTTTACACCTTTTGACATAACCTAACCTATCCCCTTTAGGGGTTTAATTTTGGAAAATTCTTACTCAAGGGGTCTCTGCCATTTAAAACAAAACTATTGACCAAATTTAATACTCAAAGCTCCAATGGCTCTGGATTTTTTCCATTTTTTTTTTCTTTACGTAAGAACCTTCTACAAAGTATTAGAAAACTTAAAAAAAAAAGAATAAATGAAATTGGTAAAGGTTTTCTCAAGTTATAGCGTGACCGAGAGAAATAGGGATTAATTTTTATATATGTTACAGGCAAAGTAGGAACTGGAAGTCAGGGCATTGTGATACTACGGACACAGTATACAATGCCCGCATTTTTTGTTGTCATACATTAGTTAACCCGGATTCAAGTGGGCAATGTGAATAATGCGCTGCATTTACACATTTCATACTTTTTTCATTCGTTAGATACCACGACAAACGAGATACATATCTAATTATAAGCAATATATGCAACGACGGCGGCAATAATATGTATAATTCTATGTACCTTAAAATTACTTTTCAGCAATAATTAATTAAAATAACTATAATTTAATAGTAAATAGTATTCATTCTAATCATCTCAAACTACCTTTAGATATTAATATTAATTATTCAAAAGTAGGTACCTAGCTGGATGATATATTAAAATACTATAAAATAGTATATTATATAATAATTATTATTATTATAATTATAATAATGATTAATTAATCATTTATGTTTAAAAAAGTACCCTCTAAGATATCAAATTTAATTTCAATATTTTCAATATTTAACATACAATGCCAGGACAATTTAGAATTATGCATACATAGCCCTCGAAAATCGGGAATTAGCTCGGTCACTGTGCACAATGCCTGACTTCCTACTTTGCCCATAACATATATATAGATTAATTATATTATCAAATAATTATTATATTTTAGTTTATTTGTTTGAAAAGAACATTTATAAATATATAATTTATTTAATTATATAATATATTATTGATTAAATTATAAAAAAATTGTTATATTTCATTTTAATTATATTAAATTAAATTTATAATTATTAAAAAATTTTTATTTATTTTACATGTTAACTCGTAAATAACATTTAAAACGGTCACATAGAGGGAGAATCAGAGTAAATAGCTTTTTAATCACAAACAGCCAATCAGAATTTTAAAACTCAAGGCCATATAGAGAGGAAAACCAATCAGAGGCTCAGATTTGATAGTAATGATAACAGTTATCTGAGTTATTTTTTAAGTATTTTCATTTACAGTGTTACCAAAATAGCAACAAAAGTTATGGATTAGTGTTTTAACATACATTGATTATTATATATTATGAATATTTGGTATACATTTTATTAAATGTAAATATTGTTAATTCAAATTCATAAACACATAGAAGGCAAGTAATAATTTAATTAACTTCTAGATTTTATTTACTTTACTATAACTTATTATTAGTGAGAATATTAAAAATAATATAATACGTACATCATCAAACGTGATAGTGGCATGGTTATCAGAAATATAATCACAGTTTCCAAAATATTTCAAGCAAATATTGCTGTCGGTACCTACGAAAATATTTAATACAATTAGTTGAGTTTTAATAAATGAAAGGAAAAATGAAAACAACAAAAACTTACTTTTGCCAATAGTTAATGATTTCTTTAGTACAGAAATATTCATAGGTATAGTTATACCAGATAAAGAAGCCTTAGGTTGTTTACAAAGTAAATTATTATTTTGCTCCAATGTATTGAAACGTTGAGATGCTAGGAACTTGGCACAAATAACATTCAAAACATTATTATCATCTGAAATATTTAAATTATTTACAATGAATATTATGAACATTAAATATTAGATAAATATATATATATATATAATATATTATATTGTATCAGCTTTATTGGGTCACCTTCACAATCAACCTTCACTTAGAACACCTTTATTACGCTGAAGATATACAAACAAATTAACTAATATTAAGTGACTCATTAAGTAGCTTTAAAGTCATTAATAATATGCAAAATCCAACAGATATCACCAAACATATACAAGAAACTTACAGAGCCACGGAGAAAGGGAAACAAATCAATTTTTTCATTTTCTATATAGATATCTGGGCATAACATACCAGGAAACGAAAAAGCCAACCAAGAGGCACTTAAAGCAACTACCTCAACTAGAGTCATTCCATAAACAATTCCACATATCCGAACAAATCTACCAATCCTTGGGACCCAGAACTTAATTTTATTTCTTAAAAAATTAGAATTTTACAATAAAATATAAATGAAATGGGGCATAAAAAAAAAAAGTACAACATACTAATGGCCAAACTAACCACCAATGAATTTAAGCTGAATAATTAAAAAAAAAAAAAAATTAAATATTACTTACAATTGATTTTTTGATTAGAATTTATTGATTCTAATTCTAAGGATGCGACATCACTAAAAAAAAATAAAAAAAATATTATAAATTCATATTATTAAAATATGGTTTTTAACTTTGAAATTAATTATTATGTTTTATATTATCTATATGTTTTATTCCTTTAAAAGCATAAAATTTTGAGCAGAAAGTTCTTAATTATTTAAAAATCTACAAGAGTATATCATTTATCAAAAATTAACAATGTGAAACTAAAAATACAATTAAACATATACATATTATTTATCTTACCATAACATTTTTAAGGAAGAGTTTTTAGTTGATGTACTTGGAATGTATTCTTCTGGCTAAACATATAATAACATTTAGTTAAACAATAGTATTAAAATTTGGAACATTAATTTTTAGACTAAATTTATTTAGAAAATATAGTTCAAAGATCTCATTTTACTAATTAAAATAGGAATTTACCTAACTTAAATGTTTATTTACAAATATTGAAAATTAAATTAAATTTTATCTATATAACTTAATTACTATATACATCATTTTTACTTCTTTGAATATATCATTACCGTTTTATACAGGACATCAATATTACTGGGTATGTTGAAAGATGTATTTACAGGTAAACTGGGCAGTTCACTGCGTTGTCTCTTCATTGTCATGGCATTTGTTAATACTCCAGTTTCAGAAGAATATAGTTCAGGATAAACCAATTCCTAATATTAATACAATTTGTATTAGTATAAATAAGACATTAAGTGTAACAAAAACTTACAAAAAATTGGTTATGTGCTGGGCATAACCATCTCATACAACGATCCCAGTCACGAACTGGAATTTCCAAACAATTAACATGATAGAGTCTACTACAAAAACCACAATTCACCATAGGGCCTTTAATAAGGCCATTTTTGCATACAGTACATCTATCAGTTTTACGAATCAGTTTATCACCATCAAGCTGTCTTCGCGCTGGAAGCTTGTTATCTAATAAAAATTATAAATACATTTAGAAATATATTTCTGAAAAATAAAATATTATACATACTGTATTTTCGCTTTATAGGAATTTCAAACCAATTATTTTTTCGGATATACCAAAGACTATAAAAGTTGAGTAATCTGATCATCTTTGCTTGATAATCTGTAAAAATGATAAATTTGGGATCATCAATTCAAAAAACAAAATTTGGTAAATTAATTTCAAACAAAGCTAAATGAATGATAATATTAATAAAAATTATCAGTATCATTCAGACTTACCGATTGGGTCATCAATAAGAATTTCATCAATTTGGTCATCAACAAGAATTTCATCAGTTTCATTCTAAAACAACAATTAAACTTTAATAACTAAATACACAAAACAGATCATCATCAACTGTATGAGAAATATAGAATATCTTACATTTTTGACAGGGGAACAACCTCTGCATAACCATTCAACACCTGGTTGTTTATTAACTGAGGGAATGCTAAAAAAATAAAGATAATAAAAACAATAAGAATACAAATTTGTATTAATAAAGAAGTAGGTATGTAATATAAATATTCAAATGTTTTACTGGCAATTTTTATGAAAAGATCTTGTACATTTGTCACAGCTCAACACTTCTCCGCCTTTATAACAGGCATCACAATATTCATGTTTTTTAAATTTTTCAGCTTGTTTGCGATTTTCTTCTTCTTGCAACATCTTTTTGTATTCGGGTGATTGAGGCAATGTCATTAATTTGTTTAAGAACTAAATATCATAACATAAAAAATATTTTAGTTTAGTGATTAATAGATTAATAAAAATAAATAGTTAAATAATTAAAAACCTAACCAAATGTATAGGCATGCTTATTCAATAAAATTGTTAACCTAACCAAACCTAACCAAACCTAACCAAATGAAAAGGCATTGAAATATTTATTAAACAATCTTAAACTTGTGTTTAGTTAAAATTAAAATTGTTATTTTAATAGCTTACAAGTAATTAAATTTACTCAATGCCAATATGTAAATAAAATATTTAATAAGATCAAATAAATAAATATTAAACACAAATAATTTGGTAATTCGATGAGTTTCATTGGTACTACATGCTATTACGAAATATAAAACGCCATCTAGATATAATACTTATAGTTTAGAATCGAAATAAAATAAATGTTAGGAAGAAAAAGTGAGCCAACCACCAAGCCATGAAACGACGAGAACGCGACGCTCTCGCTCACATCCGACGGCCAGACGTGTCACGCGATTATACAAAAATCTTACCTTGATGTATCACTTACATAACGTATATTTTCAGGACAAACCTTCATCAGATTTGGAGGACCTGGTGAACTCGTCCTTCTGGCTCCCATTGTGTAAATTTATCGTTAGAAATAAGACGGGCGTCGATGTGAGACCGTACACATAAAAGAACGTACGCGGCGGCGGCGAGCAAAAAAGAAACGCGATACGCGGCCGAGACGCAATACGACGCAGGTGTGAAAAAACGTAAAAACCAAACGAGCGAATACAAAAGAAAAAAACGATGGGACGCGCGAAAATTCGAATCGACGGAGAGCTAGAGGGGAAAAAAAGGCAAACAAAGACGGAACGGACACGCGGACGCGAGCGAGCGAGCGTGCGGCTACGATTCGAGTGGTGTCGCGTAACGCGAACACCGGTCGTGGCGGCGCGTGGTTTGTACCGGAATGGCGGCGAGTGACGCGGCCGGGGCGGGCGCGCGCGCGATCGACGAGGACGCTCGTCGAGTAAGGGCGACGGGAAAAACGGCGATGGCGGACGGACGGACGGGCGAGTGTGAGAGCGCGAACGCGAGGCGTTGAAAACACACGTACGGCGAAAATGGAAAACACGGACGGCGGGGCCGACAATGGTGGCGACGGGCGCGCGTGCGACGACGGCGTCGTCGGTTTTCGTAGGCGGCGGACGTTCGTCGGGTGCGCGGCCGATCGACGACGGGGCGAACACAAAGGCGACGGCGACGGCGGTTGTCCGGGAGTCGCGCAAACGAAACGCAGCGCCGGAGAAACGAAATCGGCTGCTGCCGCTGCTGCTGCTGCTGCTGCTGCTGCTGCTTGTTCGGGACGAGACGACGACGGTTATGGCGGCACGGACGGTGAGTCGAACGGCGACGTCGCGACCAAACGACGAGAGACAGGCTTGTAATGATTTTTTTTTTTTTTCTTTTTGTTTACCGACGGCTGCGGGCCGCTCTATCCGGCCGTCCGAACGTTTCGTCTCGTCTCTGCATCTCGGTAGTGTTACTATAGTACAACTGTATCGCCGCCGCCGCCGCCGCCGCCGCAGCCGCCACGGCCGACAAAACTTCACACACATTTCTCTCGTTTTTATCTGCGCGAGCAACACTGGTCGTTGGTTTTTTCTTTTTTTTTCCTCTCCCCTCTGTCTCTCTCTCTCTCGCCCGTTCGCGCTCTCGCTCCTCGGTCGTCGTTTTTTCTCTTTTATTTTTTCTCTTTTTTCATTTATTTTTTTTTGTTTTCTCTCTTTTTTTTTTTTTGTGGTTATAAACGCCGCAAATGTGTGATTCGAGATTTTCGATCGCACGACCGCTGCTGCCGCCGCCGCCGCCGCCGCCGCCGCCGCCGCGTTCAAAACATTTCGAAACAGACGACCGACGACTACGACGTCGCCGCCCCGCGCACCGTGCCGGTAATTTTTCGCGTGTCTCGCCCGCGTCTCCCCGTCATTACTGTTATTATTTATCGACTCGTAATAATTGTTGTTATCGTTGTTATTAATTCATTAATCGTCGTCGCCGTTACAGCGCGCTCCTCTCGTTTTCGCACTCTTTCGCTTTGGTGTTTTCCCCCCGTTTCGATTCTCTGTCGCGCCGACGACGACGTCGGTACAGTTCGGATGGCGTCCAGAAACAGGCTCGGTAGAAACGATAACTCCATGGCGGAAAGGCGGTTGAAACCGATTTATGGTATTTAACACGCACCACTTTTACACTTGGTTTTTTTTCCCTTTGTATTTAATTTCTTTTTTCATCTCACTTTACCACCGGTATTTTTACTTACAGAGTGGATAGACAATGGCAATTATAAAAAGGCTCTGCACGAGTTGGACAAATTGATAAAAAAATTACCCAGTCAAAACTGTTCCAAAGTACGTACACATTGCTACTCTGTGTTTTCATAGAACTCTGTTATATATGTATACGATTCTCGGTTAATTATTTTCTACTGTTTTCACTTTGTATAGGCCTTAAAGAGCCTGACATTAGTACGGCTCGGCAAAATGTATGAGGCGGAAACATTGTTGGAAGAAGTCAGAGAGTCCAAGCCATGTGACGAATCTACATTACTCGCGTTAACTGCTTGCTACAGAGAATTGAAACAACGTAATGTCAACGTTTATTAATGCATAATATCAGTTCATGTCCCCTAACGTTTTTAAATTTATGTAGCTCAAATGGTATGTGAAGTATATGAGAGTGCATTACTTCAAGATCCGACTAACGAAGAATTACTGTCTAGTCTTTTCATGGCCTATGTTCGTGTTTGTAATTACAAAAAACAGCAACAGATTGCATTGATTCTCCACAAAGTCAAGCCAAATAACCCATATTATTTTTGGGCTGTTATGAGTATTGTTATGCAGGTACTTGATTTATTTAATACAATATTTCTGCTAGTGATAAGAAAATAGTTATCTAAATGTAGTTCAATTATATTACATAGATACCTACACAATTGTTAATTAAACAAAATAATTTTCACATCCAAAACACATGTAACATAGTGACATTTTGCCCACATTACCCGGCTTCTTTTTTTTTCAGTACTCTTATCAATATTCTAAGCTTTAAAATTGAGTAAAATCAGAATTAATAGACTTAAATTTTTAAAGTCAAAAGATATTGTAATTTGGCTACATTGTGGTATTGAGTTATTTAAACAATTTCATTTTTTATCACAGCCTAATAGAAAACAAGGTAATCAGCAATGTTGTTATACAAAGATCAAAACTGATAAAAAAAAAAAATTACTGTTTTCAATATTATTATATGTCTAACCAAATATGTATTTGTTATCTTGTAATGAGTGTATGGTAAAATGGAGATTTCCCCTTCCTCAGATACACAGTATGATAAATAAAATACTTCGAAAAATGTATATAAACAACCATAGATCTCTATGGCCCCTTTTATTTGTTAACTTACTGCAGAATCAAATCAAAACTATTTCAATTTATTACAAAACATCACTTTAGGTTAAATGTCATAACCTTTAATTGAAATTAGAACCCCGTGAACTTATTTTTAGTTTTATCCATTAGACAACAAAATAATAGAATAAAGTCCTAATTTAGTTTACACTATGTAAATAGTGTTACAACTTTTAAATTAAGATTAACCACCAAATTCTGAATGCGTTTTCATTTTCGATATTAAAAATATAATTATAAGATCAATAAAAAAAGTAGAAAATAATTCAACATTGGTAACAAATCATTTATCAAAATGTTTGATTTTTGGCAAACAAATTTCCCAGCACTATCTTTTTTTATATTTTTAGGCTTATCAAACTAACGATGAAATATCCAGAAGAATTACTTTACCATTGGCTGAAAGAATGGTACAAAAATTTATTAACGAAGAAAAAATTGATGCTGAACAAGAAATTCAATTATATCTGATGATATTGGATATGCAGGTAAATTTTAAATTAATTTTAGTATAAATTAAATTAAATGTTTCAAATATCAAAATTTTGTTCTAGAAAAAATATAAAGAAAGTTTAGATATTCTTAATGGGCCATTAGGTGAAAAATTACATAGAACTGTTGGTCTCACCAATAAAAAAATCGATATTTACTTTCAATTAGAAATGTATGCTGAAGTAAATTCTTACTTGAAAAGTTTACTTCTTAAAGAGTAAGTTTTTTCATATATTATTTTATTTTATTCCTATAGTGAACATTCTTTTAATGAAATCAAAATTTTTATATTACATCTATTATATTATATATCATACACCTATTTATCGATGGTGATATTAATTTAAATGATACCTATTCAAAAGAGCCAAAGTGATACTATATGAAATCCATTTTTTATTACAAGTGAATAAGTGACATAATTCTTTATATAGGTTTATTGTTCATTTATTGACAAGATAGAAAACGTAATTTAATATTTAATCATGGGCGTCAAAAAAGTGTTAATTAATCAATATGTATTTATATAGAGTGTAAGTGACATTTAAATTTAAAATATGAGTGTATAATAATACTAATGATGTAGTATTTTATTGGGCTTAAACAGCAAATGTGTTCTTATGATTATAAAATTTAATTGTTTTCTATTATATGCACAATGGACCATAAATGACCGTTTATGCACATAATTCATAAATAAAGAATTAATAATATCAATTATTAAGTATTTAATATTAAATTCATATAAAAAATACATTTACAAATATAATGCAATTGTACACAACTACTTTTAACTCCATTTGTCAACTAATATTCGAAAAGTACCTAAAATGTATTTAATTTAAACATATAGGTTTTATGATTGCTCACCATTTTTTAACTTAACGCGGCCTTTCCGCGTTTTTTTTTCATTTGATTTTAGTCAGAACTTCTAATGGTTTATATTATTACACTATATACATCACATTACATAATACATATTATGTTTTTCGTGTTCTTTTTTATCACTGGGTAACAGATTTTCATTTAAATAAATATATTTTGGTAGTTTGAATCCTGGAAAGTGTTAATAGATTAGTACATTTCATTAAATTTGTAATAAAAATTTAACAATTAAATACACATGTTCTCTTTTATTGTGGAATTCTGTACTATGTTTCTGTAGAGTTCTGTATGATTGTAGAATTTCCGCGTTTATTTTAATATTGTATGATGTGACACTTTTGACATCAAATGACAATAATTCAATGTCTTATCTAGGTACAAATATAAGGCCAGTAGTGTAAATAGTCAGTAGTTATTTTCATGTTGTGACCTGACCTTTGTGTAGTTTGTATTCGTTATTTCATATTATTACATATTTAATAATTTAAATATGTTCAATGACATATTCAAAGTCGCACGCACAAAAATATCAAAAGTTGGTATTTTTTTTGCAAAAATGTCCAAACAAATTTATTAGGAGTAATGGACAAGTTTTATATTGTCAATCTTGTGAAAAAATAAAAATCTATTGACCTACGTGGTCAATTTATTCAGCACATCAATATATAAAGAGAATAGAGACAAAAAATTTAAATTTCAACAAAATTGTATTTCTACTTCATCTACTTCTTACTAATAGTAGGTCTGTTTTTAATGATGATTTGTGTCATATTCTTAATACATTCAGATATCCATATTAATATTAATTTTAAACTTAAATAAATATTTATAAAGTAATAAACAAATATATATTCAAACATTTGTACTTGTATATTAAATTAAATTCCGTTTTCTATCCATCCTCTCAATGTACTGGAAATAAATAAGTACAATTTTAAAACTTAATAATTATATTCTATTCAGCATAAGAGTATATTAGTTCATACATATATGATAGAGCTTTTGTATGTTATTAGACTGAGGAAACACCCACTGCCAAACAGGTTGAATAGCCGAATTAGTCGGAAAATTATTGTTACACTGTTGTTCCCATTCTCTTTGTGATTAATGATGGTCAGTCGATGAAAGCAGTGGTGCTAGACTGACAATGGGATATATGCATGGATAGACTGCCACTTGATGTTTTCTTATTCTGAATAGAGTATAATTTATTAATTTAGTATTAGTTGACATCAAAGTAACTACTATAAATAAATAATTATGGTACTTATGCCAACAAGTTCAAACACTAAAATTA
Source organism: Drepanosiphum platanoidis (assembly GCA_948098885.1). Lineage (NCBI taxonomy): Eukaryota > Metazoa > Arthropoda > Insecta > Hemiptera > Aphididae > Drepanosiphum > Drepanosiphum platanoidis. The sequence goes on from OX402530.1 coordinate 26,869,853, forward strand.
CTAGTAAGGAAAATTAATTGATATAAATAATCAAATACATACATTTTTAGAGGAAAATACCTTCGTTTTTTATTTTTGTATAATATTTTTCTTAATTACAAATATATCCTTAAGTTTTAAATATTATTTTAAAAATCTTTTTCGGACTCTCCTAAACTATCTCAAAAATGTCGCTTATGCTTTTTAATTTTTATGCAAAATAAAAGAATATTATTCAATATTAATAAATACTTATTACACATTAATAATTTATTTATTTAAATATTTTATAGACTTAGAAAGAGATGTACTTTATTTAATTCAATTTTTTATAGCAACAGCTGTATTAAGAATAATATTTTATAATAATAAGGTTTAAGAAAAAAACATGTTGGATGAACTTTAAGTTTTTCTCAATCATATGTTTGTTCACTATTTTATCTTAATAATTACATTTTCCTGAAGTTCTGTAATAAATCAAAATATTTAATTGAAATATTATTACTAACTTAAATTGTTTAATTTTACAGCATAAATTCATGGATTTACTATGTTAAATACTTTGATTCATTATTCAAAATAATTGAATCAAAAGATAAATACTTGAATTGCAACGGTAATACTGATAATACATGTCACTTTGATTCATCTGTTGAAGAAGCATTGGTGTTCCTTAAAGAACTACAAAAGTTAAATTCTGAGCAAAACTATCCTCAACGAGGCGTATACCTTGCTCGACTTGAATTATATTCTAGATTAAAAGAAAATGCATATAAATATATGGGTAAGATAAACTCAATTTTTAATTTGATATTAGAAATTGTATTTAATATAAATTATTCTTTGCTGGTTTCTTTCTATTATGAAATATTTTCTAACAAGACAAAAACAACTATAGTCTATCCCACAAAAGAAAGGTACCGTTTCGTGCAGTTATACTGAGCTTACATACTTCTGCAAAGTCGTCAATCCGATAACCAGCACACAATCATTAACGATGTATTGCCACAGATAATTGTCGCTCGCGTGTGTTAGGAGAATTAGACAGAGTGCTGTGAAGTATGTGCAAGAGGGACCGGTTTTGGTCAAACTGCGGTACCTTTCTTTCGTGGGATAGACTATAGATGTGTCTTTCAAATAAATACACTCTTGCCTTTGCTATGTATATCTTATATTATATTATGCTCATTAATTGTGTAATTATTATTCCTATACTATTTTATTTAATTTGCATATTTATAATGACCTAATATGTAGACTTGTGACTCGTAGCATTTGTATATTTGTTTCAAGATGTCCTAGAAATATCTAGTAAACTATTAAAATGTTTTGATAAACATAAAATGACAAAAAAACTTGTAAAAATATATTATTAAATTCAAAAATTACAATTGAAAGCTACAACTTATGAGCTCCAATTATTATCATATAACATAATATTAACTATTTATCAGTGTACAAAATATTTAAAAATAATTCTTTTTATTTTCTATTGCATATAATTTAAATAATTTCAGGTGGTCCTGTCGATATTTTTATGGATTATTTCAAAGTATTTGGACAAAAACCATGTTGCTTTTCTGATATAAAACCATATTTATCACTTTTGCAAGGTAAATTGCTTTCAAAATTTTTTAAAGAATTGGAGAAACTAGTAGATTTAAAAGATGGAGAATTTCCAAAAACTGTAAGTATTTTTTAAAGTTATTTACTCAATTCAATTCCAATTAAACATTGACCATATGTGGTTTCTCGAAATAAAAACCATCAGTTTTGAGTAAATTTTTACCCCAGAACAAGAAGTGCAGACATAAAAATTTTTTTTTTTTATCGAAATAAGTTATTGTGTTCTTTAACTTACTTATATGTTAAAAGTCGGTATGTTGTAAATTTTGATTTTTTGTTACTTTTACTATAAGAATAACTGGTTAAGAAATTCGATAAACGACCTCTATGCATCAATCAAACAAAATTTTCTATTCGAAACCACCCCTGAAATTGATACTTGAATCAAGTTTTCTGGAAAAACCATACAATTTCTCATTGCACTCCGAATCTAAAATGGAAATACTTAAATTTTTCTATAAATGTATTTTACAAAAGTCCAATATCATACTTTTAAAAATAAATGAAATACAATGTAGTTATTCAACTATTAAACCCCATGCGTGGTCAAAGGTTGAGAAGACAAAAAACCAATTTAAATCTAAAAAATGACACCATAATGAGACTATGCTTTTTGTATGGTGTGCATATCACTTGTTTTTCATTCTATACTAGATTCAAGTCTCCTTTAATAATTAATCATTTTTATGCTTTAAAAAATGTAATCTAATTGTAAAATTGAATTACGCATTATTTATTTGTTATATGTTAATTCAAATAAATATTATGTTCATAGAAACCTCAAATGGAACGTTACCTATCACTACTTCAATTGTCCCGATTCATTGGAAAAGATGATCTCATGACCGTTGAACAAAAGATGAAATTAGCTGAGCGCCTACTCAGATGCTATCACAGATGTGAAATATTTAATACTAGCAAAAGATCTTCTGAAATGATGTAAGATTACATAAAAATATTGTATTTATTTCTATTTTAATTGTTGTATTTTTTTTTAGGCCAAATGACACTTTTGTTATTATGATGGCTCATTTAATGTATGACGTTTGGGTTGAAAACAATAGACTCACTTATATCAGAGAAGCAATTGTTGTGCTCGAGTATGCATTTGCTCTAAGTCCTTCAAATTTTCATATAAAAATAATGTTATTAAAATTCTACCATATGTTAGGTACCTATTTATATGTTATACAATTTATTGCATTGTATTTTGAATAATACTTTTATTTATTGCAGGAGCCTCTGATGCGTCAAATTTAGCCTATTTAAATTTAGACATAAAAAATACACAGTTGGATTCGTTAGGATACTTACACGCTTTTCAATTGTTCAATGAAGGTAGATTCCAGAATGCTTCCAAAATACTCACTACTACTTTGAGATTTTTCTCACACAACTATCGAGAGGTTAGGAAGTAAAATAAAATATAAATTGTATACTTAGGCTAGGTTCACATGGAAGCTCGTTTAACTTTTTATGATGTGTACGCGCATCCATGTGAACCTAGCCTTATTCTGATAAATTTTTCTAAATGTAACTGTTTTTTTTTTTAGGTCGCTGATCATTTAACAATATCTTATAAATTTGGATCTTTTATCAAAATTATTGAATTTGTGGAGTTTCGAGAAAAACTTAAATATTCTATCAATAATTCTATGTCTGTTATTGAAAACTATTTCATAACATTACTTGACGTTGATAATATGGATGATTGTTTTGAGGTATTTATAAATTATTAATTGATTTTAAAAAAAAAAAAACATATTCACATGGACATTTTTTATGTTTTAAATTTATTAGATTGTATTAAAAATGGATGATGCACCTGAAACTGCTTCAAAGTCTCATATTGTAAAAATGATTAATAACAGAGACTATTCAGTTCTAATCAACTATAATCCTCCTTCAAGATGCTTAACTTCGGAACATTCAGAACAAATATTTATGCATGATTTACGTTTTTTAGAAATTCGTGCTGTTTTACTAAGCTGTATTTATTATAGTGCGCACATGGTCAAAAAAATGAGTGCACAATCTGTGTCTTCTGAAACGAACGGATTTAATCCTGATGAAGACACACATAAATTAGAGTATTTAGATTTGTTGCATTTGCAATTGGGAAATCTAAAATTCTTATACACACAGTTGGAAAAAAATCCATTGACTCCAGTTCCTAGAAATGTATTCGGCAGTTTTTTCGGATCTAAATTGTTTGCTCTAGAGAAGTCTAAAATAATGTTAACCATCATCATTAACTTTTTCGAACTCATACAAACAATGGGTTCAACTATAAAGATGTCTACTGGCAATGATGATCAGTGGACAAAGATAATGAAAATTAACGCAACTGATTTGTCCAATGGATTTGAAAAGGCTATTGATTTTTGTCAGGGTATCATTTCAAGTACAATTAATGTAAATGATTCTAGTCTGAAATTGGAAGGAAGGAAAGAAGTATTAGAAATACTTACAAACATGATAGATGTAAGTAGTATCGTAATCAATGAATAGAGCCGTATAATGTATGTTTCAATTTTATTATTTCCAGACTTTGAATATATCATGTGTGTTACTTTCATTGGCAGTATACTTTATGAAAAGTTTAAATGACAGGGTAGTCACAGATCCAAAGAAAATGAAAGCAAAACGAAAATCTCGATTATCCCGTAGCTCTGAGGTAATCAAATTTAACATATTTAATATTTATATGCAATTAGGCATTTATTTAATTACAAATCCCCTGGGATCGGTGTTTTTTTTTTTTTTTTTTGAACTTGAAAGAATTTTCTTAAACTTTGTGCCAACTTATTAACTTAGGTTAAACATGAATTTTGAGCTCGAATAATTCCTTCAAAAATTAACCGGAATTAACAATTTATTCTTGTTATAGTCAACAAAATACTATTATTAAATAGCATATATTATCCAATGTCAATTATATAATTAAAATTATGACTAAATGCATATCGTTACAGTTAAAATCATAACTAACAATTTACGTTTGATTATGTTTTTCAGTCTCATTTGAAGGACAAATCAGAAATAATACGTGAAGTTATAAAAACTGTTCAAACCAGCACCAATCGAATACTCGCCTCTATAAAAAATGTGGAAGCAGCTTGGGATCGTATTGGATGTGGTAATTCTAACGGACTAATGTTGAAAAAACATCATGCAGACTCGACGATCAACGATACTGACGAAGAGAAAGAAACTGAAAAAATCAGGCAGATCACAGCTGACAGATGGTGTCAGTTAGTAGACACTATTGATAAAAAGATAAGTGACAGTTATGGTGGAGCGTTAGATGAAATGATTAAAACATTGTTTAAGAAACAAATACAGATCAACAAACTATCAACATTTTAAATGGTAATTTGTAATTTCATAAATGTAAATATTTTATATACATAAATGAATACCAAATTAAAGAGAGTTATCTAGAAGTATATTCATGTTTTTAATTTGGTATTTAACTGCCAATCATCCTTTATACTGATTAAGGTAACAAAACTGTCCAACTATTCAAAAACAAGTTGTTAATTTCTGAAATACTTAATAATAATAATACCAAATTGTGTCAGAGTGTGTGTGTGTGTGTGTGTGTGTGTGTGTGTGTAAAATATAATACAAAGTTCAATTTTCAGTCTCTTAAATATTTTTATCGTTTCTAACATCCAATGATTTATATTTTTGAAATAGTAATATTTTTTCTACAACACTCGATAATTTTAAATAAATAAACCATAGTGCTTTATGGTTATTTATTATGATTTTAACCGGATGAGCGATGATCTCTTTCTGTCACTTTACCATGGCTAAATATTTTAATTTGTTTTTTGTTCTTCTATATAATTTTGTCCATCGACGGTATTAATTTAAAACGATAATTAAATTACGTTTTTATTGTATTGCAAATAAATCAATAAATTACGGTTCAAATTTGTTATCTTGTAAACACAAATGAATACGAAAAAAAAAAAAAAATTAAAATTTCAATGAAAAATTAATTATTTCCATTTTATATAAACGAGTGTTTGTATTAAAAAAACATTCAATAGTTTTATGAAATATAAATGTACGCGTTGCCAATGTATATCTGTGTTTAACTTTGTTAATTGACCCATAAGACTGTAACATATTACGAATAACGAATCTTTCTAATTAACGACGGAGCAGTTCGAATAAGTTATGTGTTTAATTTTTATTGTTTTCGTGTATTGAAATGACCGATGATGTTTCAGTATGAATAAGAATTATCGAATTACGAACAAATATTGTTAAGAGACAAATTTAAGATAAATAAAACTGTGTTTATTACTAATTTTTTGTTGTTTTTTTTTTTTTTTTTTTTTAGCGAATATATTTCATTGCGATTGTTGTTTGTACTTAAAATTGATGTTTGAAAACCGGTTTTGATTTGTGATCGAGAGCTCGAATCGAACTTGTAAAACCTGTAAAAAGTAATTATTGCAAATTTATCGGAAAAACTATAAAATAATCGACACGACCACGACCTAACATTTTAAATGTGTTTGAAATATTGTTCCCGGCGTTTTATCAACACTAACGGCCGTTTGGAAAAAATTTCAATTTCGTGCAGTAGTAGATTTCGTTCAATGTTTTTTTTTTTTCTTTCTAAGTATCTATTGTGTAATATACGAGTAAGTATGACCCATCGTAACCCGGCTCATGACCTTCTGACTACCAATTCACACGTGGAGGCGATGGTAAAACTATCTATTTTCTCTCAATTGGAATTATTTTTTCTCCGTTCGACTGAGAAGACTTTCGTTATTTATATTTTTCCTCGTACTAACAAAAATAATATTGAAAACACTTGTAAAATAACAACATTCAATCTCGTCGACTCGTATTATTATGCTTTTGTGATAAAATAAAACGGAACACCAAGTCGTATGTATTTAAACACACTACTGTTTTTTTTTTTTTTTTTCAAACGTCAACGCTAACATCAATAGGAAATATTTTTGACTGTGCCTTGTAAATACTGTATCGGTATCGTTAAAATCGCAACTCTATCAATTTGGAAAATATCTAATCGTCGTCGTCGGGTTCAACGGGATCTCGTACGAACGAACGAGTGTTGATTTCAATCGACGATGAGACGCTCTCACTCATGTTGGTTTTTGAAACTTCGGCTCTCCTAAAATATAAAATATTTACAAACCTTTTGTGTAAAAAGCAATCATGTCGAATTTAATGTAACTTTATTTCCTAAACAGTTTTTCTGGGTTGTATTTCTTACATTAAAATTAATATTGCTAAAGTAATAGTAATAATAATACATATATATATATATATATATGAACAATAATTATGTATACGTACGAACTGAATATTAAAATTTACTATTACATAATATACATGTGTATAATATATCTGTTAAGTATTTTGTGTTATTTGTTTGTTAAATTGGAATTTATCAAACAAACAGTAATTCATTTAATTTATTAATGATCTATTGTTATATTTTTTTCTGTTACATCCAATAAAAGTAATTAATGTATTTAATAATATGAAATGTTGTTGTTTTGATCGATTATTCTTTATGGCCTTTTATTTATGTGAACGCTCGTCCGACTGTCTGACATTTTAGCTGAACAATTCTCAACCTCGTCGTGTATTCTGACTACATCGTTTTAGAGTCCCTGGCTGTTTTTTTTTTTTTTCTACGGGATCCAGGTCTGTCCTTTGAAAAAGGTTTTTCAAAAGATCAATCGATTGGAACTGATTTCCAGTGATAAAAAATGTTTCACAAACGACTATATTATATGGTTATTAATTGGCCTTTGTTTAGAGAAGATTCGCTTTTAGACTTTTAAAAAAAATACACTATATCGTTCTGTACACAATCACGGTTAAACCAATTATTGAGTATTTCGCTAGTCGGTTTTAAATTGTCAATTCCAAACAATAATTGTATATTGTTATGTAATATGCAATAACGAAAACAATACCGAAAAAGTACGCCTATTATATAATAGGCTTTAGGTACTTGAAAACTCGTTAAACCCTGCGGGCTAAACGTTTGCACCGTAAATGCGTATTTTCTACCGACCGATATTATGTTATTGTTATTGGATTTCGACGACTGAGTATCGGCTACCCGTAAACGAGATGATTTGTCACGCGCGTTCCATAGAAAGAGCAGAGAAGTACGTGAAATAAATACCAAAGTAATATTTTAACAGCGTTTTCAATCCTCACCCGACGTCGTTTGAATTATCGTTCGATTGGTCTGTTGATTGTTTGCTCGTACGGTATCCGATAGTTTCAAACACTGTGGATTGCATTTCTCTATCGACTCTCTGTGCGTTTCGACTCTACAATAATAATAATAACATTTTTACAACGCCGCGCGCGTAATATTCGTTAGTTTAGTAAAAAGCATAATAATAGACGCCCACGTACAAACGCGATACTACACGTTTATTTACTCTGATGATGCAGCGGTTCTCGAACTTTTTCGTTCGCGGAGCCTTATGTTCCTGGAAAAAATTACGGAGCCCAAAAAATCAGAAATGTCTATTTGAGACAATTATTCATAAAAAATGATGTCAATTCTAAATGATTATTGCCTTTTTTCTGTAAAATACAAATAATATATACAAATTATTTAATTAAATTAATAGGGGGGAAAAAAAACATAATGTTTTAGTAATTTATAAATACGAATAGATAGTTTAAAGGGGTTTAAAATAATACATTTTGATACGGTCCACAAATAATATTGAATATAAATATTATAAAAATTAAAAACGTGTGTGACTAAGAAATATAATAATAATTTAATTAATACAGATGTGCCCAGGGAGCCGCGGAGCCCCTAGACTACTCTCGCAGTTTGAGAACCGCCGCTCTAATGTCATGAAAAATATTGTAAATTAGTGAAAAAACATCGTTTGGACAAATGAAAATGCTCGATAACGATGATAATTTATAGGAATCACGACTTTCGATGCGTTCTGTTATTGGAGGATGCATTTCAAAACGTTATGAATTCAGAGACTTCGACGGGGAGGGGGGGGGGCCGTATCTAAATGTGTAATTTAATTTGACGTTTATAAACGCATATTGATAAAACATAAACAACGTATTTACCGATAGGTGTCTAAATAGATATGTGTGCCTGGACTTCGCAGGACCTCGCTAAACCCGTAGAGGGACTGATTGAGTAACGCGGAAAACAACAGAAAGACGTTGCATAAAAGTATTATATATAGATGGACAGACAAGTCGTAATCGCCGACGTTCAAGTTTAAAAATCAATTGTATAATAACGCACAACTCGTCAAAAATACGAAACCACCACACGAGTACAGGTACCACCTACCTATTGTGTACGAAACAACCTGACGTTCTCGAAAATTCATCAAAATTAATGAACGTCAATGACGACGACGATAATGATGATGATGATGAATGATGATGCGGTGTCACGGTCGAGTGTACATCTCCGCGGTGCAACGTAATCGGATTAGTTTCGGATTGCTCGACAAAAATTAAAAATATGCACTCAAACAGCTCGCGGAAATACGCAACTCGCGGTTGTTTTTTTTTTTTATTATCACTATTACTATTATTAATTTATTTTTCTTTCCGAAATAAATACCTCTAATCGGTCACGCACATTTCCGGGACGAGATGAAAAACTGTCGGAATCATCAAACCTGTGTCGTATATTCTGACTACATCAGTAGTTTTAGGCTGACCGCACACTGGTAAAGCAAAATTGACTGAAGTGAAATGTAAGTCATATTTAGTCATAATAAAGCATTGTTGTCGCACACTAGATAAAACATGGTTAGTCAAATCAAAGTATATCAAGTAGTCGTCAAAATGTCGTCCGACGAGGAGGACGGTTGCTATTCCTATTTTATGGTTTCTTTTAAGAGAAATTGAACGGGAAGAAAATAAAAAAAAAATTTGTGTTCATCCTTTGAACTCGAAACGAACTGAAAATAATACAATTAAATGTTTTTATTAATGAACTTCGAAATGACGAATGTACGAATTAGAAATTTACCTTTATATTGTAGACAATTTAGCATAAATAAATAATATTTGGCATAATCTATATATATAAAAATGGAGACAAAAAATTGGAAATTGAATCAGTTGAGAACGGCTGGGCCGATTTGGCTCAAATTTTTTTTAAATGATAGAGAATGTCGGGGAGCGGGTTTATAGCATAAATTATGGAGAAAATTAACCCTAAGGGGGTTAAAAGGGGTAAAAATGGAAAAAATCCTGAGTCAATGGAGCTTTGTGGTATTAAATTTTGTCAATAGTTTCATTTAATATAGCAGAGGCCCCATGGGAAAGGATTTTTCGAAATTGGACACCTACCGGAGTTAAAAGGGGTAAAAATGAAAAAAACTGATAAAATAAAAAGTTATACTGCACACGGGCGAAGCCGGGTTATTCAGCTAGTTTTGATATAATTATCCAGTGACTGCTCGATTGACTGCATTTCCGGGACGAGATGAAAAACTGTCGGAATCATCAAACCTACAGCGTCGACGCGCATCGTAATGATCATCGATCGATCGATCGTCGAATCAAACGACAAGTTCGTGTCGTGTGTGTCACGGATTTGGAAAGTTTGTTGCCCGTTTATATTTCGGTACGGCCGTCAAATTCGTCCATTGCATAATAATTCAAAAGTCTACGTCGAAAACTGCCGATTGTATACGAATACGTATATGTAAATAAACAACCCATTGTACGTTTGAATTAAAGAGCCACACGCGCGAGTGATTGCTCGCGGATGATTTGGTATTTCGCGTATACGAACGAGCGTTCAAAGAACGAAAACGTTTTATGATAATGGCCGAGTATATAGTGCCCGCATTACTTTCGTTGCACGCGAGCGTGTAAAATTGGATTTATAACAAATGTATAAAAACGCGTTATTAGGTATATCATATCGGGCGAAGCGCCCGTGACACTAAAACGTCGTCGTGTTTTAACGATTTGTATTTCAGGTTTCAGAAGTATGATGATAATTCACGACGATTACGCGACACGAATCGTAATAGGTAATCAATTACCGGTGTATCTCCTCGCTTCCGAAGGGATCTACTCTAATCGTCGAGAATTCAAAGGAAGCATTCGAGTAGACATTTGAAAATCAACCCCGTAGGCGGGTAAACTGCGACAATTAGAGAGTAGTATTATGAGCTTTTATAATAATAATTACCAATCCTGAAATGTGTGTACACGTGTAAAAACACTAAATCAAGTTCCATTTTTTTTTTCAAAAGTTTACCTAATGCGATGAGCCAATTATCTAACTTCTTTCATAGTGATTTTTTATTTATTTTAAATAATTGTGAATAGAGACGCAGGAAGCGGGATTCTCTAGAGCTACAGAGTTTTTGCAAAAACGGCTCACCCCGACGCTTATAATTTCATTTATTTGGGTAAAAGCAATTCAACATGAGTCAGAAATAATCGAGTAACTATAAATGTCCGCAGATTAATATACTCAACTATGCGCAGTATAATGAGTAACGACTATACAATGTGTCATACCGTGATCAATTTAATTATCGGAAATACATAAATAATTGCAGTATACATTAAAATTCGCTTCCTAGTGCCACGTTAATTAGATACTTAAACAATTTTATCGTATTCACATTTTGATTTATTTAGTTTAAATTTGAAAGAATCGAATTGATAAATATTTATGTACATACCCGTGTTCAGGGACATTCCCACAATGAAGGCCCGTTGAAATGAATTTGTAATTTTTGAAATTTTGATAGGAATACTTATTTTATCAATCGTAAATAATTATGATGTATGTAAATATATAATTTATACATTTGGTCATTTTGATATTTCAAGATGCATCGATTACCTAATAAAAAAGACATTATTATTTCTCAAAATGCTTATGAATGTTGTTTTTTTAATAATATATGGTAAATTGTAAAGTTTTGTAAAGGGCCTGGACAAACGTTTAGTACAGGGGCCCTGCCTGTGTTATGTAAGCACATATTTTGTTATCGAAATAGTTCACGAAGTTAGAATATTAATCGCAGTTTCTTGTTTTTATGATAAAACTCTTATTCAATTAAGATTAATTAATTTATAATGGAAGTTGAGTTTTACATTAACTATTTAAGTGATCATTTATGAAAATTATCAAGGAAAATATTAACTGTTAATATTATTGTATTATTGTTAACAACCAATAACAAATACATTTGTACATATTAAAAATAACAAATCGATTAATAATTGATGGTTTCAAAATACCACTCGTTTATTCCTATTTAAATTAAAATATAAAATATATTATTCTCATTGGATAGTGTTAGTACATAAGCGAGACGTTAACCGTGAATAAATTAACAAGGTCGAGTGTTAAGAATATTGTAAAAAAAAGTTGCGTTGGACAATATTAATAAAAGTTATCTCGTGCAATTTGAATATTAATTTTATAACATTATCATACTCTACTGCGTTTGTGATTAAAATGTTATAATACACGCCTAGTTTTAGTTAGTGGTATATATTTACCGTATATTGTTATGTATTGTGTTATATACTGTAAAATTAAAACGTAACCTGTCCCGCTGTACGTACTCAAGTCACGTAAAACAATAAACACCGCCGCAATGAAAGTTTCAACGTTATCGGAATTTCAATTTGACAAATTACATTATTTAACGCTGTTGTGAAATTATGAAACCAGTTTCGTTTTTAATTATTGTACTGTTCGTGGACATGCCATTTACAGTACCTATACTGTAGCAGATATTTCGTATTTATATAGGCATTGGGACATTTTGTTTAAACGGCGGTGAAATTCCAATCACTGTTTTACAACTTTCGTCCATGATAAATATATATATTATGTGAGGTACTATATTATATGAAATACATCTAATATGGATTCGTGGTGAATAACGATCGAATTTGTTGATATTTTCAAAGTTTATATGCAAATACGTTGAATAATTTATCGTCCTATGTTCTAATGTAAATCTCGTTGATAAGAAATGTTAGACGTATAATAATAATATACGTAGCATATTATAATACGGTTCAAAGTATGATAAAAAGGCCATGTAAATTGAATTATAATTTGAACATTAACTATTCGGATAATTTATTATAAAATAAAAATGGCACTGTCTCAACAATAGACGTAAGATTTTTATATTACAATTGCCAACAGATAAAATATCATATCGATGTGCCGGTATACGAAAATTGTTTTAAATATTGTTCTCTTGGAAATTGAAAGTCTTCTAAACGCGATTGCTATGATATGCTCGTACATAATATCTAGTATTTACCATTCCGCACAGTAATACCGTATTATTATGTGCCGAACGTTCGTAAAAGTTCCTACGTAAAATTGTTATTATAATAATTTTTAACAACAAGTTCCGAATAAATATATTCGCCGGATATGTTTTATCGCCGACTATCTGGCGAATTAAAAAACCGCCCCTTAATGTTCATAAATACTTATTTACATATTAGATAATATATTATAGCAAGTTAAGGATAATTATTAATACGAGTATTTCATACCTATACTGGTTTTTATACCAACTAGCTGCTTATTAAATGATTTTTACTTCGATAAAATTGTAAACTGGAGTACAAAAATCAAACTGTATTAAATTTATCATACGTACATTTTTTTTTCTCAATCTATTATTTCCTTTATACTGAATTTTGTTTCTTTATATACCACGCCGCGTTTACTAATATTGTATACTGATTAGTGATTACTGAAACACAAACCCATTTTTTTTTTAAAGTATAATAATAAATATAATTGTATAAAGGAAAAGATAATTATTTTTATAGTTGGATACGTTATTTTATTACTTATTAGTGTTATTACTATGGTCTGCGGATGATCTGTTGACTACTATAAACTTCTGAGTAAAACGTTCAAACATACATTTCTAGACCGAGGTCAACTGTTAAATTGCCCAGTGTCCAGTGAACATACCTGTATCAGATATCTTATTGTAGCCATTAAACATATTCACAAATAGCCACAAATCAATAAGTCTAGTTGAAACGCTGTAATTAATTTGACTATGATTAGAAACATTTACAATATATTTATACGACCCATAGTTTTCATGCAATAAAATTAAAAAATTGTGACGGTGATTATGAAATTACACATAATTTAAGTCTTATTTATACAATATTATGTTGATTAGGTATTATAAAGCTTATGCCATTGATTATGGAATAGATCTAGTCTATTCTATAATCAATGCTTTGACTTAAAATAGTATACTTTATAGAACACGAGAAAATTATACATTCCATAATTATTGAGTGAAAATACAAGTAATTACCTATCGAAATCCGATGAAACGTTATACCATTACATAAACTAATATTGGATTAAATAATCTGACTGCTTATTATTGTACCGATAGGTACATATTATTATTATTATATCAGTCGTATAATAATCAACGTAGGCATCTTGGATATTATGTAAACTAACTGCAAATCTTTATTCACATTATAATATATAGATTATGGGTACCTATATAAGGGATTACAATTTAAAAGTGATATTAGATTACATAAATCATAGATTTAATTTATGAAAATGTTAAAATATATTTTCAAGAGAAGAATGTTTACGGTAAAAAAATCATACTTTGTAGTAAGTACCTACTATTACTAACGAGTGGCAAACAACCGTACCCAGTCAATGATCCAAAAATACTTTGTTTTTAATATATAATGAAGCACGTCTTCAATTCAGTTCTGCGGGCTGCAGTAGTCTTCTACAATTAAACAATAAACAAACGTATTATAATACGTATATAGCACGCCAGTAAGGCGAGTGGAAGTTAAATTACATATTTTATAAATCCTTTGATCCGAAATGTTTCCAAATCCTTAAGGAAATTTCTAAACACGATGTATTCGTAATGCAGTTATTACTCGAGTATTTCCAACTGTTATTATCATAGATGCTTTGGGAACATTGTTTCGAGATGGCGATCTCAAACGTCCGCCGACGTTTACCGGTCATTATGTATCGCTGCGTGACGACCCGTAGAAGTCAACGCGCGCACTCGAAGAAACTGAGGAAAATAACATTCACAGCCTCTCTTTCTGTTCGCACAGCGAAACCGCGGCGACTACAGAGACGATATTCGCGGTACACGTTCGGATATATACGTATAAGTACTATTACGCGTAACGAGTTGTAACAATACGCAAGTCACGAGATGGAATAGTAATTATTATTATTATCCGAAGACTATTCGCGTGCCATGTGTTTTAGCGTCGTCGGCGAACGAGAATAGACAGGCGGCGTGTCTGCAGGATGTGCGCACAAGGTGTATCTAGCAAACGTTTTTTTTTTTCTATTAAAAAATCGTGTCGTGTCGGCAGTGACAGACGCGTCAAATCTGAATCGTCGAGCGACGACACCCTGTACATTTATTCGTTCGTTCTTTCGTTCTTTTCGTAACTCTAGTATGTATAATAAGACGACCGAAAACAGATTGCATTTTTTGATAAAAACGATAATGATAATGACGGCAATATATACCTACAACAACATAAAAAAAAAAATGATTATTTCGACATGTCAAATACGAGTAGACAAATAATTACAACGACGACGTTAAATAAGTCGTGCGCTGTGTCAATTATTATTTTCAACGTATAAATAAATACAATAAAGTAATCTATAGATACGCATATTATGACGGCCGCCATCGTTGATGAGCGCGAGTGTATATTTTTCGTCGTCACAATGCATCATTACAATATTACCTTAGCTAAGGCCGCTAAGGGTGGCTAATAAGAACCTCGGCCACGAGTACAATGCATTTTAGAGTATCACTGCATGTAGGAGACAAAACAAATACGCGCGCGCGCCATAATGACATCGTTGTAGATTAAATCGCGTTTTAGGTGCGCAAGTCATTAAGACGTATAAAATAATAATAATAATAATAAACCGACATAATACTTACGTTGATATTATTTTGCTCGTCGCGTTGATTTTACGTATGTCGAAACCGTTTGCGTGGAATTCGGTCGGCCTTTAGGCGCACGCGCCTAAAATTTGCAAACGTTAAAAAAGTTTAATAATAATTAAAACACATTCACTTACACCACACACAAATAATATATGAAATAATAATATATTCTATTGACAATTTTTTTTTTATGTAACTACGAGTATCATATAAATGAACAATTCAGTAAATAAGGATAAAAGGATAGTAAATACCTACTGTTTATAATCATTATCTGCATTCAAACTGATAGAACAGGGGTAACCTAACTAGACATTTTTGCTAAAAACCGTAAACGAAAACTTCAATTCGACCTGTAAAACTGTATTAGAATCTATAAACGTTTTTTTTTCTTTTTAATGACTAAAATAATATGTACTATCTACTATGTACATAAACCATCAATATTGTTAAAAACGATCGTATGCATTGTTAATTATAATTCAAATTATACAATTTATATGTGCCCCCCCCCCTATCAAAATATCCAAAATCCGCCCCTGATGGCGTGTGTTATTATAGGTTATGTCGAAACCTTTGTAATAACATATTATGACATTGAAACAGGAAAAATATTTTCTTAAATTGGGAAGAAGTGCCGGTTTTCAAAACCGAATAGTCGACCCTGCACACGAGTAATGTTCTTGAAATGCAAGAGAAATAAAATCGTTTTCGAAATGACGCTCGAAGAAATTTTTTTCAATGGAAAATACGAAGTAATATAAACACAAGCGCCGCATGTCATAGTGCCAGGGGCGGATCTTGGATATTTTGTATGATTCGAATTATAATTAATAATGCATAATATACGATCATTTTTTTAACAATATCGATAGTTTATTTACATAGTAGACAATAGTACATTTAGTCATTAAAAAAAAAATGTTTATAGATTCTAAAATACTGTTTTACAGCAAAAATGTCTAGTTAGGTTACCCCTGTTTTATCAGTTTGAATGCAGATAATGATTATAAATAGTAGGTAGTACTTATTTACCGAATTTTTCATTTACGCGATACTCGAAGTTACATTAAAAAAAAAAAAAATTGTCAATAGAAAACAGACAGGGGGGGCACGTGCCCCTGTGCCCCCACCCTGAATCCGCCCTTGCATAGTGCCACGTATTTATGTATATTTATGTATGATTAATAGTAAGTTATATTCTGTTGATTCGTGTACAGTTAAATGTGAAATGTATATTTATAAATTTATATAATATATATTGTGTGTGCCGTAGTTTAGACGAGAATAATAGCGGTTCGGGCGGCACAGTGGCAGATAGATGAGTGAGATGTGCGCCGGCGGCGTTGCAGGAAATCTAGACGAATGCAGTCATCCAGACGAAACGCGCGGTGGATACGCAGCGTGCACCGTCTGCGGTTGATGGACGCGTATTTCCGCATTGAACCGCCGACGACGCCGTCATTATACATTCCCCCCCGGCTGCTCTCCGAACCCTTTTCACGATTCGCGTGGTTCATAAATGAGTGTGTACCTCGGAAGACGTGCGAAACGTTTTAGGCACGGGTAAGCCGTGTCTACCTTTTACTCGGCTAGCGTACTAAAAAATCGTATGTTTTATCGCAACGCGTGTTGTCGTGTGTGGATTGTAAAATCCACCGACAAGTCGGTTATTTTATATTAATTATAAACGCGTTTGTACGATACCATAATGTCGACGATAAAATTAATGGTCTTAATAGTGTATACGTATTATGTATTAAATCGAATTAACGGTTTAAACTTTGACAATTATTTCGTATGAGATAAAAGTCGAAAGAAAACGGAAAATAGTTAATCATATTACACAGAGAGCCTTATTTTACTGTAAAAACGTGTCGTTTTACAATATCGTTACCTATTTATATCTACGGTTAAACTATGATTTCGAAGAAAATGTATTGATTTTTTTGGTTTGCGCGTAAAAATAATACAATTTGTATACGTACTGTGTTCGATTTTCGCCATGAAAATATCATTCGAGTTAAATATGCTTAGTCACGAGCAAATATATATTTTCAAGATTTGTTTTTCTGACATATTTCTCAATATTTATCTGTATTGTTGTACTAAAACAATATTACATCAATTAAAATCAATACAGTATAACGTACTATTAATAAAAAAATCACGTTTTTGAAAACTCATACCTAGACGAGTGGATTTCACCTAAACGAGAATATCATTAAAAGTACTCGCCTACTAAATTCGAATCAATGCTTGAAAAAAAAAAATCTAAACGTAATTCAAAGTAAGAATGTTATTTCCCGCGTGCGTATCTTCGGTTGTTTTATCGCCGAAACTATAAAGAAAGAAAAACCATAAAAGCAGATTTTTTCTCACATTTCCAGTGTTAATAAAAAATAATAACATTAACTCATTATCCGTAAACGAAAAAAAAACAACCATAAACGACAAGGTAGAGAAACACGTCGTTCTCTACTCGTAGCGATGATGGTACAAAAATGTTGATCGTCGAGTTTTTAAACTCCGGAAAGAACACAGACACCCATGTCGTAATGCACAAGTCACCAATCAGTCTAGATTTTCATATCCATCATTTTTTCCCAAAACTCTTCCGCGCTACGATGATAACACGAACCGAATGAATTTTCAAATAATATTTATACTCGTATACACAATAGATGCGTTTATAACAAATATTTTAGGGAAAACTAATATTAGATAATAATAATAATAATAATATGACAATAAGTGTAAATAAGAATGAGTTCCTATTTTTTGTACACGTTCATATTATGGTTTCTGATATATTTTTATCGAATATCGTTCCTGAAATATTACACATATACGATGAGTCACCTATACCTAGAAGTATATAATATGGAGTACCTGCGTTATTTTGTTCAGGATTATACGTCTTGTTCCGTTGGGCGTTGACGTCACTGTTTATCTGTACGGAACCAATTAACAAACTCGCCAGACCGATTGTCAGTAGAAAAAAAAAACTCGAATATAGACGAAAATAAATTTTGAATATCTTGTATTCTTCATATTATTGATTATTGGTTTGTTTTTCCACGTCAAACGAGTGCGTAATTCAAAAGTCCTTATCTGTTTTAATTCTTTTAAAAATAATTTTTGTTAAAAACAATTCCA
Organism: Drepanosiphum platanoidis; assembly: GCA_948098885.1. Lineage (NCBI taxonomy): Eukaryota > Metazoa > Arthropoda > Insecta > Hemiptera > Aphididae > Drepanosiphum > Drepanosiphum platanoidis. Next base: position 26,888,644 of record OX402530.1, read on the forward strand.
CATTGTCGGTCGATTAAAATGCTATTACGGAACGATTTTTTTTTTTCATTCAAATTATGAGTCATCGATGTCATTTGAAACCATGACTAAAAAATTTAACAAAAAATAAATAAATATACATATATATTTTTACAATTTTTTTCGTTACGATAAATGTATATTTAATTTCCATTGGCAATATGTTTTTTAACTTAAATTTCTCAAAATAATATGTTTTAATTGTTTTAACATAGAAATTCCACTCGCAGTTGAATAATTTTTGGCATTTTTAAGTATATTTATTATTTATGAACCAACTGGCCGAGGAGTGGAGTTATGAGTGCAAAATATTGATTATACAATACTCCGTTCATCAAATCGTTAAATATTTATAATTGTGAACTGTTGGTTCGATATTCCGTTTTGTACAATTGGATTTTCAAGAAAATCAATCTACTCCGTACAATATAAAATTAAAAACAATACACTTGATTCATAAAAAAAAAGTAAAATAAGTATACATTGATTGCAATAAAAATATATTCTTTACCAAATATTGTATATTATACCTATAACATACCGTGGTTATAATTAAATAATAATAATAATAATGTCGTCTATTCAAAACCAAAAGTTGACCGAGAAAATAAGTCTTCGTTGTTAGAAAGTTAATACATAATAAAATATCTATAATATTATATTATGTATTTATTTTTATTGATCTTAAAAACATTTTTAATGCTACATTTCATGTACATTGTACTTGCCTTATTTACTCGGATATATTTTTAATTACATTTAATGAAATATAATAATTATTATTGTTGAATCGTTATTAGTTTAAATGAAATATATCGACTTAAAATTTGTATTATTTTTTTTTATCTAATTAAGCCGAATGAGGTCAACGATCGATTCCGATCATTTTCCTGTTAAACGGGTTGACATTAAACGTAGGAAAAACTGAAAAAGGAAACCATAAAACCGCACGCTGGAATCGAATCCAAATGCGTGTTTGAGTGGGGGTAAAGTGAAAGAATCGTTAGACATTGGATGTTACCGTTAGCCGGGTAACTTAAACGTGTGCCTCAGTAACGCGTCCGAAACGACCGACAGGTAGACGTGCGGTCCGGCGGTGTCTAAAATATAATATATAATATTACATCGATTTGTTATATTATTCGAGTTAAACCATAAGTTAAAATTATAATTTAACATATTCAAACGTTTGGTGAATTTAGTTACATTGTCGAATAATAGTAACGAAATAGTTGGTGATTCGTTTGGTGAAATGTCGTGTATTTCAAGGATCTAGTTTTCTGAGCAACAATATGACTTAATTTTTTCGGCGCTCAGTTGAAGATAACATTGCAAAAGGTAAATATTATATATTTTGATCGATTTTCAATAATAAAATATACCACACGTACAAATTAAGCCTTACGATTTTAACGACAACTTAAACACGGTGATTGATTACCTTTTTATTTACGATGTTTATTATTTGTTACCTTTAAGTGAAACGTAGTATGAATATTATAACAAACGAAACGCGTTTTCTATTTACACGCGAAACGGTCAAAAGAAGTTTAACAATAATTATTAAAGATTCAATTATACAATATGTACGCGTATGTCCTCGAATAATATATTGACCTGCGCAGTGTAGTTACTTAGTATACTGCAGTCACGATTGAATCATTAAAGCAAAAATCATTAACTGAAAATTGCCGCTGCGGTTCATTTTTAGTTCAAACCCGCGGCCCTTCTCTTATTATCCATTGCGGCCAGTGTTCATCTACGGGAATGTTTTTTTTTTTTTACATAATAATAAAAAAAAAACATTAATAATATCGAGTAGAAAAAGTACCAACCTGGTATGAAAATTAAATGCTATTACCGTGTTTTTTGCATTTGTTTTGCTTCGCTCACTTCGAAATAAATCGGTGTTGTTAAATTTATAATAAATTTAGAAATATATTATGTTTGTTTTTATAGACATTTTCAAACGTTTGAAAACAATTTTTTCAACAGAATCTACTCGCGATATTAGGTTTTAGAGGTATTACAGTGTGAAATAATAGTTATTTGAGGTAATCGCACGATGAACAAAAAATCAGAACCGGGAATGAATTTAGGTACATCTAACGTCGATGGTAAATTGGTAAAGAATGCCTTTCCCTTCTCTCTAATAATGGACAATTTAATTTTTCTTCTAAACCTTCCCTATAGGCTATCTCTATTCCCGATTCGAACCTTCTCCTTGATTCTCGAAGTTATCCTATCGTCCGTTCTCCGATTAATTTTACCAACAACTCCGCTGGCTTTTTAATTCAAATAATATTGTAAATCTAAATCCATATCTGTAAGAATATAATATGTATCTAATCGTTGAAGGGCGAGGTACATTTCTCGGACAGGTGATTGATATTGTCTCGAAAAAAAAAAACGATTCTGAGACAAACAAAACTAGTCCATCGGAATATTTTTAAAATTTTAACAACTTAAAATTACACAGCATCGAGTTTAAACAAATTCCATTACGGCCTAAACCACAAATAATATTAACAATATTTTAATATCTTGACATCGCCGATCTAATTAAAATACTGCTCAGTTAAAACTCGACCAACTAATAAAATTAAAAAACTCTTTTTGGTATGGTGAATATTTAGATACGGTTGGCAATTAGTAAATGATTAAATCGACAATGAAAATCATATTGATTTTTTGTTTTTTTTTTTCACGAAAAAGAAATCTTAAATTTCATTAAAATCTCTTAGTAGCAAGTTTACATTATAACTGAAATCGATGTCACGTGTAAACTGTAAATAGAAAAGGCAACAATGAGAACACGCTGCAGAATACAGCTGTGTGGTGTAAAAATATTAATTTTATAATGGATAATAATGAAATACCTTATGTAACTAATCCTTATTAACTATAACGATACATTGTATCATAATACGGTGTCTTTTATAGGTAATATTTTGGTAATTCCTACGCGCACTAATATTATAAATTAAATATACAGTCTGTGCATACGAGTAAATGCACAAGTTTCAGTAATCAATTGCTTCGATTCCTAATATCAAATATGTACAATAACTCGGGGTAAACGTATCGTGAATCGAATACAAAAACACCCGATCAGAAACCAAATATATTATATATGGTGAAAAATAGATTAGATACTGCGCAGGAAAATCTATGCGATTCTCGTGTCTACTCGCTTTCCTCGCGTTAGAGTATGTTTCGCGAGGACTACGATTTCACACTAGATAATAATAAATATATAAAACAATTTCTCGCGATAATTTCTATTCGCGGTACCTAATTAACTATTGTATTTTTTCTCATATCATTTGTTAATTTAAGATTCCGGATCCTAGAATAGGCAACGCGTTAAAAAAAAAAAAATAAAACACAGATCCCGGATTGAGATTATCGCGATATAATATTATTATTATAGTTAGATTATCTACGAAAACCCCCCGAAAACGCGTAATCAGGATTCAGGACGAGTTCAAACGAAAACCGTATTTATTAATAATTCTCCTGTCCGGATAACGTCGATAACAATAATAAATTTACCGCGGTTTAGTGATTTCCTAAGTTAACATTATTATATACGCGGGTACATGGGTTTCACTGTCCCCCCCGGATTCTAGGACTCGTCGGTAAAATTAACCTCGCGTTTAACCTCGATTTTCCGCGTGTTAATTTCAATTGTAACAAAACGAGACGAAAGAAAATATCATCATCATCATCATCATCATAAACGTATCATTATTGTCATGGCTATACGACCAAGGGAAACATCGAATAGAGGCGCAATCGCTGCAATAATAGTTCGCATTTATTATACGGTATAAACATAATGTCTATAAGTAGGCCCGCCGGATAAAGATCAACAGACGTTTATTTTTTATTTATCGTATCGCTGATGGAAAAAACATACTACGGCAGACCCCTTTGTTTTTCGGGGAGATGCAACGGACCGCGAAGGTCACGTTCCCTACACGGTGCTAATGTGTCAACCCGCGATTATTTCCTATTGTTTGATTTCTAGTTTCTACGCACAAGCCAAGCTGTGGCATTACTCAAACGTGTGAAATTTCCGTCTTCATATTGTCTACGATATGTATTAATTCGGCGGACAATTAAACCTGTACGCGCGCGTGATGCAACGCGAACGATAGGGTTACGATTAGAGTATTTAAATCTGTGTGCCGCCGTGTTGTAACTCGTATGGGACTTGAAAACGAAATGTTTTTTATGAAATAAACTCGGCGCGGTTTAATCGTAGGCATAAAATACCGATTAAAATTATTTCATTCATATATCTTTGTTTTGATAAATTCGATATTGTACACACTCGCGTGTTTAGTATACTACACAATATAATAGTTATAGTGTTTTTAACTACATTTTTTGAACAAAAAAAAAAAAATTAAATGTTCAAAAATTAGATATTTTAAACACAACATACGTTTTTCGTGTACTATTATTTATTATTTTATCAATATAGGTGTATAGATGCGTATGTGTTTCGTGTAGTTTTTAAAACTTTTGTCTAGTTTTGAATAGTTGGGAAAAAAATAAAATGTAAATAATTCAAACACTGTCTCGTTATAGTGCCTAATTAGTTAGTATTTTTTAAGTTTCCACACAAACCGTTCGAAGTATTAAACTTCCTCGCCGAGGGCCGAAAATTCTCAGCGCAAATATTTCAAATATATTTATTCACGATAAAAATTCGAAAATGAATAAGCTAATAAGATATAGTTTTTTGAAAATCAGAAGCCGTAGGAAATTCAAAATCGAACAACTCTAATATAATAAATACCCGTACAACACTACTGTGTCGAAATCTTCAGCGCCTTTTGTGCGAGATAAAAACGAATTTTCGATGTCTACGCGTATAGATCATGATCCGTTTGACACGTAGATCCAGAACGTAATAATAGAGTCTTCTCTCTTCTCGTATTAGTCTACCGCGTTTACTGATTTTCCATACACGTGGTCGAGATGATAACTGACGCGGGAAAAAAAAAAAACCAGGAAAACTGAGAGCGGGCCACGTCCGTTCGTACGCGCATGATTTTTCGTCGGAATTCGATGGATATTATGGAAATATCATGAGAATTCTCGGTCCATTGACTTGAATTATCAAAACGCTGCGCATACGAATTCTGTGCGACGACGACATAGTTACACCTATACGTATATATAATCGTGTGTAAAGACTATACACGATACGTATATGATACATACGTCATACTATAATAATGAAAAACGAATTACTCGACGCGCTGTCATAGAAATGTTTAGTCGAAGTTTTTCGCCCGTTACACGTGTATATCTATAGTTATAGAATTCCGAATGTTCGAACCTAGAAAAAATGAATGAAAAAAAAAAAAAATCGTCACGTACGACTTTTTATATTATATTATAAACATATTAACCATTACAAAATCATCATCTATACGCCTGCACGCGCGGTGCGTTGTCCCCGTTGCAATGGTTATTATGCCTATTCCAAATATCAATAGACATTATACGTATTGTTTATTATTATATTATTATACGTACGTATGCCACGCGCGTACAGAAAAATCTTCGGCGGCACGCGCGAGGGGAAATTCAGAGAGGCCGAACGAATATTGAACCGCCACCGTTCGGTAAAAAAGAAAAACGTTATCGACTCGCCCCCGGGCAGTCCTCGGCGATATCATATCGAATTGCGATCGTCGTGAAAGAGAGGTCGAGAAAGATCGAAAAATCTCCGCAGCGATGAAAAAAAAAACAACACCCGATACGCCTACAAAATAATATGCGTGTCGCGTGTGGTTTGCTCGACGAGGAGCGCTTTCTTCCTCGTGGTAAACGACGCGTTTGTGGTTTTCAAAGGAACCCCGGTGAATTCAAGTCACTTTATCAATCGATGTCAATAGGTCGACGAAGAAATTAACACATCATTATTGTTTCAGTTGTTCAGATCATCAATTATTGATATTGGTGACACGGCTACTACGTATATATATTATGGAAAAACGTCGCGTATTATTTCAGTCGTTTGTCGTTGTTCGATGTTTGTCGTAACACGTCGCAATCATTGATTAGATATTTATCAATAGAATAACAAAACAAAGCCAAACTAATTTCTTTTACTCTGAATAATATGTTATGTTGTGTTATAATAAATTCAATTTATTTTAATTACAGTGTGGACTATTAGTCTCGTGTATTCCGAAGGTATAAAACGCCAGTGAAATGAATAATGATTATGGTTTTTAAAAATAATGTTTTCAGACATTTTAACCCCATTATTCGGGGTTATTCTTGACCCCATTATTGCTTTACGTCGCTTTCGACAAATCACCTTACCCTCGTGGAAGATTGGTTTACACCACATACGTAGCTTAAAACCATTAAAGTATAATTAAATAAATTAGACTAATTTATTTCTACTCGGTAATTATCATTATTGGTGGCACCTTGTGAGTATTGATTTATTAAAATCAAATACAAAATAATATTACACGATAAATTATTGAAAAAGAAAAATCACGTTGTCGATTTAAAATAATATTTGTATAATATTTGTATGATTAATTCAAATACGTCTAATGATTAATTTCACGAGTTTTGCATTTCTACAATACTGTTATTAGTATTGTACAAACATAGACATAACATAAAAGGTACACGTCCCATAGGCGGGCACACACCTATTAACTTTATACAAGTCCCTATAAGTCATACGTTTTCGGCTACTCCTACGCACACGCCTCGTGCATGACCCGCCTTGTTTTTCGGTTTAAACTTGACCTTAGATGACTTACGTTTTGCGTTACTGCCGAAAAATTCGATTTTACGATTATTTATTAAGTTTAAATGTATAATACATATGTATATGTATGTACATAAGCCTAGTAAGACTTTCGAATCAATTAACAGTTTATTCGCTTGACCCCCAGTAGTCTATAAACACTAACACGTTTCACACTTTTCATAGGGCCTGTAATACTAAAAAAATAGCATTGTAAAGATTTTTTTTTATTATTATTATTATTTTACGTCTTGTTGTTCAGTATCTACAAACTTTCTTTCGGGTTAATTTCGTGAAAAGTGAAATATAACAAAATGAAAACAACAGAGGAAAAACAGAATTTCTGTCAGGAAACATTACATTTCACGTCAAACACTACGATTTAATTTCTAGTCCAAAATTTAAATATAAATAATAAAAACTGTAATAATAATATCAATTCTTAAATAAACAAATTACCCAGAATAGTTTTGAGAAAATGTTTTCCAATCGTGTCAAGAACAAGACTGAGAAAAAATGCGCTCGGCTTTCAAATAAAAGCAATAATATAGCAAAATTAGTAAAATATTGAAAATTACAAACGTTCTATAAAAAAAAATTTGAAATAAACTAAACGTGATAATAATAATTCAAAAACATATGTCATAGTATAATAATAAATTCAAATATTTTCATTTATCGATTAATATTTCATGAAATTACCTTGTAAAATTAATTGTAATTTGTAGTCCTATTTTATTATTTTGTCTCGCACAGCTAGCTAATAGTATAGATATTAATCGATTCAAAATGTTTGTATTTAGGTTGAAAAACCTTATATTATATAAGAGCTATTGGAAAAAAAGACTTTTATTCATAAACCACGTGGTCGACTATATACAATTCTAAAACCAATGACCTATTACGTGTTTAAATCTTCATCACATTCTTTTGTCGGATACTTTGATCGTCTACACTTTTTCCAAAAACTATTTCCAAAATAAGTACTTGCTCTATTGTGTTACACACGTAAATCCACATCGTAATCGTAAAAACACGGCGTACACCATAGTTCTTGTCTGGCAATATTTTCACGATCAATGGAAATAGAGTATTTTACAATTTTAAACGCCTAATTTTTAATTTCAACCCGTAGTGAATTGACGGCTGTACTTGTATACTGTATAGTATAGAAATCAAAACCGCAATTGCTGTATCGTTTCTCCGCGGGAATATTTATGTATTTGATGCACAGCCGGAGCCTACCACAATCAAATAGGTGTAACAAATCGACGACGAATGAAAAGATACACATATTACATTTTTTTCTTCTTCTAAATCGAACGCCTTGCTGTGTGTGTGTGCAGTGTGCCGTAGAGGGGGGACGAGCGTAGATCGTAGCTATGTATTTCCGGACCGTTGCCCTGTGTCAAAATAATAAAGATAATTTTTGTTTTGAAAAAATTCAACCGGAAACGAGATAATATATTTTATTATTTACGTTTTCTTCTTATTGGGATATCTGGTAGGAAGTGAGACGTAAGCATAAGACCAACAGATTTGTTGTTTTAAACTATTTAATTGATTTTTCGACGGGTTAGTTATGTATCAAGTTTACAAGTCGCCCTGAGGAACGAAAGTGAAGTGAAATTTTTGGATTTTCTTTCAACTGGTTTGACATACGTACGTACCTGCCTGCCCGATCGTATGTTTTCGGCTAATAAATAATAATAATTATCGTCCGTAAATATATTCACAAGTTTTTTTTTTTTTTGATTAGTCGCACGAATAAAATTACTGCAATTACAGTGTAATATTTGTATAACCACAATTTACCTAACCACTTGTATTATTACATGTATTATACTCGTATATGTATAAAATACTATTTTTAAAATAATTATTATTAGGTATAGTTTTACTGACAAAGTTTAACTTATTATACCATTATCCGTTTATCAACGTGACAGCTATATTTTCCATCGTTATACTAAAGCAAAACACTGTGACATATTATTATATTGAATTTAAGTGAGAGGAGGTTGGGACTTGTGGCTAATGGTTTCACGGTGACATCGTGACAATACTCGTTAGAAACGTGTGTATATAGAGCGATAATTATATTCGTAATAAACCTATTTTAATGAATGGTCTAAGGGAGACACGTCCAAGTGTAAATATTTGGCCCGGTCGTAACGCGATCGTGGATTGCCATTCGACGACGTAGCGATTTTTCGTGAGTTCGGCACCACTCATTCGCGGACAAACGTGAAATAAAACAAAGACAATACGTACCTGAAATACATAACTGATATTCCAATAAAACAACGGTAGAGATCCTTATAAATTATTATTTTTTCGACCGAAACTGTATTGTAGTATTGCGACGGTTATTATTTTGTTATTGATAACATAATAACTGCAGCCGATATGATTTATTCGTTTTACGAGAACGTGAATATTTTTTATATCGCGTTGCGCGATCTCTATAATATTCGCTCTTAATACAGTTCTGACTTCGTGCGACCGTGTTGTGTTGCTTTCGCCTATTCTCGTCTTGTCAAGGTCTTTACGATTTTTTTCCTCGGACAACCGTAATAAAATAACATATTTTCGGTCCGATTGTGACTACCGATTATAAAATATATAAACATAATATAGTGGTCGACACTGATTCGCACCGTTCACATTATAATCCAACTATATCGATTACCTACAACTTGGTATTTAAACTCGCGATAATTTTTCAGTTCAAAAAGCAAATGAATCGAAATTAAAAATAATAGGTATAAAACGATATGACATCGACTGTCTTTGAGCACGAACTCAAATCAAATTTAAATACTCAGTCCAAAATAATGAATTATCAGTTTTTTTTTTTTTTAACTGATAAGTATTCCTATATTATTAGGTATTATGATTGAAATTTAAATAATTCGGTTATGCTCTGTAATTTTAGATACCTGAAAATTAACATATTATAATAATACTAATTGTAAGACGTTAGAAACTGGGACGAATACGATAATAATAATTATTAGATTCCGACACAGTGAAACGTATAGGCGAGCGCATGAAAAATCTCGGTCGAAACTAGTTTTGAAAAGTAAACAAAAAATAAACATGTGACCTTGAGAAAGTGACCCGTGATCTTTTTGAAAGTATACATAGTTATAATATAGTAAATAAAGTGTATTGTGTAAAGTTTACATAACATTATGATTATGATTGATGCGGGGCACATGCGTCAATAAAAGTTGAAAATATATATAAAACTTATAGATAAGTACTTAAATCACTATTAATGATTGTATTTATATTATACTGTTATTAGGTGTTTAAACAACATTATCAAAAGTGTCACAAATAGCTTACTATTAAATCTCAAAAAAGTATATTTCAATTCTTCAGAATAAAACGAAACATAAAAACGATATATTTTCAAATTCCATGTCCTACGTGCCGTGATATGTAATCATAAAATCATCAAAAAACGTATAAAAATCGATATTCCAAAAAACCACGCATATGATGGAAGTGCATGAACTTGTTGTTCTTAAAATAAAACGTGTGTAGGATAGGTCAACAGCACTGACATTGCCCACACACAAAACGTTATAAACAGGAAGTCGAACCGTTCGTAAATCTTAACGACGACGCGGTAAAACATATTTTTACCATACGAAACCAGTTTTAATATTTCACTGGCTGTGTGTTTTTTTAAATACGTGTAGCAAAGTTAATATTTTCAGTGAACCACTTCTATACGGTGTTGTGAAGTTAATTTAATAAGCGTTAATGAAATGCATAGACGAGTGTGCTCGAGAGAAAAGTTGTTGTATCGAATTAAAAAAAAAAAAAACCCGATTATTCATTAAAAAAAAAAAAACAAATCGATCGCTTTAAATCGGCGGATATTTTAATTTAGGAAAAATAAATAAATACCTAGACGGTGGTGGCTCGCGGTCGCTTTCGCGCGGCGATGTCCATTTTTATAGTTTTCTATAAAACAATTGTATTTTAATTGCTAAATATAATAACATTCTTCACCGTGGGAAACACATTATTTGTGTAAATTACAACTGCCGCGTTTACTTAAAAATCGCGAGATTCAACTGAAATGATAATAATTTGATAAACATGACTTTCGTGCCCGGAGAAAATATTGTAATTTATGCTTATTCGCACGAGTACTATAAATTACATAAATATTAATACCTAGCTAATGATTTTTACCCGGTGCTATATTTTCAATATCCGATGTCGACTAATTTGAAACGTCGTCTTTCTTTTAGACACCAATTATAATTTACATCTTATAAATAAGTTATAATATACGATAAAAACAACTAAGTGCCATGTGTGGTTTTTAAAATAAATATAATATATTATTATCTACGTATAAATGAGATACTCGTTGATTTTTATTTTGAAAACGGCGATATAAAACGAAAGCAGTAAGTAGACACGTAATAAACAACCTAAAAAAATTGATCGCGCTGAATCAAGTGGGCAAATTGAACCGTGGATAGTATACGTAATACGTTTCGAGTGTTGTTGAACGTAAAAGCGGTTTGAAATATTATGATTAAAAAAAAAAAAGCTCTACTTGTGAAAAAAGATCGTGTTTCCTGTTTAAGTCAATGTAAACAGGTTTTTAGTTTAAATACTTGCGTTATAGCGATTATAGAATTACATTATACATTAAATAGTGTAATAATATTATATAGACAAAATTAAATTTCCCTCGTCAACGTACGTCTATGCTTAAATAAATAACGTGCACTTTATAATCATCGACGATTTCTATAAAATTACATATTTAAAAAAAAAAATCAAAAGTCATTTTAACATAGGCGTATACCTAATAATCAAACAATTATTTAAAAATCTTTTAATTAAAATCAACTTATATATAGTAACTCATATAGAATAAAGGTAAAAATATAGGTCTTACTTGATACTGCGATATTTTTTAAGGCTTGTAATATATTTTCGTCCGTTTTCCACTCGTATAACTTTAAAACTGTCGAGAAATTATAAGCTAATCAAATAAATGGTAAATGCCGTGCGATCTTTTTTCTATTTCGACGGCAATCGCCATAACGATATTACATTGTCGCGTGCGAAATCAGTAACGTAGACAGAAATTCGAGTGTTTTTTTTTTTTCCAAGTCGTCCTGTAATCTATACGTGTTATTAGCTAACGATTTGTAAAAACACGACTTTAAATATCGTTCCAACAGAATAGGAATCGTTCTTAGCGTATAACGAACGCGCACGAAGGAAAGCGAGGAAGGACGCGGGGGTTCGAACCCCCAAACCACCGGTCGAAATTCGAGTACGCTTTCTAGAAAGCGTAGGTACTCGAATTTCGACCACGGGGTGTTGCGTCGGCGGCGGCGGCGGCGGCGGCTTATAATGTATAGGTACATTAGATTGCCGGCACGCGACCGCGTTCGCTACGAAAGTGTTGCTAATCATTGTAATAACGATATTATATATATGTAATGTACGCGTGAAAAGTATATATAACCCAATACATATAAATACGAAACCGCGAAAACGGATAATAATAATACTTATGCACGAGCCCGTTTTACGGAAACCGCTAAAACGTATATATAGTATATAGGGCGGCTGCAGTGGTGAAAGCGCACGCTTATTTTGCGACCGAGTTTATAACGCAAGTGCGTAGGTTAGACGTCATAGCTTAGTGTTATTGTTATAATTTTCTTTATTTCGTTAGTATATTACAATAAATGTGCTGTATATTGTATTCGGTGGCCCCGGGGGGAAACAATTGAAGTTCGCACGAGACCGCGCCGCGAGAGAAGACGATACCGCCGCATCTATTGTAACGAAATCGCTGCCGATTATGCGCATAAGTATTATGTTATACGTGTTAAAAAGAGTGTATCGCTCACGGGCGTGTGTTTGTTTTTCACGGGTATTCGTATATTATCGCCTATTTCTCTCGCGTCCTAATTAAACGCGATGATTTTTTTCTCGCGACATCACGTCATCGACAGACGCCTCTATAACGTTACAAGCGAATTCGGTTTATATTTTACAGGACGCGAACGTGTGAATAGACATCAAAACTGTATGCTACAACAGGGGAGTCGGCCCACTAAACGTTTTTGTTTACAAAATCAATCTGTACACATTTTATGTCTCGCTCAGACTTCTCGTGGGTTTTTTAAGTGTCGCCAACGCGAATATACCCATGGCGATAACAATGCGTTTTTATTTCCTCTCGTATTGTAACATAATATAAATCGATTGCATTAGGATCGTTTTATCGTGGGAAATGTTATACAAAATAAGTTGTTCGTTAAGTCGTTGAAATCATTTTGGCCGGATCGAAATCAATGCGATAAAACATAAAAACATATTTGTGTTACAGCAAAGATTTTTCTAAGAATTTCTAAATACAATGAAATAACTTCGTTCGCCTCCCCTCGACATTTCAAACATACTCTTATAATATGTTTACTTATATAGTGTACAGCTAAAGGTCCAGAGCTAGAATAATATAATATGATAATACGTCGCGATGTCTTGCTTCATCGCGTGAACTCGTTTCGAACGATTATTCGTCTACCCGTATTTACTTCAAATACGAAACGACAAAATATAATAGTAGTTGCATTTCTAGAAATGGACGTCAATTCCCAGGTTATTGTGCTGGCATTCGCCCGGATCCATCTGAAACGAAACATCTGTCGCGTTTAGCCCTCGTCGCGTATTAAAAAAAATAAATAATATCAAAATTTTATTCATACGACTGCTCTTTTCGCCGAGAACGCGATTTCGCTATTGTCTATCGGACTAATAACTGCAGCGCGCGACGACGTGTATATTCTAGCGAAGGCAACGAGGGCGCGCTCGGGTTGTTCGGCCGTGCGTGACCGTCGCGCGACGACAATGGTCTACTCAATAACGACGGAAGAGAATCCGGGCAAGTAAATATGGGCTAATTTGATTAGCGAAACACCGGTTACTTATAATTTGAATACAACGCGTGCTGCAATTATCTGACATGTTATTTCATAAACGCGCGTACGAGTACGTAGGTATTCAAGTCGGTAGATACTTAATAATAATATTATAATATACGCGACGGGCACACGCGTTATTATTACGCCGCAGTTACGTAAAAGTGTGAATCGATTTCGCCAGCAGCAGCAGCAGCAGCAGCCGCCGATACAACAATAATGACGATAATCGATGATAACGATAATAATGCCCCGCAGACGTGTGCGCGACAGTTCGCCGACCGAAATCGCGCGTGCAAATTTCGCAGATCGACCGGAACTCGGTCGTGCGGAGACCTGCGACGCGTCTTCCGCAGTCCCCCTTCTTCCCCTCCTCGATTCCACATTACGTCCAGCGACAGATCGTGAAATATTTCTTACGAATACGTCTTATACTTAGGACTGGATGAATGTTCAATTTTTCTGTAATAATACGAAGGAAATAATAATATGGACACAAATCGAAAAAAAACACATTTCAACTGAATATTGTCTAAAATCTGGGTAGCAACAATGTATCATATTATATGTATTCACTGTATCCATATGTATTTGAATTAGAATTAAATAATAAATAAATATTGTTGGGCGGGCAGTGAATAATCGAACTAAAATGTATCCGTCTACTCTATTACCAACGCAAGCTGATAACGTACATCGAATAATTCACCTTCTTATTTGCCAATAGTGCCAATAAAATAAACTAATCGGGTTTGTCGATTGTTATTTATTTCTTTTAGAAAGCCTTCATCGGACGAGTTTGGTCTATGAATTTTCAAAATAAATCACTGATATCGATAAAATTTAGTGGCGAGCTCAAGAATCTATTTTCGTTGACGTGTTAAGTAAAATTAAGAAGTGATATTTTGTCAATCCGCTGATGGAATCGACTTTTTAATACACACTTTTTATACTCGAAAAAATAATATCCAACGAAGAACAAAGAACAACAAGTGGTCTCTCGGTATTTAACAGTCGAACTATTATGATATTATAATAATAGTCACATGCTCAGTGTGTGATATAATGTGTATTCAATATCGTATTCATTGTTATAAAATATTATAATAATCATTTCGTTTCACTTTATCGTAAGAATACAGTGATTATCGCCGTTTATATTATAATATCTTGTAACGACGACGCAAGTCTTTTCGAAATCGTATATATACCATATACTCTACTTTGGGGAAAGTTATAAGACCAATAAGTGACGAGTAGGCCAAGTGGTCGATCACGTTTATCCAAAAGTTTTAACAGGATGAAAATGAGCGAATCGTATTGACTTTTAAACATTTGCATTGCGTTGTTTGATAATAATTTCCACATTCGTCTTCTAAATATGTATTGATCATCAACAACAATAGTAAAAATACATCGTCTTTATTTTCTATAACGATTATCGTTATCCCCGGTTAGATATTTTATCGTCCACGCGGTTTTTTCTTTTTGAAAACATTGTCCTTTCGGTTTATTCAGCTTAATATATTTGCCTGTACATGGTCGGGTAAAAATCGTGAACACGTAATTGGGAAACGAAATGTCATGTTTTATCTGCGAAGAGAGTGACCTTCTACGATATTTCTCGCTACGCGAGCCGACGAAAATCGACCGTTCAACAGGCCGATATTATAATATTATGTATGTACTGTAATAAATGTATTTTCTCGAGTTTTTACACGTATTTACTTCTCGTCGTTTGCATGGAAAACGCCACGCACCGTGTATAACGGCGTGCGTGCAGTTCCGATGGATTGCAAAACGGAAACTGCTGTTTATAATGAGAGCCCTAGAAAACTACGAGACGCGACGGCCACGACTAGTGTGTGATTAGGCACCGTCTGTCCGGTTGCAACGATAAACTATTGTTATACTTATAAATTATATTATCATTATGTGCTTGAATTTGATCGAATTAAACCATCAGATGGAATAATTGACCGTTGTTTGTTCACTGAACTATGCCGGTTTTATTATTCATACGTACATCATACCGTACTTATATACGTATAGTGCAATGTGTGTATACACACGTACGTATTTGTAATGTTGTAACGACATAATATAGTATTATTTGTTCAGTGTGAAACAAATGCATTTTTCTTTCGTATCGTTATAGTTGTATTTACAAATATTTTCGAACCACCACCCATTTAAGGGGCGCATAAGTAGTAGGTACCTATAATAATATAAACAAACGCGCTCCGAGGGATAGAGTGATAACTGAAATATCGTTTTTTATTCCTCGTACAAAATAACGCTTACGATAAATCTCCTCGAGCACTAAAACTAACCAACGCGAAGATATGAAACACTTTTCGCTTTCCACTCTGACCCCATTACTGTGGCGAGCGTATACAAGCTCTGTTAAATCTCCTTTTCTATTGATAAGGAAGACACAAGAGAGTAGTAAGACTTGGAGACTATTGTTAACGGAAGAAAACCAATACATACTTTCATATTTCAACGTAGCCAAGTCCCACTGTTGCGTTTTTTTTCAACGGTCAATTTCTCTCGGTATTCCAGGATTCAGGATAGATCTGAATAGTACTCTATCAAAGAAAATGATCTCAGTGAAAAAATACATCTCATTAAATCCAAATAACCACGATACCTAATTAATTTATATACGTGTATAGTTAATAATTATATACAGCTATATTATAAGTGTATACTGAAATTCAATATCCACAACCTACGTACAATAGATAATACGAGATATACTTTGTTTCCTGTGTAACAGAACAAAAGCTTTGGTAATTTCGATGAAAATAAAATATCATAATTACATGCGCACTTTCTAGAGATCTACCTATATTGAAAACTCAAAATCGACAAATGTTTCACAAATCACAACGGTAAACCCGATTCGTTTTTAATTGACGGCCGATTTTGTCGTCGAAATAGCCGTGTTATTATACTCGTCGTACACGGGAATAGATCACAGAGTTTACAATGAGCTATGGAAAACTCGCTACGGTTATCTATCGTCCAAATCTCATTCTCGTAAAATCTTCACGCATTATTATTCTATCGACTGGAAAATTCTATTTGTCGTTCCATGACTGTCGCTTTGAAATTAGGAACGACAACAACAAATATAATATTTTGAAACTATTATAAAACATAAATAACAGCGATCGAAAAATACTACTGTTGATTATATTATATACTCGTATATAAATAGATAAATAACTAAAACAATTTGCTAAAATATTCTTCTAACCGATTCTAAAAAACACATAAATACCTATATACGTATGTTATACTGCTTGTGAAAATTTCGAATTCGTAAACGTCTATTATAATACAGGGTTATTCAAAATGATTCATCCAATTTAAAATACTTACATATATTTATATTTTATATTTAGAACAATATTTTATACATTAAATTAAAGAAAAATATGTCAAGTTTAATTAATTATACTTATAAATGTTCTGAGCTCCTTTGGTCACACGAATAACATCTAATAACACGGACTGCGTTGAAAACTCTTTCTAATTCTTTCCACATTATCATGGGATACACGAGGTCGACCTGTGCTTTTTCCTTTGCACAAACACCCTGTTTCTTCAAACTGCTTATACCATCGACGTATACTCTGAGCAGTCGGTGCATCGATACCATGGTGACGACGAAAATCGCGCTGCACAGTTATTATCGATTCACACTTCGAAAATCGCAACACACAAAACGCTTTGTGCTGTCCGGTCGACATATTTGCGGAAACTAACATATCGATATCGCCTTAAGTGATTATTTAAAAATAATGAATTAATGTCATTGTAAAACTTGGGATTACCCTCTATTCATTTCTACATAATTTGATAAGATAAAATTTATATTTAACCATTTTATAGCTATCTTAAATTGGATGAATCATTTTGAATAACCCTGTATATAGGCACGCATATTGGCGACAAGTTTTCATTTGAATAAAACTTTTAGGCCTTACACAGTCTTGTTGTATCAGTCGTCGCACAATGGACGTAATATTATAACGCGAAGGCGTTTGAGAACGTATACACGCCGTATAACATAGGTAGTGCCGGTGCACAATCGCGAGTTGACAAATGTAAAGTGTCATCGGCACTGTGAAAAATACCAACAATAATGAACGCGCCGAATGATATAATATACTGTACGGCGCACGGTCGTACGTTTAGAGGAGCACACATATTATACACACACATCTATTCAATTGGACGACGTACACAAAACACAACACAAAAATACACGTTTCGACATAGAGGACATACATATAATAAAGTGAACGGTAAAGTGGGATGTTTTTTTTGTTTTGTTTTGTTTCGTGTGGAGGCGTATAGAGTTGATGCTTGTACGAAAATCATTTCGCCGACGACATAATAACAAATCAACAAATATTAGTTAAAATGACTATGGCGTTATTTTAATTGTACAATAAACACACTAAAATAAAACCTTATCCTTATTGCCTCGTGACCATGGATTCGTCCTACAGCACCGAGCACATACACGGCGTGACCGATGACTTGAGCGAGATTTTCAAACGTAAAAGTTCAATAATACATTGGTGGTGGTTTTATCGGAAAACGATTTTGAAATAAATCGTAAAACAATAAGTCGACTGTGTTGCATTCGACGCGCGACGGTTCGAATCGAATTGTTTATTATTATTATTTCGCGATTACGTTATTTCGGAATATTATATTTTATGTTATAATTAAATTTAAAATATTAGCGGTTACTGTTGGTATTACATTATATGTGGACGTGGATATATAGTTAAAGAGAGTCTCGCCATTTTTGCGCCAGTGGTCGCATGAAATCTAGTTTACGACGAACGTTCGTTCGTCTGGTTTATGTTCGACCGGGGCAACTTAAAAAAATCCGAAAGTTATTGAGTAATGGTCCGATATAATATTGTGTCCGTTTTGAGTACTATACACATGACTTGCGGGACTTGGATTGAAATCAAAATGATAAATATTCTCTTCCCGTGTGTAAACGTTGTCTAATCAACTGGTTTTTGAAAATCAAATCGAATTCGGCTTGTACGCACCGAACCCGTTCGACGGTTTTCACTTTTCTTGCTTTGGGCGAGGCGAATCCCAATAATATTCTCTCCTTGGCAGCCCGCGGATTCGGCGAATTTGAAAGGAGTGTTGTTTACACGGTGGCTAATTATTATTGGTCGCTCGTGAACTATATAACGTGTGTGCATAGGAGACAACGGAATTTCATCTCTCTAGTGGACATGGTGGTTATATGACGTATATTATGCTCTTGTTAATTATCATAATATTATCGAAAAACACGTACGCGGCCTGCGACCAATAATTTACGTTTTTGTTTTTGTCTGTCTGCAGATCACGATGACGCCGTTCGGACCAAAACTGATCATCGGATTTATTTTATGGGCGTCCGAGTACAAAGAGTCCGATGGTCACGGACGACTTATCGAACCGCCTTCCAGGGCATCCATGTGGAGGTGAGTATGAACCCGAAAAACGCGGTCGTAATTTCGTCCGGGGTCCGTAAAATGTGACGGGACTTCGAAGAGAGTATAACAAGTAAAACATTACGAACACATTTTCCCTATTCACAGATACGGCTTCAACACGCCGCCGAATTACAACGATAACGAACTGTATTGCGGCGGCTTTACGAAGCAATACCAAACAAACGGTGGCAAATGCGGCATTTGCGGTGACCCGTGGGATGCACCACAGGTAAGACACGAATATTATTAAAATATACTCAAAAACGAAAAAAAAAAAATTACTTTATTTACAAGCTGTCCTCGCACAGCTTTACCGGAAATATTTTTCGTATATAGAAATACGGCATTTTTTTTTTTAAAGAACACCATAACAGACACTTTCGAAAAATCGAAAAAATCGGTTAGGTTAAGTTTTCAATACTGTTAGGAGTTGAGTTTTGGAAAATCCTTTGTACAGAGGTCTCTGCTAAATAAAACGAATCTATATTGACCAAATATGATGATACTCAAAGTTCCCAGGCGGTTCCGGCCAGACGATTTTTTCTAATTTTACCCTTTAAACCCCCTTAGGGGTTGAATTTTCGAGACGTTGCTTAGCTTTAATCCTTCCCCGAGGGTTTCCCCTTTATTCCCTCCCCCCCCCATGTCGCCCGGGATTTCGACTGGACGTTAATTTTCCGATAAAATTATCATTTGATTTGACCGAAAGGAGCATAATATTATAATATTAATTGTCGTTACGTTCTCTCTACGGTCAAACGACTAGCGGATTCGGACGCCCAGCGTCGTCCCGGAGCCGGACGTCCGACGTCGACTCGAATAGAAAAAAAATCGAGAACGCAAGACGCGGCCGGGACGACGAGTCGGCGTCGTCGTCCACCTTCGATTCGTCTTGGGGCGTCGAGGAACCGACCGCAATGGGACCGCGCCCTACTTCGTGCGGGGGCGTACATCGAGCACGGCGTCGTGTCCGCTCGGCCGCGTCCCATGCGCGACGGCACGCCACCGCCACGACAGATGCGCGACGGCACGCACGCCACCGCCACGACAGATTCGCGCGCGCCAGGATCATCTGTCCGACTCCGATACGCTTGAGCAGCAACGAAAAGGACGGCGCGGCCGAA
Organism: Drepanosiphum platanoidis; assembly: GCA_948098885.1. Classification (NCBI taxonomy): domain Eukaryota; kingdom Metazoa; phylum Arthropoda; class Insecta; order Hemiptera; family Aphididae; genus Drepanosiphum; species Drepanosiphum platanoidis. The sequence goes on from OX402530.1 coordinate 26,909,090, forward strand.
AAGCGTTTGATCCGTATAATAAATATCGAAGAAAACATCGAGCGGTATCGGTTTCAAGCCGGACGGCCGGCCGCCGAAATCGTTTCCGTCCTGTTTAAACTTACCTGGTTGAATTTTATTGCTATGATTTTCAATGTTTCCTTGTCCTAGGTGTGTTTCATAACAATTTCAGCGGGTCTTATACTATAATATCGAGTTTATTGTTTGTAAACATTAAAAATATATTATGTTCCTAGAAAAATAGATCCTTTTTCATTATAAAATCGAATGATTTACTCGCGCTCGGCGTTGGGCGACGCTGACAATCGCCCGTCAAAAACTTATATACGTAATATAATAATAAAATTCTAACCGAATGACTATTTGATGTGAATAATTAGCGAGCCCAAGGTTCAGGGATTTTTCCAAAAATCGATACTTTTAAAAAATTAAATCGACGACAATAATGGCGATTTCACTACACATAGAAAATAGAAGTTATTCGTTGAAAATTTGGAATATAAAGAACTCATAAACCGGTATTTTTAATACCGAAAATATGGACACTTGGCCTACCTCGGTCATGCGGCCACTCGGTAAAAATACGCACTGCGTGTAGGAGGCGACTTGGACGTGTCTTAAAAACCTTAATTTTTCGCTGCCCCGAGTGTTCGTTTCGTCAAACTTGCCTCGTCGTTGTCTCGTCGCTCTCGCGGGTTACAATGACGGAAATCCTGGAATTCGGAAAGGAAAAAAATAAAATCAATCGCATAATTATTGTTACAGCCGAGACAACACGAAGCCGGCGGAAAGTACGGGCTGGGCGTGATCGCGCGCCGTTACAAGACCGGGCAGCCGATGATCGTGCGCGTCGAGCTGACGGCCAACCATCGGGGATACTTCGAGTTCAGGCTGTGTCCGAACAACGCTCCCAAGCAGGTGGCCACGCAGGCGTGCCTGGACAAGTACGTTTTGCGCAGGACGAGGACCAAGGACGCGGACGAGACGTTCCACGAGACGCGCTACTATCCGGGCGCGGAGAACAAGGTGTACGAGATGCGCTACGCGTTGCCCGAGGGGCTGACGTGCGGCCAGTGCGTGTTGCAGTGGAAGTACGTGGCGGGCAACAACTGGGGCACGTGCGCCAACGGCACCGGGGCGGTGGGCTGCGGGCCGCAGGAGGAGTTCAGGGCGTGCGCGGACATCTCGGTGTCCGACAAGGACGGCACGGTCGACACGTCGCCGTACCCGACACCGGTGCCGACGACGACGACGACGACGACCAGGACGAAGACGACGACGACGACGACGACGACGCCGACGAGCACGGAGGACAGCAACGAGATACCGGACACGCTTGAAGGACACCGGCCCCACGGTTCTGGGTTCGGCGTGGCCATATTCGTCGTATCCACCGTGCTGCTGTCGCTGGGCTTCGTTCTGGTGGTCTTCCTGTTTGTCTATTGGTATTTTTACCACGCCGGCGACGACATCAAATCCTGGTGGAGAAGGATGGCCGAATCGTCTTACTCTTGCGTGCGGAAAAACAACGAGAAAGAAAAGCAAGCTCGCGAGAAAAACGAACAGCAGCCCGTACCTCCTCCCAGAGTGAAAAAGACCACCATAGGGTTCAAAGGCGTGCCCGACAATCTCGTGTAAGAGTCGAGAGAGACGTCGTTTTTGTTTTTTTTTACATTTCACGAGCCGTGATCTACACGTGTTTGTCGTCCGATAAACCGAACCTGTACATACGTATATATATAAAAATATTTAACATAATATAATATTATATTATACATTACGACGAAAATAAAACTACCGCTCGTCTTCGAATGACGGAGACGCGCGATGGTTATTGTAAGTTTTTATTTTTATTTTTTATTTAGTGAAATTTATTGTTTAAGAGATTTAAATAAATCGGCGCATGAGTAAAATAATTATTGAACAGGCAAGGTGTTTAAATTCTAATGTAATTTGTAACTCGAGTGTTATTTTTAAACAAACGTGTAGTACTATCTAATTTAAATAATTATATAGCTATTTAATTAATTAATAATTTGTACGCATTGAATTGCACGAATTGATTATCAAAATATTTTAACATCAAATTCTTGTCGTAGTATAATAATGTGTTTACGTTACAAATCGTCTGTAATCTATGTGACATTTTTGACTTTCGAGTGATATACCGACGAAAAGAAGACAAATATTGTATTGTAAAACATTTTTACAGACAAATTAAATAAATACCAAGTATTTTCAATTATCGAGAGTTGTTGTTTTTAAAAAATATATAAATTTATTACTACCGTTTTTGAGTAGAAATCAATATGATGGTATGATCGCTTTGATTTCACTTCTCGATTGAGCACAAACACATTTCGCTGCAAGTTTTTTTTCCCGCGGAATCTTTGCTCGGTGATATTCTACACAGAAGACTTAATGGATCGGTTTCGATCAATTTTATAGGAAAAACATTGTTGAACTCTCGTTGAATATATTAATAATCAGTAATTATATTTAATTGAATTATAAAATGAAAATTCGTAAAAATAATGTTTTCACTTAAAAACTTAAGTATAAGAACAAAATTCAAAAATATGAATAAGTTTTTATTTGTTACCGAGTAACATTTTTCTGAAGTCATCGTTTTTCAATGCAGTTTTTTCACCGCCGGCGGATGTTTCTGATGCTGCTGTTTGCACAGATTTCTTTTGCAATACACTCGGTGTCAGGGATAATTTTGTACGAGCGTGATCACGACTAAAAAAAATAATAAATACATAGGTAAGTATAATATTAGAAACATTTTTTTAAACAAGTGCAATAAAATCCTTACGGTACAAACGATGAAGTCGAAGCTTGTGATCGAAATCTAGCAACAGGAGGGTACGGTTTACTTTCAGAAGGATTTTTACGTTCTGGCGGTTGACTCAATGCAACTGATATGGTTCTATCCTGGAGTACCGTGTTATCAGTCTTCAACAGCGCAGTAGCAGCTGACACCTAAATAATTGAATAATAATTATGTATGCAATAATTACAAAATTATCATGTTTATATTTAGTTACCTCATCTTCAAAATCTACATACGCTAATCCTTTAGAATGTCCGTTTCTAAATGTAACGATACGAACATCTTTCAAAACTCCGTATGGTTTGAAAATATTTTCTATATCGGTTTTAGTAAAGTTGAATGGTAAACCTATAAAAAACAAAATAAATATTTTTATAATATAACTTAGAGTAAACTGTCAAAAACATATTATCACATTCAGTTGAAAGAAATGGACGGATTGAGATCAATTTTCAGTAAAAGTTTAACGCTATAATTTGTGACAAGATCAAATGTTTCATCAAAAATGTTTTCAACAATGTTCAATCAAAATATTGGAAATTGTATACTTTAATTATAAATATGTAAGAATTAAAAACAATCTGAAATTACCTCAGTTTTTAATGAATTTACAATAAACTAAAAAAAGTAGAAATTGTACGATTAAAATTGATATTTCTTATAATATTAAACAAACAAAGCTAAAGTAATTATAAATTACTTGTTTGTTTAACAATTTAATATGCTTTGAATTTCAATGTTGTACGGATAAACATTTTCATGACTCGTTAAATAAAAATTGAACATAATATTTACTATAAAAATTGATTCTAAGTTTTTAAATTATTTCATTGACTAAAATAAATGGCAAGAAATACAAATGATTTAGTTGTATTTACTGTTTGAAATTCGATTGGAAAATACTGAATTTGATTAAACAGTATAGTACAGGGGGGCGGCCAAACGGTCAATCGCAAACAATTTCCAAATCGATCGTGTACAAATTTATTTTTAACGAAAATTAATCAAACCGATAATAAAAAGAAACTTTTTTTGATGGAAATCGATCTTCACAGATGAAGAATATTTTTAGTAGATCGCGGCCAAAAAAAGTTTGTACTGGTAAAGTATAACATGACTTATTGGTAATATTTAATTTTCAACTCACGGCAAATCATTAATAGAAAATAAAAATCTACCTTTGACAAACAATTTGTTTTTTTCAAGCTTAGTGGGAAATCTTAATCCTGATGCTCTGCTTTGTTTATCGGGTTCACATTTAGATACAAACATTGGTCGATTATTTACATATTCACGATCTTTTTTTAACGCTTCAGTAGCCATTTCCTAGAAAATAAAGCAATATTATAAATTATTTGGATAACAATAACAATGTTCATACTTACTGGCTTTTCAAAAAGCACATAACCGAATCCTTTAGATCGGCCCTTAAAGTCTCTTACTAATAATACTTCACAGTGACCAACCGAAGACAATGCATCCTTCACCTCCAATTCAGTAACAGCAAAGTCCAAATTACTCACAAATACTGAACGATCTTCTTTACCTTCGATCTCCAAATGTCGACCACCTTTGTCTAGGTTTATTTCAGCTAAAATAATTTAAAAGTCATAAAGATACAATTTTATAATCACTAGTTTATTTATTATTACAATAAATAAATAATAATTTACCCATTTTTTTAAATATTTTTTTCATATTAACCATATTGTTAAGACTCTTTTAATTTCAAATAAGAAAATATCAATACTATTCAGCATTAAACATTCAACGAAATAATTATAAAATTGTATAAGAGTGTTATAGAATTAGAACCTTAGAGATTCATAAACAAAATAATTGGTATTTCCAAAAAATATACTATAACAGACTCTTATAATACCTTATTACATAAGCTTTATTACCTTTAGCAGATAATAATGTTTAGATGAGTTATGAAACCATAGATAGTACTGACATAGATTAAGTATACATTTAGTATATTTAATCTATGGTACTGATAACATTATAAAATATCCATTAATCTTAAAATATCTTAAATAATAATTTATGTTGATACTTGATGAATTCTCTCTCCCTTTTTCTCTCTGCCTATTTCCATGAACCATTCTTTTTATTTCGAATAGAACTATCTCAGTTTGATCTTACTATATAATATTCTATGATTTATTTAATTTTAATTTTTTCTAATTGCTCATCCCCCCCCCCCTCCTTCTCTCTCTCTGTAAAACAAAATGAATCACATCAAAACCCAAATTAATGGATATCATTTTCAATCAGTCTCTCGAAAACCGTTGTACAATACGAGTACACGTTTTCTCATTGTAACATAATATAACATATGACATTGATTTCTCAAAATCAAAAAATTCTAATTGATAAGCGAATATTGAGTTCTTGTGAAAACTATACTATATTTTAAATTTTATTAAACCTATATTATGAGCCACTTTATAAATAAATACCATTTTTAAGAACTATAATCATTTATTCTTACTTGTTCTACATCTTTTAACAGAAGATGCTTCAGATTCTTCTTTATCGTCTTTTTTAGCAAAAGGTACCTTAAAATTTCCGTTGGATTTTTTAACATTGGTTGATTCTGTTTCATTCCACTGAAAATAAAGTACTTCGTAAAGTTACTAATTAAGTATGGAAACACGTGGCAATATTTTTATTACTTTTCTTTTTTTTGCCTCTTTTTCTTTAGCTCCCGTCTTATTCTCTGTCTTTTGTTCTTTTTCTTGGATTTCCTGTACTTGCTTCATTCTAATAATAATAAAGCAAATTAATTTTGAATTCATTTATATTTATGCCTTATTTAAAATACTTTTTCTAATAATAATATACGGAAATAGTTTAAACTAAGAATGTAATTTCATAATTTTTAAATATTACATATAGATATTTATTACCAAAAATTGTATTTGGAAAATACAAATTTTACATACCTAGTTTTAAACTTTTCTTTGCAATTCAAAAAAGAGTCTAAATCACCATACAGAGTTTCATAATTAATCCACTCGTTTCCAATTGTTTCAGGTGAATCTGTGTTTGTCATTAAAGCCCGTGTGAATATTTTACGTACATGCTTTTGATCACCAAATCGACTAAAATTAAATTTAAAAAAAAAAACATTAGATGAATAAAGTAAAGAGCTTTTTATTTTAATTTGTAGTTCTGATAGTTTCTATTTATATACTTTTAATACTTAACATACATTTCGGTATTTATGTATTTCATCCAGTAACAAGATAATTGATTATGGCCTGCGCTTAAAATGTCATTCCACAAAGTCCGTACACGTTCCATATCACCAGTTATAATGGCTTCAAAATCTGTCCACCACAAAAGTAAATCACAATTTGGATCTCCAGATTGACCATAACCTTCAAATGAATTAGTTATTTACTAAAATATATTTATCTATCAAATAATTTCTAACAAAATCATTGGTAAAACTGAATGTTTTCATTAGACTAGTCCATTTGATGAGTTTAAATTAAACACTTTTTGAATATATGGGGCAGAGTATAGGAGATATCAAGTTTTTTCTATAACATTTTTAGTATTAACAAAATAAACAAAACAGTTTAAATTCAAACCTTAGACTTAAAAATAAACAGTATTTAAGTCGATTGGTTACTAATTAAGTGTGAATAGTTATGTTAAACAATTTAAATTTTTTTAACTCGTAAAATAACAGAATTAAGCTATACCAAGGATCATGTAGTTAAGACCATTAGTCTAAAATTATAATACGTACTTTCAAAAAGAAATTTTTGACCTTGTTCCAACATTGATCTGATGTCTTGGATTCGCTTTAATTTGGTTTCTGCGTCAGTATTATTGAGACGTCGTCTCAAATAATAAATATATGAAAAGTATAAAATGCGATATTCTGTCGATGAACTGAACCATGAACATAATGCTTTTTCCATAATTGCTAAAATAAAATTATTATTAGGTATTTATGTTGATAAATTTAACAATGCATATTAGCATATTAAGTCGGGTTCCCGTGGGCTAATATACTTATTAGTTGTTATGGAAATATTGTAAATTTTGACAAGTAAGCGAGTAATTTATTAAGTATACGATTCTTGCGACATGACAAGTACACAAGGCAAGGAAACCCGAATTTAAAAATAAAATAAACAACGAACCGGTAATCTCTTCGTGTGACTGATTATAAGTTTCGGCTTTCATTAAATAAGTGATCCAAATATCCGAAGACCACGAACAGTTAGCAACAGATCTCTTACAAGTTTCTAATATGTAATCGCCTTCTTTTATTGTTACTGCAATATAGTCAATGTAGTCGGCCCAAAGTGTGTGTATCAAAGGTAAATCGGCAATAGCACGTTCATACAAGCAAATAACTCGACTTGGCTTATTTCCACCTTCTTTGGGATTTTTTTCCCATTGTATATACTCTTCATAAGAATTCAGTCGATCTTTGATTTCTTTAGATAACTGAATGAATAAAAACATTTTCAAAATCATTTTAATAAGAATAAAATATGTGAAATTAACATTTTAAGTATCAATAATTCGATTGTTATAAAATAAACAATAAAAAATGAACATGCTAACATTAAAAACTTACTAAATTATCTTCAAATATTTGAATTTGTTGTAGTTTACTAAGAGCTTTACGATAGCCGTCCTCAACTGATTTTTCTTTCTCGAAACTTTGAGAATCTAACCATAGTTGATATTCGGCATAGGTATTTTCCATGTCAAATAAAGGCACAGAGAGTTGACGGCGGTACAAATTATTTATACGGCGTTTTTGGTCATTAATAGATTTTTCATCAGTACCTTGCTAAAAATAAAATTCCATATTAATTTTATTGTTGTATTGATAAATAAAATAAATCTAAAGAATGTTTAATCAACCTCCAACGACATTAAGATTAATTTTTCAAATTCATTGTATACTTCAAAAAGAACATTTCCGTTAGGTACATGAAGACCGCCTGCTGATAATGCACGTTCCATTAATTCTCTCATAGTATCTGTTCCAGTAGTATCAGACATACAACCAAGGCTAAACTGAACATATTCCAACCACAAATCTATACCTGTTATAAAATTAAAAGAAGTTTTTAGTATGGGAACAAATAAAATAAAAAATATTTATTTAGTTAAATTACAACAAAAATAACAAGAACAAAGACCACTTTAAACACACTTTTAAAATGATTGCTCTAAAATTAATGAAATAATATATTATTAAATAGGTGATTCAGTAATATTTTTCTTTGTTACTAAAAGTATACTATATTATTATACTAATGAGTTATTAAAATATAAGTTAAAACTCAATAGTATCAGTTATAATAGAGAATATTAAATTTAAATAATGTTAAAAATGCCCATAAAAAGGTAAAAAAATAAATCTTAAAAAAGTTTATTGAGTGATTAAAATATAATTACTTAAATAATCTTTAACAGCTTTTTCAAACAGCTTAGTGACATGTTCTTTTTCTTCGTCGGTAGTTGCAATAGTTATTTCATCTTTTATCCAATCCAGCCATAAATCTGTAAAATGTAAAATAAAAGTAAAATACTAATAATTTCTTCTTTTTTTTTTTTTTAAATTATTATTATAGTTAGAATTGTAATTTAATTTAAACCTAGTTTTATACAAAATTAGTTAAGATAATGATTTTTTTTAAAATATTTTTAATTTTTAAGCTTTTATTTTTCATATATTAATTTTAAATAATCAAACAAATATACCTAAATTAAAAAAGAAAATAGAAAATGATTTACAAATTACGCATTAGAGAATAAAATTATAAATATTAAATACATGGAGGCTATTAGGTGTTATTATACATTTATATATAGGTATCTAACAACAGGATCATTAAAATTGTTATTTTACATTTTTTGATACCTCTATCATTATATTTGTATTATTGTTAAACATTTAAATAGCCTTATTTACGAAATTTAATGATGATAATAATAAGGCCAACCTAAAACAATTATACACTATCCCAAACAAAATAAACACGAAAACGAAGCATATAAACGATCATTAGATTTATCGTTGTATACAAGAAAAAATATACAGTAATTTCCCTGTACTTTTTTATTTAAGGAGATATAAATTAATCAACTATCCTGACAATAGTAATAAAATCACTTACTTGCACTCAAAGGATATTTTTCGTTAAGACGCTCTCTAGCAATACGCAATTGATCCAAATCATCTGTTTTACGGAGTGCTTCAATCAATTCAACATGTGAATCATAATCAGATGGATTACTGATAATCTAAAAACACATAAAATAGTTAACACAAGTAATTTCTATAGTAAAATTCTTACGAGTAATAGAAAGAAAAAAAATTAGCAGATACCAATAAAATGAATAGTAATAAATGTTACACATAACAATATGCATATCATGTGTATAACTAGACAACTATAAAAACGTAAATTTAAATATTTCTTTTGCACGTCAAATAAAACAATATTTGCTCTTTTTGAGTGAGGCGGACAGATCGTTTTTGTAATTCGAGTGACAATGTACATCTATGTCTAACCGACTTTAATATGAAATCACCTTGTTTTCCAAGAGATCGATATTTCTCTTCAACGCGTCTTGTTTAAACTTTTCGAGTTCTTCGTCGTTGCTTTCCGATGAACTGGACGAGTTGGAGGAATCTGAATCGACGTCCATATTTGCAATCTGCGCGTTTACACTTGGACAATAATATATAACTCAAACGGACGAAAAAAAAACGAAAAAAATACACACAATTATTTCGATTTCACGTTTTCAGTGTTTTCATTCGGTGGTCGTTCACCGATGAAAACAAACCGTAATTGTAATAATAATATTATACACGGTCTACTGATAATAGCGTAAACAAATTTCACCGATAACAGTGATAGCCGGGAAAGAATATCGTGTGATATGAAACGGGGCGCTACGACCTTCTCCATTAAGTAGTGTAGTGCTACGATGAAAAACGTCGTTTCCGCGTCGTCAAAAAGCCCATAAACTGAGGTGAGTATAGTACAGCTATTTCTTCGATACGCTTGTTGTGAGGGGGACCATCGTGCGAACGAGCACGACGTGTCGACTGCGAGAAATCGTGATATTTCCATAGAGATTTCCATCGATCAGGTTCGTGTTTACTTTGATCCTTGGCAAGGATTCGTCGGGGAGCTGTTGCATAAAATCCAGCGCTCATAAAAAACTCCGGTTAAAAAATTAATGTATTTCGGCCGAAAGAATACTCGCGCGGCCACGGAACGAGCGAGCCGGATAATGTATGTAAATTGTCGTCGTGTAGAGTTTCCGGAGTGTATTTTTCCGAAGGACATCGGCGCGTGCGTCGGTCACCCGTGCGACGCGCGTCCGACCGCGTTTATTATTAAATCCTCCGTGTAAATCGTAGAGAATAACAATATCGGACCGAACGTCGCGCGACAATTCAAAACGTTTTTATCTCGGACGCGATGCCCGCGCTTTGTTCGCGCGCCGTCGCAGTAGTCGTCCGTCGGCTACAGTCTCGCCACCGATCTTCAATGTTCCATGAGAAATGCCATTCGGATCAGGTGTAGGTATCCCCAAGTTCCTCGTCGAACACATTTTGTTTCCAAAACGTACATTGCGACCAAACCGATAGCGCCCGCAAAGCCGTCAAATGTTATTGTTTTTTCCCCGCAAGTTCGGTTGCAATTCGATACGATTCTTTTTTAACCGCGTCGTCGTCGTCGTCGTCGTCGTCCGACCGTCGTAGTCGTTTTTGTTGTTGTTTTTATTATTGTTGTTATTGTTATTGTTACCAGTGTACTTTTGAGTCCAATTGATTAGAAGATCGCCACGCTCGTTGCCGGCGACAATCCTCCGTGATCAGCTCAACTATTAGAAATTACGATGTTGTCTAAACTCAGACTGCTCAGACCCCCGGTCTCGTCAGGTTCGTAATATTATATTTCACCCGTCGATAGATACCTGTGACGGACGAGTTTAAAATCCTGTGCGTTTTCGGGTTTTTTTTTTTTTTTTTAGGATCCAGAATATTAAGTGCCTGGGATTGCAAAAATTATTGTGATAAAAAGAATGGCGGTGGAAGAAACAACCGTGGAAAAACTCCTCCGTTGATACAGGTAGAAATTATTCCTCATTTTTTCAGCAATTACCAACATTTCACCACCATTATTTTTGGTCGGTCCGAGTTGATCATATTCCCTTGCTGATAGCACCTGTATTATTATTTTGTTTTGTATAATATTTTAAATTGTTGCTCTCGGACATCATTTGGCATGGACATTATTTAAACTGTTATTTGAAGTCTGTTTTGTATTATTGGCACGTGTTTTTATTCATTTTGACGACATTATTATATATTTTTTTTTCATCATTCAATAGAATCATAAAAATAATTAGTTCACAATAGTTAAAGATTTAAATATTAGAAAGCATGCGGGTAGATACTTAGTTGTTGTACGCTTGTTAAATTATGCTTTACATTTATTGATTAAAAATAATAAAAATTATTGGAAACTTTTTATCTAACTATTTGATATGTGATAAAAATGTATCTTTTATTAATTTTAATTGGTAAAATAGATAAATCCAGTTTATCTAGCGCATATTTTCTAAATCTAAATCGATTGCAACAAATTGTATATACCTAAATAGCAAATAAAATTGTTTAATGTTTAAAAAATATATAATATACTTCAATAATATTTTAGGTTATTAAACCTGTTAAAACAAATTTATCAAAAAAAACAAAAAAATATTGTATACCAGTCAATATGTCTAAAAAAGAGACAATACAAACAGAATATAATGAACCTCCTCTAAAATCATGTCCTTTAGTAGCTAAGGTATACTACTGATTAGTTATTTGTAAATATATTTTGTTATTAATGCTATATATTTTTAAATTATCCTATAGGACGAATCGTGTACTACCTCAAATTCACAAAAACCATCTCAATCGTCTGAACCTGTAGATTCTTTACTTGAAACAAATAATGATCGACAGAATGGCTCTAAAAATAATCAATCTTTTCGAAATTTTGGTCTTATTGGTGGAGCTGTCATTTTAGCAGGATCTATATACGGGGTAAGTAATAAAATTACTGATTTTACAATTTATTATTATTGTTATTAGACTAATAATGAAATATTTTACCTTGAAAATTAAAAGTAATTAAACTGCTTGAAAAAAGAAAAAGAACTAAATATTACTTTAAATTTCAATATAATATCTATAGCTCAAATATCACTTATTCAATCTAGAAAACAAAATTATTAACTTAATCATGTGTTTAGTAAACTAGCAATTATAAACTTAAGCATTGAGTAATCTACTTTTTACTAGCAATGGGTATAATTGCTTATAAAATATATATTTGCTATCTAAATATTTTATTTAATGATCTTTAATATGGTAAACATGCCTATATAATATGTATTATAAATGAACCTCGATGCCGTACTTCTTCATTAAAGTTAAGAATTTTTATTTAAATACTGCACATACAATATTTTTTGTACATCTGCAATAATCTAAACGAATAATTAATCAAATCCAAGCACTTGGTTTTGTTAATTTTCGATTATTAATATTCTATTTCGTGTTGAAAATTAACTGGAAAAAAATAAAATAACTTATTCAACTTGAGTTTATAAAGAAAACAATTTTTTTAAATATATTACCTTACCAATAATAAATCAAAATAAAATGTAACACTGTTCAAATTATTTCAATTTTATTTGTATGGTGCATTTATTAACAGATCTGGAATTCTGACCTAATAAAAGAGAAAAAAGGTGATATTATTATTAAAGAGGAAACAAAAGGTAATTTAAAAACTAAAAATCTATTTTTATAGCATAACTTATTAATTCACATTAAATTTAGTAAAAAAGACCAGAAAATTGGTACAAATTCCTGCATCATCTCAATCAATACCTGACAAAGTACAATATTTATTAATTGGAGGAGGTACAGCTTCATTTGCAGCTTTCCGAGCAATTAAATCAGCTGATCCTACTGCTAGAGTGAGTTGCAAATTTTTTAATTAAACTATAATTATTTAAATAATAATAATGATATGAATATTGATTTAAATTAAGGTTTTAGTAATATCAGCCGAAGGTTATCTTCCTCACATGCGACCTCCGTTATCCAAAGAATTATGGTACAGTGATGACTCTGAAACGGCAAAGTCTTTAAATTTTCATCAATGGAATGGTACCACTAGAAGTCTTTTTTATGAACCTGATCCATTTTACACGCCCGTTGAAGAATTAAACGCTGCCAAAAATGGTGGTATATCACTAGCACGAGGCTGGAAAGTAAAATCAATTAATGTAACTGAAAAAAAAGTGAAACTGAACGATGATAAAGAAATTAGTTATGATAAGTGTTTAATAGCAACTGGTTCGATTCCAAAAACATTGAAATTATACGATGATGCGAGTCAAGAAATCAAAGATAAATTCTCTGTATTTCGATCAATCACAGACTTTGAAGATTTATGGGATGAGCTAAATCACGTGAAATCTATTGCCATTATTGGCGGTGGATTTTTGGGTAGTGAACTTGCTGCTTCGTTATCTAATAGAGGGAAAAGAAACGGTGTTAAAGTTTATCAAATATTTAAAGAAAAAGGGAATATGGGAAAAGTGTTACCAAAATATCTTAGTCAGTGGACTACTGAAAAAGTTAGACTCGAAGGTGTTGAAGTTGTGACGGAAACAGAAGTAGAAAATTGTTCCTTAGACAGTAATGGAGAAAGAGTCAATTTAGTATTAAATAATGGAAAAAATGTAAGTTGTAATTTAATCTGTAATTAATCATGCTTGTTTCTAAAAATGAATTAATTTCCAGATATCTGTTGATCATGTAATAATGACAGTTGGTGCTAAACCTAATACTGAACTAGCTGTTGATGCTGGATTAGAAATTGATCCTACACTCGATGGCTATTTGGTTAACTCTGAACTACAAGCTAGAACAAATTTGTATATTGTTAGTTTCTAAATGTTGTTTTCAATAAAATTATAAAAATTATATTTTCTAACTGAATCTATTTCCATAGGCTGGGGATTGTGCCTGTTTCTTTGATAAACAACTTGGCAGAAGACGTGTTGAACACCATGATCATGCTGTAATATCTGGTAGATTGGCCGGGGAAAATATGGCTGGTGCTGGTAAGTATTATTAAAGTTTTATATCTTATGAAACAATTATTTTTTACCAGATGTCGGTAATATTTTTATTCAAGTAATAATTTTACAAATATGGTTGTATTTTATAAATCATTTATTGATAATCAGATTTAATGAAAAGTTAATTCAGACTAAGAGAGATCAAATTAACTTCTTTGACTGATCGTTTGGCCCGAAAGAGGTGTTTTTAATTTGATGATCAAAATAACTTTTGCTTTTATTTTTATCATAATATTATGTATATTATTCAAATTAAGTATTCGGTTAAATGATAAAGTTAAATTTTTTAAAGAGGTATGACTTCAAAGAATTGCCTCTTTCTTCTCAATTAATATTCAATAAGAACTCGAGTAAAACTTTAAAATTTAACATAAAAAAAAAAAACTACAAACATTTTTTTTTTTGAAGAGAGGCATTATAATCCCTCAAGCCATTCTTTTTAATTTTTCTGCTACTTGGTTGTAGTGTAACCATTTAAAATTAAAAGCATAAAATATTATCATTTATAATATACAGCGAAACCTCCCTTAGTGGATAATCTAAATAATGGACATGATTGTTTATTAACTGATCTATCAACGCACATCTGAAACCACTACATGAATCTAGCTGAAATTTGGCGTACAGATAGCTATTATGATATAGCAGTGTCGATAAACATAATTCTTTTTCTATTTTCTGTTCAACCATTTCATGTTTAACAGAGATGCAAATCATTAAAATATTTTAACCGTTATTGCGGGCAACTTACACTCAAAAAGCCTTTGCTTCTTTCATATTGAATTACATCCAGAGTGAGTTGTACTGATAATATTTTTTCACGGGCAACACCGGGTGATTCAGCAAGCTTTATGTATAGTTATTAATTGACATACAAAATGCACTTAATTTCTCGCTCTGAATACCAGACACCTCCAATAAGCAAACAAAATTTCAGTGATTAAGCATGTTTGGTATTAAGAGATTTCATTGTACATTAGTTTTATTTATTACATTAATAATACATTTTACACGAATTGTATAATAATTTATTTTTGTTTTTAAATGTATAGCTAAAGTATATCAGCATCAACCAATGTTTTGGTCTGATATTGGACCAGCAGTGGGTTACGAAGCAATTGGTATCGTTGACTCGTCTTTAAATACAGTGGGTGTATTTGCCAAAGGAACTAAAAAAGATGCATCCCCTGATTTGGCGAACGAAACTGACCAGAATACCTCAACCAGTAATGAAGATGTGCATGCTGCATTGGAATCCAAAAAAGAGATTATTTCTGATGATAGTTACAAAAAAGGAGTTGTTTTTTATTTAAAAAATGATGTAGTTGTTGGCATTGTTTTATGGAATTTGTTTAATAGAATGTCTATAGCACGCCAAGTGTTAAAATCAGATAGATGTTATAAAGATCTCAATGAAGTTGCAAAACTCTTCAATATTCACGGTGATTCGTCATGATGACCATATTGAATAAAATGTTATTTTAACATTGTTTTACTGTTACACTAGTATTTATATGAGATAAATATGAAAACCTTTCGTATATGTAAAAATTTAATATATTTTTGTATAGACTGATTCTCTTTTAGAATTTTTTTTTTATTTCATATTTTATTGAACATTCCTGCTGCATAAAATTGTTATTTCACTAGTTAGTTAAATGTTTTCACTAATGAAATGTTAAAAAGAATCGTGTTAATACTAATTAGTAATAATTGGTTATTATTTACGGTTTAGTGTTAGTAGAATAATTATGAATAGTATTAATATTTTCGATTTGTATGTTATATTTTAAATTATTCACAAAGTAGTTCATAACACATTCGACGCTTACAAGTACTACTCATGAGTTATTGGTAAAATACATTGAACGCTTTTTTCTAAATTATATATATATATGCATACATATATATACATTTCCTCGTGCACATTTTTTTTTTTTTTTTTTATAGAAATTATAATGTATAAATAAATTAAAAATAAAAAATAAAACAAATCAAACAATGTTAAATTAAAATAAATGAGGTATTGAAAAAATAAATTTTTTTAATTCGTGAATTTATTTTTATTAGGTTATTTCAAATTTATAAAAAAAAATAAAAAAATACCGATTCAATTAGATTTTTATTAGTTTTTGTTTACTCTTAAACCACCTTTTATAATATTATTTGTATATTAAATATTAAATATAATTTATATTTTTATAATCAGTTTCAGTTTTAAGAATTTTTAATTTCTGAAAAGTATATTATCGATATAAATAACATTAAACACATTGTTGTATACGTTAAAATATATTTCTACCTCTGCCGCAGAAGAAGTCTTGAATATTATGTACAGTTTAAACTAAAAAATATGATCGTGTCAACAAAGCATAAATATTTAATAGTTTTATTTGAAACAATTGTTTAGTACCAGATTTAACGCGGCATTTTCCTGTAAAATGTTATAAAATTACAAAACAACACCAATCTATAATAACAATTTAATAGTTTTAATTCTTTCATGCTACTTGGAACAAAAGTTTTTTAAATATAATATGATTAGATTATTAAATATTTGTTCGCAATCCAAGCCCTGTTAACGTGTAATAGAATAAAGAGCCGTTTCTATTGACAAAGGTTTTGAAATAAAATAAATAAATTGAAATTATCCTAACAATTTTATGTACAATCGTGATAATTATTGGTAATCGGAGTTTTTTCAATATTTGGAAACTCGATTTTACAACTATATTAAACACGACCGCCTTGTGTCGATAAAAAGTTTAATTTTATCCAATAAAAAGGTTAAAAGTATTGTGAACACATTGCTCCTTATAGCTTATTTTATTGAACTGTAAAACTAGTAAACTTGTCTTCGTATTATACGTAGGTTTATTATTATTTTGCACGTAATTCTGATGATTTTATTATACTCACAGAACTCCGACAAGGATGTGTATAAATATCGTGTGCTTGTATTTTTTTCCTGAGAATCACTGGTATGATGAAATTAAACGAACCCTGCACGTGGTCAAATTTTATTTTATTTTATAGCCGCTCGAAAAGGAAGTGACATTTTTTTTTTAACAAACACTTATATTACCATCTCCTTGACATGGTGTAATTTTTAAAGAATTTTGACTTCCGTTCTATTCATAGTTGGGTGATTGAAGTCTGAGTTTTTTAGTGTTCTTTATTTACAATACTTGGCGTTTGAGGCGCCATCGCGCTTGATTTCTACACATTATTTAAACTAAAAATATTGGTCTACTTTTTTTCAGTTGGAACTTTAAATCCTAATAGAATGGTTTTTTTTTTAAAATTATTAAATTACCTTATAAATTTAACGATAAATCCCAGCTGTCAATAGTCAATCCTCATCTGCTGACTGTTCGGTGCTCGTCCCTACTTGCCAGCCAACACCAATTACACATGAAACACAATATACACTAAACAGCTTTATTTACTGGTCGTAACTCGTTGAAAATTTAGACTGTATTATAGTGACTACACTACTACAGTAACGTACTAAAAACAAAATTTCATAGCAGAGAGAAAATTGAATTTTGAAACCCAACTTATAATAGGCCGTTTCCTCGAGGATACTCTTCTTGATTTCTTTTTAAACGCATGCTAGGATTACATTGTGCTGTATGATAAGATTACATATTACATTGCTTTGAATGCAGTAATAAAATATGAAAAAGACATCAACGGGGCAGAATTCATTGAAATGATTTCCGATTTTTAGCACAAAGTGCTGTCGATTATTCCTATTAAACCTGCAACAGTTTTTTTTTATTATACTTCATCTGATAAAGATTACTATGTATATTTAAAAGAATCGTATCTCAATGTAAATATGGTATTTATAATAATTTTTTGACAATACCTGTAAGTATAGTAACGTTTTTTTACTGCTGACGGAGTGCGCACGTATTCAAATTCGTCTTTGGCGCTAGAAAAGTTCGCTACGGCCCTGAGGTCATCCGTCGGCCGTACTTCGTGGATTTGAAAATCGTTTTCTGCGTGCGATTTCACGTCGCGCAGTGTGTGAAATTTAAAAATTTGGCGGTTATAACGTCGTATGAATGAAAAAAATTAATATGATATGTAAATCAAGTACGTCGTCGTACAGTTGTATATTTTAATTTTATTTTTGCAGTTCGCAAAAAAAAACATCAAAATTATTATTATGAAATATTTTATTATAATATTTAATTCTTTACCAGTGTTCCGAGGACACGAAACTATAAATGGCTGTGCTTATTGTGGCGCGTTGGACTTTTATAAATATTTCTTTGAACGAATATTATTAAGTTGGCATTACCGTTTCAATAATATTTTTCTGTAAATATTTCTATACATATAACGAATCATCGTCGCATTGGATTTCAAACTTTGATTTTATACATTTCTCGACAGATCAAGCCCCAAAAGTACTTTTTTTAAAATCTTAAATTATTTTACTCTTCTATAACAGTATAGACAGAGTTACAGTTATACCGTAACAAATACCAATACCGTTAACGATTACTACCAAACTGCCAACAGCTTCTCTACAATGTGCAATTGCTAATTGAACAAACAATCTATAAGTATTAAACGTACCTTATTATTATTAAATCACAACTCAATATTATAATATGTTACTGATGAAATTTTCTCAGGTGTTACGCGTGTGACGTGTCTATAGAATGGATTGTCGCTTCCCGAACAAAAATTACAAATCATCCAAAATAATTCCTGTGAATAGCACTGAAAGCCTCTTGGTTGGCGCGAAATAAACAGCAAAACAATAACACGGGATTAGTTGGCTAATCAGCAATAATAAAATGAATCGATTGAAAAACTTCCACAACAGACTAAATTAAATGAAAGGAACACTTCACTTGACAAAATCGGCAAGAAAATCTCCGAATCCAGATTAAAACCACATTTTTACCTCGAGACATCTATACCTAAAACTCGTGAAAACCAGCTAGACGATTAATTGAGAATATCTTCTTCATTCCAGTGTGAAAAGGTGAGTAAATGATAAACTTGTAAAAATATCGAGTATTTCGGATGAATAAAAATGAAATAAATAAATTTAAAAAAAGATATTATTTTGTTGAGTAGATCACACGCGAAGCTGAGATTTCAAATTTGTAAAATATCAAAGAGGCCTGCAGTGCTCCAGATTACCGGTAAGTTTAATATATTTTATATTAGGGTGACCGTAATAAGATAATGAAAAAACGGGACAGTTAGTCACTCACCTCTTACTCCATTTTTCATCATCAAATTATAGAAAATCTTAAACAACTGCGGTAGAATATTGATGTTATATTACTTTGTCTACAGAGGAAACATTTTTGCAGATAGATAAATATCTATCACAACGTTTTAAACGCCAGTTCTTGAATAATTAATTAATTTCTTCTATCATACATCTCAATATTCTTGTAATGATTGAGAATCTCGAAACACTATCGGACAGAGTTTTCTTTATTCTACCTATACTATGAACATAAAATAATAACGTATGTCGTCGATTTCAATAAAGCTGGCTTTACAAATTTCATATAATATATACCTATGTAGTTTATGTCGAAGCTCTCATTACGTGATACTACATTGAACATTATACTTTACACGTGACCGATCAATATGCGTATAGAGAGGTAGCTCCTATGTATACTTAATATTACCTATATATTATTATAACAGTATTATTCTGGCGTACATTATCGAAGCGTGCACGCAGTACGTTATTATTGACGTCGGTTCTTTGGCCTGAATAAAACCGACACTGAAATGTATGTATGCACGGACGGACGGCATCGCTCTACGCACGAGTATATAATATCATAATATAATATTGATAATGTTTCGCATATTTTGTTATTGATAAACGATAATCCCGGATTCTCGAACGCGACGACGAGTGTATTACAATATTGTCGTTACCCTCTACGAAGAGAGGTTTCGAGACGCGCGAAAAAAAATCCATACTCGAGCGCGCCAACGAATTCTCATCGAAGTAGGCACTTACCTGTTAACGGCGAGAATCCTGCGGAAAAAGTGCGCGCGCGTGTGTGTGTGTAGGTACCAGTGGCGGAACTAGGGGCGTATTCGCAGCGGGAATTTCTCTCTTTCTCACCCTCTCCCAGACGCGAGACCAGCATCCCTCCTATCGAATCTAAGCCTATTGAAAGCTGTGCATTTTTATCTCGTTTCGCGATCAACGAGCACTGCAGCGGTGTCGTCTTATCGTATTTTTTCACGAAAAGTGAAACCGCCGCCGCGTGTTGTCGGCGTATTCGACGTAGAATAATAGACAAATTATTTCGGGTTGATAAAACGACTTAGTCCAAACAGATGGGTAAGTATAGAAGAAGACACCTCTTCTGCAGGGTAAACTATACACTACACGTTTACCGAAGGAAATTGCCGGGACGCGCGAATTCGTCGCATCCCCCAAACGACGTCACCGCATCGCGACGACGTCCCTGAACCACTTTCTCCACCATTCGATCGCGTGGAATTCGTACGGTTTCACTTTTTCGCGGGGTCGCCCCCTCACGGTCGTGAAACATATTTCGTCGCGCCGAATAAAAAAAAAAACCCCCCCCGGATTCTTTCACGCTGCTGTTGTCGCGCGCGCGCACGTCTCGCCCGTCGACGGGGACTCGGACAAACAGAGATCGGTTAGGTACCGACAAGACGCCTCTATTAACTATTTAGGAAACTCACCACCGCCGGTCAGATGACCTTTTTCGCCTGTTACGTTCCCCTTTCTTCGACGGTATGGAATAATAATAATAATAATAATGTTATTTTCTCATTCGTGCTGTTATAGAACGTAACGCGAATTAGCGTTCAAACTTTGATTTTAAATAATTCCACCGTACTCGTCGTCGTCGTCGGTACAAGTTTTGTCGCGCCCAATTCAAATCTGTAATCGATTTTTCGTCTATAGGCTCGTTGTGTGTGTGTTTGCGACACGGATAATTTTTCAATAATAATTATCGAACGGCCCATAATATCCCCTTGCACACGCCGCCGGGGCAGTTGGGTACGCGTTTTCGGCGGGACGTTTTCCGCTCTGAAAGTTGACCCGGTTTCCCGCTTCGGACGTCTGTGGGGGGGGAAGGAAACAAAGTTCAGCTCGGAAACCGTTTGAGGCACGGAGGACGACCGCCTCCGACGACCACGTCTCCTCTTCGGGCGACAGTCCGTCGTCTTCGCGTACTCGCGTGCCTCTGTGAGTACACTTTCGGTCGCCGCCGCCGCCGCCGCCGACGATCGTCGGGTACTCGATTCGCTTATTTATTAATACATACTTTCTTCCCCTTCTTCGCGGGCACCGTTGCACCGTCGCGCGAATGATAACAGTACATTTCGCCATGTTTGTTGTTGTGTGTGTCCGTTTGATTATAGGCGGAACAGTCGATTTTTCTGTTTATCATTTTCGTGGGGGATAAGAGAATAATAATAATAATAATCATCATCAAAACGAAATCTCTTCGTTCGATACGCGTCGTCCGCGTCCGTTCCGTCTTCGTTCCGCGCCACACTTTCCGTTGTCCCCGAGCAACCACCATGATCCCGTCGTCGTCGGACCACCGCCGAGGCGCCGACTGATGAGATCGCCTTCCTCCCACTCCGCCTCCGTCGATCCGCGTACCCGTTCGCGCGCCGTTCGTTACCCCGAGAATTTTCACAATGGCGCTAATTGGTCTCGGCCCGTCGAAAGCTCCGCGCCGTCCGGCCGACTCCGGCGATTCCGCGACATGAGCACAACCGTCGTCCGACGATTCTCGAGGCGATCGCCGTTCTTGGTGAGTATGATGATATTTGCGATGATGTATTTATTTTATTTTTTTTTTTTTTTCTCGGCCCCCTTCGCTCGTACACCTCGGTACGCGGATAATTTTCTCTAACTGGGTCAAAATAATATCGCTGCCCTTGCACAGGCCGTTCGTCGTTGACTCGCCGCCCCCGGCATGGACGAGAAGCAGATCAAGCTGGAAGACGGACACTCCGAGCCCGACGCTCCGACAGTGGTCTCGGAAAAGGGCGTGTTGCTCAGGACCAGCGCTAGGGTGTCCAAAAAGTTGCGCATGACGCCGGCGTCCACGTCGCCCGGACCTAGCTGTTCAAAATCAGGTTCGTACGCCGCTTGTTTTTTCCATCAGCTCTCGATGCTCGTGCATTGTTTATTCACCTGAGCGTCAACATTACAGATTCGAATGACGCTCCAGTTTTCAAGTCTTCGAAAATAAGGCGCGAACTTTGGTCAGCCGAGGACACAAATTCTTTTTTTGACGGCTTGAACGAGTTTGGCAAAGATTTCGAATCTATTCAATGGTTCATGGTAAACAGAGCTAAACGTAAAGGTTCCTGTAGCGAACAGGCTGTCAAAAGTAAAGAACAGTTGAGACATTTTTATTATCGGACATGGCACAAAATTTGCAAATACATTGAATTCCCCAAAGGTAATACTCATTTTTTCGCACTGTTCGGTACTTATATGTGAAATTATTTTGTTCTCTCCACTTTATTGTTGTAGAAATGCAAAAAGTGGTGCAAGAGCTTTATGGATTGATCAATTATGGCGAGCTGAAACGAAGGATTGGATTTTGTAATGATAAAAACTGGTCTAAATTATATGAAATGATTTATCACGGTTCGACTAAAGTCAGAAGTAAAGGTAAAATGTGGAGGGTTAAAACACCACATTGCCGAGCTTTGAGAAAACTCAACTGTCTTGAAGGTATATTTTATTTTATATCTGTATTTGTAGATTTCTTTGTTTTATAATTCAAATGTTTTTAGATACAATTGGGGATTTAAAATTACCAGGAAAAGTCAGTGTTGAATTGAGGCCACGTGATATGGATACTTGGTCTTTGGTGCAATCTCTAGCAATGAATCCCCGTATTAGATCGACCGTAGAGTTACAAAAACCGTTATCAATGCTTTTGGCATTTTTAGAAAATAGATGGCAAACAGAAAATAGAAAACTTGTATCCTTTTACATCACAACGAAATCAACAAAATACATTTAAAAAATGCTTAATTCTTTTGTTCAAATTTATTTATTAAAATTGATTTCATCGAAATTAAGTATTCTTAAACAACATATTACCAGCGTGAACAAATACACAGAGTTAAAATGATCAAGAATGAAAATGATCAAGAATCTAAAAGAGTCCTAAGAGTCGCGCCAGCGACTGGAGTCACTATAACTCCAATTAGTGTAAATTTTAATGATATTGAAAATACAAATGTTAGTTTATTAGCTCACAGAAATACTCATGGAATTTCTAAAGAATCTGTTGAATCGATTCTTCAAAAAGTAATATTTTAATTTCGTACATTTTTGACCAGGCGTTCTAAAAGTATATGTTTTTGTTTAAAGTTTCCTTCTACCAAAGTACAAAAACCATATGTCAAACGGGTGCGTGCCGAAACTGTTAATTCGGCATCTTCATCAGGGTGTCAAGAAAGTAATTCAACCCCGTGTACATCTACTGTGTGTCCAGTAACAGATACAAACTATGAAGGAGAAAAGGGTTTGGATATTCTAATGGCAAGTCCTCCAAAGAATGATCCGGTCATTTCATCTCATGACCAAGAAAAAGAGAAAAAAGAAGAATTCATTGCTAGGATTAAACAAGGATGGACGATGGCAAACGTTGAATCTATTAAAATCGGAGAACTTTATCTCATAGTAATTTCATTTTATTTAAATTGAAAAAGCAAATGTTTTCATTTTTATTTCTATTTTCCAGTGTGGTAGTCAGTCAAAAATACAGCTCGAGTATTGGTTTGAAGATTGTGTTGAAGCTACCAGCCAGAATCGAATATCCCAATCGCTCAATAAACTCATTTCTATTGCTGAATACAACATTAATTCCTCTAAAGTAAGACTTACTTAAATATGCGTCGAGTTTTATTTTACTTCAATGATAAATTAATAAGTACAAGTGTGAATCTAATTCTATATGAAACTTACAGGGCTGTTCATGTGGATCTGTAAACAATAAACCACACAGTATACCAAGACAAGCTGAAGTAAATTGTTATACTTAATTACAAATAATTATTAAATATAATATTAACTTTCTAAAATTAATTAACCCTCATAATTCTTTATTTTTTCAATTTAGAATAAAATAGATGTAGATCAAAATCAACGTGGTGCATATTCGCTAGTCAGTGGCTGTAAAGTAATGGTTAACCCTTCCTCTGTATTTAGACGACCTTTGCAGCCAAAACCTTTACATTCAACTGGTTCGTTCAAAGCTCAGCTTGATGTAAGTTTATTTCTATGGTTTAATTTTCAATCACACTCAAAGTGATCAGTAATTTAAACTTTGAAAAAGTAATATTTAATTTAAATTATTTTTATGTTTCTTTCATGTAATTATTTATTAAACTTTTGATTTCAGAAATTACAACCAAGATATTGTAATCGAACAGGCCGACCAGGTAATAAACATGTTGGTATCATTCAAAAACTTCTACCACTTCAACCAAAGACTAGTTTGACTATTGTGCAAACATCCAACTTCAGACCTATTGTTCCAGCTATTAGTCCCGAACGAATAAAAAAAGAAGAAAATGACATATGTGATACTGATCAAATAGATCAAGCCCTATCTTCACCAAAAAGTAAGTCTAAGTTTTATATTTTATTTGTACCTAGTTTATACGAACAATTAAGTATAAGTATTTGAATTATTTTGCTATAAACTTAATGGCTCTCAAAAAACAATTATCATTTAATTAGCTGTGTTTATTTAATTACTAAAAAACAACGAGTATTATTAATTAAAAGGACTGTAAAAAGTACTTGTCTAAAATTTGTAGTCTCAATGTTTATTTATAAGTGTTTGAATTTTAAATTTTGACAAAACCATAAAAGTCAGCAACATTTTTAAATTAATTATTTTATAAATTATCTTCATAAAGTCGTGTTGATTTTTCCGAAGTATATTGATAAATAGTCATTAAAGTTAAAAACAATTTTTTAATTTTTAGTTAGCACAAATAATTGTATACATATGCATCTGTACAACTAGTGTGTTAGTATTTTATATTCACAATATCTATGCTTTATATTTTTAACATAAGTTAATAAAAAATAATCATTATTTTTTTTTTTTTTAGAAATTTGGGAACCCCCAGACGAAGATATTCCAGATGATGTAAGTATCACATCATCAACTATTAACAGATTAATGGAATTGACGCTGCCGTCCATGAATGAACTGTCCACTCCAAATTTCTCTGGTCTATTACCAAATTCAAATAGTTCAACATCTGTTAGTCTGACAACACCGTTTACTAGTCCCTCAAGACTTTTGAAAGACGATGGCAATCAGTGGATGAATCCAGATGTATGTGTTAATTTTCATATGTTTAAAATATTATTACAAATCAATGCTGAATTATTAGAAAATTTTATTGCATGAGATTTATAAAATTAAGAACGCAGACTATTTATTATTTTCAATTAAATTCAGTTTAAAATTTCATTTTTTCAGATGGACTTTTCATTAAGTAGTTTCTTAGGCCATCTAGACAAAGAACCAATGGCTGAATCGACTAGGAATGACGATCAAAAAGTTATTTCAAATGATGTAAGTACACTTTTAAAAGTTATTAAATTATTAACGCTTGGTCTTAATGAGATACATTTTCTCCTTAGAAATATCATATTGGCACTGAATCATAATTAGATCGAACATTTTTGTGCTTCAATTTGTTGAGCTATGATTCAAAATATTTTAATTTTTAACAATCTCGGTATTTTTTTAGACTATTTGGTAAAAACTTAACTGGCAAAATGATTTCTATTTACTTCTTGAACATACTTAAAATTGTTTGAAGTTTATTTTTGTAATGTATCTTGTTAATTGCGTTGTGGTTTTACCTACATCAATGAACTATCATAAGATCACTTGTATTAATGATTGCTATGAAAGTCTGACTTGTATTCAACAAAGTTAAAAACTACAAATCTGTACTATAATTGATTGTTTATTAGCGTCCCACTCTGAGGCAAAACAATTATGTTCACGTTACTCATTACTCATTACTTCATTAGTAATCATAATCTATTCATCCCTGTGATAAATATTATATATTTATAGATTAATGTTTTCACAGATAATACGATTTATCGCTACAGATATTTATTATATTAGGAAATGATATGTATCTTAGACTTCATGAAAATATTGATATCAAATAGTTTTGACCTAACTTAGGTTATACTTGACTCGCTTTCAAATTAAGTTTTGGTAAAGCATTTTTCGTTGGTATAGTATGTGATCCAGGTTGACATGCCAGTGTGTCTAGTACTAGATTAAGGTGATTTATTTTAGTAGGCAAATGGTAAGTGGAATCGTACTCGATTGGTATTTAATTGGAATTAATAATTCCTACAAGATTCATTCCATTCACATGAGGTTGATTGAACTTGTATCTTTCATCTGTCAAACAAGCATTTATTATTTATATAATCAAAGAGAGGTTAGAAATACAATTTAGAGAGGTTTAAATACAATTTTTTTTTTTTTGACAGGTGGAAGCCCAATTTCAGTGTCTTATGAGTGAGAACAGCGTGGATTACACGGCAAAGTTTGTAGATTTAGCAGCTCAAGTAGCTTCTGCAAACAATAACAACTGCCAATGATTTTATTATTATTAAACATATTATTATTTATTTATTGAGTTATAATTTAATTTTAACAATGTTTTGTTATATACCTAATAAAATGACAATTTTTTTTTTATGTTATCATTTACAATAGAAAATTTGAGTGATTTATTTATTATTATATTATATATTATACATTTACATAAAACGTTTATAATAATTTTGTTGACTTACTATTTGTTGACAGAACAAAGGTGTGTTCTAAATGTAATATAAATAAACAAATTGGACAAACTTTTTTTTTTCTCTTTACATTTTTTAATGTTTTAAAACATGTCTCGTTAAATACATTGTGAAATCTTAAATATTCAGTTCTAAGAATAGTACATTTTCTCTTCGATTTACTATAAATAAATATTGATTAATTAATAACAAGTCGAGTGGACACGACCACATTTGATTATGGAAACATAATCAAAAGCGATTCGTTTGTTATAAATCGTCTTATAAATATAAAATAATGTAGCAAAAAAATAAATAAATAGGCACTGCTTGTTTTTTTGAACATGTTTAAAACGATAATAATCGTAATTAAAAGTGAAAATGTACACACACAGTGATAAATATTCTGGATAAACAATTTACTTACAAATATTGCATAACATATTTTTATTAGTAAATAATAGTAATAATAATATAGAACGAAAAAGAATAACAAACTAATAAACTCCCGAAAATAAGACAAGGTAAAAAAAAAAAAAAAAGGTTGCGTCGATAATTAAAATAAAAAAAAGTGGATATAATAAATAATTTATAATAATAAAAATAAATAAATAAATAAATAAATAAATAAAATAGAGTAACAATAAATTATTGAGAAATTGTTGGTAACTCGGAAGAGAAATCAATTTGTGTCTCTCCTCTGTAACACGTGTAAGTATAATAATTTATTCAAATGGAAATGTATAATTTATTTGTTTGTATTTTCAGTTGGTGAAATATTAATTCGGTGCGGTTCATTCAATAGAGCAAAATAAATACATTTTGTACAGTACACACATAAGGATCAATCCGAGGAATAAAAATATAAATATTTAACATGCGATTAATTTACTTTTATAAATCATTTTTTCTCGTTTATTTTATACCTATATAATATATATCCATGTCTTTAGTAAGTATGTTGAAATTTCAGGTTCATTTCAGGTTCCTTTTAAGTAACGGGCACAACTGAATAACGACCATCGAATAAGTCGATGGTTTGAAACTATCTTTTTCGTTTTATCTGTACTCGTGTTTTCAAACAAATACAATATAGGTCAGTTCAAAACTTCAATATTTTTCAGTATTTCCATCGAGAGTTACTGGAAAACATATTGGAAAAATTAAATACAGAGTTTTATATTTTGTATCGAAATAATTGCCAGTCTTTTATTTTTTTGCTCTGATAAGAAAAAAACCGATTGATTCGATATTATTTAAAAAAAAAACCATTTGTATTTTAAACCGTCAGTTGGTATTTTATAGCATTTTCATATTTTGTATAAAATACTTGGCTAGAACGACTTCAAAATGCTTTATTTAATTAATTATTTGTTTTTTTAAACTGCTGTTTTAATTTTATACTTTTAGTACACATCAATGCGAAATTCTGGTGGCTATAAAATCCCAACCCTGGTAAAAAAAACCGATTGGCAATTTTCTACAAAGTTGGTTACAACATTTCTGAACTAAAATTAAAATTCATTAACTGTTTAACTTTTTGCACAACAATGCCGGCGGGCATTGATAATTTAATTTACTATAAATATATTACTACTCTACTGAAGAAAATTAGGCGTTTAGTAATAATTCAAGGGCCTTGAATTTGTTCGTGAAAAAATCGACCTTTTTTCAATTCGATGATACATTTATATTCAGTTGTGCAATTTTTCATTTGAATAATCATTAAATTGTTTGCACGGATTGTCTAACGATATTTCGAGTAGTTCAAACCATTCACTTCCACGTTTCATCTTTCGAGTGCACGACAGTTATGAACGTATTGTTTTCTTGAATATGGAACCTGTAATGAGTCTGAAACGGCCCACTACCGAAGACATGAAAATATTAAGAAATCAATTATTATGATATTGATTTATGAAAGTTATTTGTTACATTTTTTGTAAGTTAAAAAAATATTAAATAATAATTTTTATATGGTTGTACTTTTTAAACTTACAAATAAAATTTAAAAGTTCATTTCTTCAAAAATCAATATCTTGATATTTTACCAATGGAACACTGCTGGAAAACATTTATTTTTTTTCCCGGTTTTAGTGGTTCTGTTTATTTTATTTTTTTTAATTCAATATCGTTATGTTATTTATGGATTTATACATATACATAAATATATATATATATATAATATATACGTATATTTAAACATACACAAGACACACAAACAATATTTTTACTACGAGTAAATCCTGCCATCCAAATATTCAAGAGATTTTAAATGATTTTTTTTATGTGAAAATTACTATTTTCATTTAAAGGATTATGTAAGATTGCTAACAATTATGATTTTATATTCCTTGATATTTAATTTGTTTAGTTTACAATTAGTATTTAAATTCTTGAAAGTAAAAAAATTAAATAGCAAATTTTGATTTTTATCTCATGGTATATTTATCATTTACATTTCAAAATTAATATTGAATATTTGGATTTTCAAAGCTTCGCCCATAGGATATAGCATGTGAATTGTTAATTTTAATAAATGTGGCTTTCCATAGAAATATCATCAAAACACAGTACTTTAAGTAATGAAAGCAAAGTTATGTTGAGAATGAATATAAACAAAGAGAAAATAAACATACTCATATTTTACAATAAAATTATTTGACTTTAGAATTTTCCATTTTACCATTAAAATGTGAGTGTACTTAGAAAACGATCTCATAAGAATCTTTATCTTTTAAACATTATAAATATATATTATACAAATAAACATTTTTTTCTTTCAATTTGTTAATTAGAGAATGCGAAAATGCAATGGAATCTAGGCCTATAAAATTATCACAAATCTATTATATCATCTTAAATAAACAAATATTAATTCAATCATTTTAGGAATGTGTTCATGTAAATTTAAATAAAATGAATTAGAATTTAAGTGTGTTATAAAAAAAAATATACTAATCATATTTCATAGAATATTAATAACAGAATACAATAAAATTATAAAACAGTGTTATTATTTATAAATGGAATTCTGATGCTAGCAAATTACTAAAATAATAATTTAGAAACCCAGTCGATGTATACGATTTGATTAATTATTAGATTGACTAAATTATGTTCAACTATTATTAGTGAATATTTATTATTTTCATATATAATCAAAGTGTATCAAGTTACATAATATATAATTTAAAAATAAAATAACCATGAGAATGAATTAATAGCAGACATTTAGACCATAGGAGGTAATTAATAACCCAATAACATTTGATAATGCTGTCAAATTGTTAACTTCAGATGGCACAAATAAAATATTTAAAAGCTTAACCATTAGTTTAATAAGAATTTAGTCAACCATCTGGAGTAATGAATTAACAGTTAGATCTTTGTTACCGTTATTGGCCTCAAAAACGGTTTTCACTGTTTCTTTGTCCATATTTGGAAACATGTCTTGAATCTAAATAAATGAAAAAAATATAAAAAAACATATAATATTTTCAACGAAGAAATTATTTTTACTTGTTTCAAGTCTTCAGCACTGAGAGCTGGTACTGGCACCTGCGGTGCAGTAGGCTGAATGTAAATAGGAGTTAAACTTGCACTAGAATTGCTGAATTTTGGCATCTGCGGGAACATCATAACTGAATTTGGCAAGCCTAAATTCGATGGAGCCTAAAATTTGATAGAATAACACCATTATTTTGTTTTTAAGTTAGTCATAAACAACAAAATTGTAATTTTTACTGAGAAAATATGATAAGATTCAATGCTCACCCCAAAACTAATAATTATATTTATAGTTCCTTCATTATTGGGTCCTTGTTTACCAGTTAAATTATACCACTGTTCAATTGTAACCCCTTTATAGATTTGAGCAGGAATTGGTATCGTTGTCCAAGCAATAAGTTCATCCATCTTGAAAGAACATTCATCAAATACTTCTATGTGAATTTGATTAACACCTTCTTGTGGAAGTCTACAAATTATGATGATAAGTTTAAAAAGAAGTACAACAGGAGATTTATTAAATCTTCAATAAGATTGTATTATATAGAATAGAAAACACTATAAACATAATTACGTCTGAACAGTTTTATGCCATTTAGGTGTTTTACCACCATTAGGATCTGTTTGAGTTTCATACACGCAATGTCCAACCCTGAGCCGTACATATGGATCCATTCTGGTCAAACCATAGTTTTTAACAAGTCTTGCTTGTACAATTGTAATATTCAATCTATTCCGATCGCGGTCTCCTGGCACACACGACAGAGACTGTTGTAGAGCTATAGCAGCTTGTTGGTCAGCAGCTTCTTGTTGCAATCTAGTAGTGGAATCGTCTAATGCAACCACATCTATACGTAAGAAATCTTTTGGCAAATCACCAACATAAACCTGTAAATGTAATGATTATTTGTAAATTTTTCTACTAAAGAATTCAACTATATTTTCTTCTTATTCTTATCCTATCAATTATCATTCAATGTTACATTTGAAGCCCATTTTACTAAATACATATGTATTTCATACTAAATTTTGAAAAATAATTAATTGTTTTTTCAAGTATAATGTAGGTATTCAATATTGCCAATAATACTATAATATAATGATGCAATATTATTCACATTGACATAAAACATTAAAAAATATATAAATATACATACACAATTGTAAATAATTACTAATTATTGTGTACAAAACTATAAAGTAATTATATATACAACTTAAGAATTTAAAATATAAGAAATGGTTTAGTTTGAAATATATTTATCTAGATAAGTACTTACAATGATTTTTAATTCAAATAGTATTTTAATAAAAATTATTATTAACTACTTTTATAACATAAAAACTAATCCATATAAAGAACTTGATCATTTTTATGGCTAGATTATTTGGCCATAAAAATAGTAATTGATGGCAGGTTTGCACAATACAATAACAATATTTTTATCTATAGATACTAAATAATAGAATTATTTTGCTAACTGGAGATAATACATTTATTATACAAAAAAATAAAATTTGAATGAGCTATAGATTGTCAAACAATGAATTTTATATTGCAGTTTGTTAAGATATGAATAGAATTTTAATGTAGAACAGTACAATGTTTACATTTCTTTAATTCTAATGTCACCTTGTGGCTCATATAATTACCAAGTAAATAAAGATACTTTTTGATAATTTTATTACGAAAATTATATGAAAACAGTCTATTTTATTAGTAAAAATTGCGTTCATATAGTTCATATAATAAATAGTAAATGCATAAGAAATTAGAATTTTTTTAAAAAATAATATAAAATTCATATAATTTGTCAGAGAATAGAATTATAAACCAATGTTAATACACCAAACAAATACCAAATACATAAAAAAAAAGTAAAGCTATATATATTTATATGATGGACATTTCTACTGCAGATAAATTGAATAGACTTATTTAAAAACTGAATTTACTTATTAAGGATACATTAAAGTGTATTCATTGATTTATATACTTTCCTGACATTATTATTCATCTGTTAAAAATCAGCTCTGAAGCAGTATTTTTCATTAAACTGTACTTTAACCCTATGTACTCTACATTAAAAGCTTATTTACCTTTATAAATGCAATAAACATGTATGCGAATCCATTAAAAGTAAAATAATTTATGATTTGAATAATTTAATTAGATTACTGATAAGTAAGATATTAAGACAGTATACATGTATAACATAATACCGAGCATGTCATTCTAACAAATATGACATTAGAATCAATGAAAACATGTAGACAACACTGATCAAAAATATTACTTAATAAAATGTTTAAACTCTTGACTAAATTATTAGTCTTTCTAAATTTAAACAATCAAATTTATTGCAACTGTGAGGCAACACACGTTAACGGAATGACATAGATTTCATTTAAATGAAGTTTGATAAATTAAAATAAATGAAATTGAATACAAACGAAAAAGGTATTTGAAATTTCGTTATCAAAAGTTTAAAAACTTATCGATCCTATTTCATTCGGTTTGGCATAATGTAGATTATTTTAATGCCGAAATAAAATGGCAACGATTCATATGTTTTTATGTATAGTATAGTAACGTGATTCATTTTTCTAGTGTACTATAAATACAAACATATTGTGTTAAAATGATTCGTATTTATTGTCTTTAATAAGTATGATAAAACATACCGAAGACAATGGAATCCAAAAGAATTTAATTCATTGTTTTCAAAAGCGTCTTTAATAGAGTACGATGAACATGATTAATTATCAAACCTACGTGAAATATAAGATATGATAGTATAAAAGGCTCTATGTTATACATATATATATATATATATATATATTATATTGCGTATTAATTTACCCTTTTTCGTCTCTCTTCATTGACGTTTGTGGTTAACGTATTCATTGTTCGAAATTCGCCACACGACCGGGACACGTATTAATTTACAAACTCGGTACAGTTATCATTACACTATTCAATATTCAAATGAGAAATTCGCACAAATGTTTACTCAGTCGAAGGTTTTTCGTTATTTGTTTTGGTCGGTCGTAAAAAAAATATTAATCACCCAGCAGCAATCGCAACTGTTATCACACAATATCCGTTATCAGCACGGACTTCAGTAGGTCGGAGTGTTGTTATCAGAAAAGTGAAGTGTTACGATAAAAAAAAACCTAAACAATTACCGTGCGGGCAAAAATGGGTTGCTCACACTGATTGCCGAAATAAACAGACAGCAAACAACTTAACCTCAACTATATCAATTCCGAATTTCTTTCCTTCTCGAAAACGTGTTCATTTCTACCTTTTCTTTTTGAGAAATTAACTGATAAATTCTACATCGTTTAGCAATATTTGCTAAAACATTTTCAAATTCATCGTTGTATCTACACACTAGTTCATTATGTCCGACGTCGAAGAAACCGTTGAAGTTGGCGAGCACGGAGACATGTACAACCTTTTGAAGGAAGTGTTGAAAAATGCTCAAGTAAACGGCAGCCTTTTGCACGGAATTCACGAGGGAGCCAAAGCTCTGGAAAAGAAACTTGGTAAATGTCTCTCCGAGTGTTCACGCTTTAATTTTTGTGAGTCATTGTTATTAATTATTTTCTTTCGACTTCACACGTAGGAGTTCTGTGTGTATTGGCCAACAACTGTGAAGAAGCTATGTACAAGAAATTGGTGACCGGATTGTGTGCTGAAAGCAGTATTCCTTTAATTGAAGTAGATTCTAACAAAACTTTGGGCGAATGGAGTGGTCTGTGTAAGTACGACAACAATGGTCAAGCAAGAAAAGTGGTAGGATGTTCATGTGTAGTCGTCAAACATTTCGGAGATGACACACAAGAATTGGACACTTTGTTAGAGATTTTGAAGAAAAAGAATTTTGCGTAGATCAATAAACCAAATCTTTTAATTTAAATGTTAAACTGGTGTTTTTCTTTTCATTGAACAATTGTTTATGGCAAAAGTCAATAAGTGTGACATTTTCAATCCTTATTCTTACACATGTATTATTTTTATAAAAAATATTCTCTATATTATGAACTATGTTGTTTTTATGTAAATCAATTAACTCATTACTGTGATCTTATATAAAAAAAATATTGAGTATCCTGTTGGGCTTTTTGTTTTATAACTAATTAAAAACTACAAATCAATTTGAAAATCATTTTAATTATCAGTTTATGGAATTAATTTGTCAATGTAACTAAAATTTATTGATCCTAGTAGAAACATAAAATTAAATATGTAGGTCTTATGTAAAATTCCCTCTATTTTATTTTTTCGGTATAAACATTAATTATTATTAAGTTTACTTTGTCTTAACCGTAAATAAAAACTATACCTTATTAAATTAAACTTAAAAAAAATAATGAATAAGTCATATATCATATGTTCACTTACATAAGCTCTTTTAATTTTCATAATTGAAACCTTAAAATGACATACATGCTTATATCTGTTAGTTTTTATATAAATTAAAAAATCCTAAAGTCCCTGATTATTATAATTATTATTTATAATTAATTTCAGGTTGTTAAGTTTGCAAAATAATACACTAGTATTTTTTAAATTTCAAATTACTCACAAATTTTTATATTAAGTCTAATAAATCATTATTTTTTTTCCGTGTATTACTATACTTGCAAATTGGGACCATCTCGTGAGTCCAATCAATGTATTAGTTTATTCACCTTAAGTCATAAGCGATGAAGACTATATAAAATACATTTTTAAGTGTGTTGGATATATTATGTTCATAAATAAGTGTTATGGATGGTAGAATAACAATGTTGAGTAGAATTAAACTATATATAATATATGAACTAAATTGATATATTCTGCGTTCAGTTATCCTTACAAATTAAAATATTTTTTCATTTTTGAAAAATAAATAATGAATATTTACTATGAGTATTATGCTCCTCACTGAATGGTTCTTTTTCAAAACATAAAACCATGTAAATCAATTGAACTGACTACTTATACTTACATAATTATTATGTATGTCCATATATGGTACAGATTAATATTATTTTTTGAATGAAATATAATTAATTAAATAAAATAGGATAGGGTTTATGATTATTTATTGAACATGGATATAATGCACAAAAAAAAAACTTTGAAGTACACTTTTAAAAATACTAGAATGTGGTACATAATGTGCAGTTAAAATTTACAATCAAGCATTAAGTATGAAAAAAAAATTAAAAATATCTTAATTTTATCAATATTTACATTGGATTATAAACTCAAACTTATCATATTATAAGTTGTTATTTGCTATTTTAGTAAAGTTTATTCCATAACTTAATTTGACAAAATTATATTGAAAATACGAACCTGGAACAAAAGTATGCACTATATAATGACAAATACCAAATGTATTATAACAAAAGACCGGATTTTTGTGCAGCTAAAATCTAAAAAATGTGCAATTAAAATGTAAAAACGTGCAAAAATAAAATTTTCATTATAGGTACTTCTAATTTTAATTCTAATAAGTAATAACTTATAACTGACTTTACAATATTTGATTAAAATAATAATAAACTGACAATTTGTATATAACTGACTTAACAATATTTGATTAAAATTTATAATCGTGTACATTTCAAGTTTTTTTCTTTAAAATTATGTCTTCTGTCACTTAATATGTGTTTTAACTGCGAAAACACACGTTCTACATCACTTGTTATCGGGCATTGTTTGTAGCAGCTTATAATAGCAGGATCTTCTTTTAAATCTACATCATTTCCATTTATTAAATTGTTGTACAGTTTTAAAATATTGTATCCGGGATTTTTATCAAATACTGATTTGAATTTTTCATATAGTATTTGTCCGTTTTCATTTTCAATTGTCTTAAGTCCATCTCTTACTGTTTCAACTACATTTATTTGATAATTTAAAGTTGAATTTTGTTTTTCCAGTTTTGTAATTGAATTTGGCAACTCGGACAAATGTGATTGAATAAATGTTAAATCAGATATAATTGATGTAGTACTCAAAATGGATTTTACTTTTTGGACAGATTGGGCGTCATCTTCTATATAAGATACCAATTCTTTAAATTTACTGAAATTTTCATATAAAAATAATACAAAAATATTTGTACAAAAGTACATTTTTATAAAAAAAAAACCCGAAACGTGCAATTTTCTGCAACATAAAACTTTCTTTAAATTAATCTACATCTCTTGATTTGGATTTGTAGCTTATTTCTATTGAATTTAGAACATGCCATAAAAAGATGCAATTGCAATTGGTCTTTAATTATAACAAATTTATTAAATGTTCAAAAATAGTTTGAAAGGGTCAAAATATGTCAAATAAAATTGATATTTTAACAAGAATTGTTTAATTTGTGTACATTTCCCATGTGATTTATAATAATTGATTCTAATAAGTACACATATTTACATGTAAATCAGTTAAATTTATTCTGTAATACTTTGATAGTTATTGAAATTTCCATTTATTTGCACTCCGTGATAATAAAAACTATTGCCTTCTTGGATGTTTTAGTCCATTATTGTGTACTAAATTTTTCATCTCATTAATTAAACTGTGACACTGGTTAAAGGCAAACGACATTTATATTTTTCTGCATTGGTAAAATGGCTCTATTTATCCCATCCTTCTCCCCTTAAAATCATGAGTTTTTTCCCCAAAAATATTTATCATTTCTACGTATTTTTAATGAGGGACGAGTGTCACTGGTGATATCCAGACGGTTTTTATTTGTGGGTTAGCAAGAGTGCCACCCATATAATACTTTATTTA
This sequence comes from Drepanosiphum platanoidis, assembly GCA_948098885.1. Classification (NCBI taxonomy): domain Eukaryota; kingdom Metazoa; phylum Arthropoda; class Insecta; order Hemiptera; family Aphididae; genus Drepanosiphum; species Drepanosiphum platanoidis. Next base: position 26,946,314 of record OX402530.1, read on the forward strand.
ACTTAACTTCTTTAGTTTAAAATGTAATTTTATTTAAGTAAAGGCTTAAAATGTGTTTACTACCATGTACTTAAGCTAGTGTTACCCTGGTCAATGATTTTACCAAATAATTTAAGAAATGTATTATTCTAGCATTTTCAGACCATACCTACACGTGTGTAAAAATCAAGGACTTAATTATTTGAGAGTAAATAAATTGTAAATAATTTCACTTTTTAAGTAAAGAAAAATGTATCTATGGACAATTTCGACATGTTTCAAAATAACACAAGGTTAGGAGGTTAGGGAACTTTATCCTAGTTTGACATTTTGAATATTTTTTCATGGTATAGCGCAGTGATGGGCCCGCGAAAGTATTTAATCCGGCCCGCCGATAGGTCCATCAACATGAATAGTATATGGATAGCATAATATATATTAAGATTAAAAGCTCAAAATGCATTTTTTTATAATTCTGGCCCTCCTCTAGAATTTCTTAAACTTTGTGGCCCCCCATTAAAAAAGTTTGCCCACCACTGGTATAGGGGTTTTGGGCTACTAAAATTATGTTTATACAAACTGCCAATAGATGGCGTTGCATTAATGAAAAAATAATTTTTAATAAATCATTTAAACACTTGCCAAGTGGATTTGATTTTATCATTGTTTGTAAACAGTCTTCAATGAATAAAAACTTATTGCAGTATTAAACATGATATTGTTTATTACAAAATATACATAAATTATATCATAATAATAAAATAAATAAATAATCTTGTGATATATTAATTAAAAATGTTATCTACTGCAAGTAGTGTGAACAAATCAAGGATCTAATTATTCCAGCAGCCAGCAGGTAAGGTTTCTATTTTTATTTTCTACTTAAAATTATAATTTGCTACACAATAGACAAATCTAGTGTAATAATTTATGTGTTGTATTAGTATTAGTGTTATTATTATTACTCTGAATAATTTACTTTATCCATGGATAAGTTCATAAAATTATTTATGAAGTTATTTACTATTCTTGAGGAAGTCAGTACAACTGTTTTAAGTAGGGTCCAGATAGATAAAACCATTGATTATAAATACTAATACTAGTATTTATAATCAATGATAAAACATACAACATTGCCTGGATGAAACAATTACAAATAGATATTGTTGATCTATTTTGCACTAATTCAATACATATGTACATAATATATTGATAAATTTTTGGAAAATTTTAACAGCGGATCTCTGATTGCTATTTTTCACACTTTTTGTGTTAAGTCAATGAAGTTTTCACTTTAATGTTAAGTTTGATAATATTAATTAGTACAAAGGTACAAACATATTATTATAAAATATTAAAAATTAAAGTTGTGATATTATCTACAGGTATTTCATCCTTTTTCTTTTCTTTTTTAATTAGGAATTTCGCACATTAATTATTGTTGGTATTAAAGTACAATGGTAAATGGCCATATACAGGAAGGGGGTGGTTTTCGGCACTAAGTATAGATGAAGATGGCAAAGGGGGACCGGTTGTATGATAGGGATTGTGGTGAAGTAGGGGTGGGTAGCTTATCGGACAGTCACAGCCGTTTTATAAATAGAATTTGTTCCGATAATTATTGGAAATGAGAATATCGTTTATGAATTCGGAATAATATCATCTCGTAATTGTTTATCGTTAATCATGCCTAATTTCACTCCGACAGCAACCACGGTCAACAATAAATCGTGATCGCTTACGATTTTCCATCATATTCAATATTGCATTGATTTTTATTTTATTAATAATTAATATGTCTGGGGGAATAAGTGCGAGTAAAAAATAAAATTTTTCGTTGGCAATTGCAATTTGGGTTATTGAGACTGTTAAACGGAACAGAATAACGAAAATAGTAGTTGTATTATAAATGTAATTTCAGAAAACATTTTTTTTTTTCATCAATGCACCTATCGGCTGTTTGTTGTATTTTGGATATTGTGGATTATCGTTAAACGACCGTTACAAAAAAATGACTTTCCATGAATTGTAATTCGTAAATTGTCATTGGCTGTTCGTTTCGGCCGACGCCGGGACACTGGGATTTCCATTCCGTTATTTCAGTCGTCGTCGGTTCGCGCGTATGTCCGGGGTTCTCGGAACGGGTCCGTGTTTCGAGAATTTTATGCCGACCGCCATAATCTCGTTTCACCACTTCAAAATTTCGTTTCGCGACGGTGGTAATAGTAATTATCGACGAATAATCGCACGTCTCACGGCGGTCGCGTGGGTAAAACCAAATTATTTGTCGCTTAAATACTACCGTACCATCGACATTCGTTGTTCACCGTATTTTTCCTATCGTGTCGCCGCCGTCGCGTCCGGCGCGCGATCCATTACGCGAGTGTAATGGCCGTCGCCTTCGGATTTTCAACGATTCCGTCGAGGCTCGGACGACGTCTAATCCAAGCCGGTAAAGGCTTTGAATGTGCGTTTTTTGATGTCGTCGTCGCGTCGTATCCTTTTCGCCGTTTGTACTATCGATATTCGGTGTTTAGCATATTTTTCGTCTCGGTCGCGTTCACGGTGCGTCGCCGCCGTTCGCCAAAACGGCTTGTGAATTTTACCGTCCTCCAAAAACAAACGTATAATAGTAATAGTTCGCGCGAGTAGTGAAATAATCGTTCCGGCGTGTTTGTCCGCGTAGTGGTGTTTTTATTCGAGTGTACCAGCGCGAAATATGTACGTTGTGAAATGTTTCGGACCCGCCGAATGAAAACGGTCGTCAATGCAGTCAACGACGGCCCGAGGTTAGTGATAATTTAATATTATAATATTATATCGATGTAATAAATAAGTACGACCCACCGACGCGTTATGCAAAAGTTATTATTATTATATATTGTTATATTAAACCGCTGTCATACAAAGCGCGTTGGAACTGATAAATTGCGCGTTGTCGTCAAAACGATTTTCGGAAATGAGTTTCATTTCGGCGCCGAGTAATATTAATAACGAGAACGGATAAAAATCCATTACGCGCGTCGCGTTCGTCGCCAAGTCGTCTATATTAGGAACGGACACTCTTATAGTCATATGTTTATTTATCCGATAGTCTTCTATCGCGCGCGCTGAATTTACGCTGTTTGTCCAGTGGCGCGACTGGGCTAAATTGGGCCCTAGTGTCGTATTCAAGGGAGGGACCTATAATTTATGTTCTTTTACAATAATATACATATTATATACTATTATACAATAGTGTTCATTCAAAAAGTGCCTACTAATCCGGTGGGCGAGCCCGAGCACCGAGTAGCGAGTATAGTAGTAGTGAATTCGACGGCCATTCGGTCGAGCGAATAAGGAATGCAACGCTAGGTCTATATTAGCGTGGCCGTGTGGCCGCGTGGCCGCCGTGACGGGACGACGACGACGACGCGGTCGCGCGCCGCGGACGGAACTCCGGATACCGCGGTAACGATTCTCGGTAAACAAAAAACCGTTACGAAAAAAATCACTTTCCATGATTCGTGAATAATTCTCATTGGCTGTTCGTTTTTTTAACCGTTTCGGCCGACGCGGGGGGACGCTGGGATTAACCTTCCGCCGTTGCTTTAGTCTTCGTCGGTTCGCGTTTATATGGTGGGCTTCTCCGATCGGGTCCGTGTTTCGAGAACTTTATGCCGACCGCCATTGTCTCGTTTCTCGGTTTCAAAATTTCGTTTCGCGTCGATGGTAATAGTAATTACCGACGAATAATCGCACGTCTCACGGCGGTCGCGTGGGCGCAACCAAATTATTTCGTAGCTAATATACTACCGTACCATCGATATTCGGTGTTCACCGTATTTTTCCTATCGTATCGCCGCCGTCCCGTCCGAGTGCGCGAGTGTAATGGCCGTCGCCTTCGGATTTTCAACGATACCGTCGAGGCCCGGACGACGTCTAATCCAAGCCGGTAAAGGCTTCGAGTGTGCGTTTTTTGACGTCGTCGTTTCCGTATTTTGCGTCTCGTTCGCGGTCGCGATGCTGCGCCGCCGCCGCCGCCGTTCGCCAAAACGGCTTGTGAATTTTACCGTCCGCCAAAATTAAACGTATCATAGTAGTATCGTGGTTCGCGCGAGTGAAATAATCGTTCCGGCGTGTTTGCCCGCGTCGTGGTGTTTTTTTTCGAGTGTACCTGCAGCATGAAATACGTTGTGAAATGTTTCGGACCCGCCGAATGAAAACGGTCGTCAATGCAGTCGATGACGGCCCGAGGTTAGTGATAAATGATAATATACTCATATTATAATATTATATCGATGTAATAAATAATTACGACCCATCGACGCGTTATGCAAAACTTATTATTATTATATATTATTATTAAACCGCTGTTATACAACGCGCGTTGGAACTGATAAATTGCGCGTTGTCGTCAATACAATTTTCGGAAATGAGTTTCATTTCGGCGCCGAGTAATATTAATAATGAGAAAATCCATTACGCGCGTCGCGTTCGTCGCCAAGTCGTCTATATTAGGTACGGACACTCTTATAGTCATATGTTTATTTATCCGATAGTCTCCTATCGCGCGCGCTGAATTTACGCTGTTCGTCCAGTGGCGCGACAGGGCTAAATTGGGCCCTAGTGTCGTATTCAAGGGAGGGCCCTATAATTTATGTTCTTTTACAATAATATACATATTATATACTATTATACAATAGTGTTCATTCAAAAAGTGCCTACTAATCCGGTGGGCGAGCCCGAGCGCCGAGTAGCGAGTATAGTAGTAGTGAATTCGACGGCCATTCGGTCGAGCGAATAAGGAATGCAACGCTAGCTCTATATTAGCGTGGCCGCGGACGGAACTCCGGATACCGCGGTAACGATTCTCGGTAAACAAAAAACCGTTACGAAAAAAATCATTTTCCATGATTCGTGAATAATTCTCATTGGCTGTTCGTTTTTTTAACCGTTTCGGCCGACGCGGGGGGACGCTGGGATTACCCTTCCGCCGTTGCTTTAGTCTTCGTCGGTTCGCGTTTATATGGTGGGTTTCTCCGATCGGGTCCGTGTTTCGAGATTTTTATGCCGACCGCCATAGTCTCGTTTCACGGTTTCTACAATTTCTTTCGCGGCGATGATGGTAATAGTATTTATCGACGAATAATCGCACGTCTCACGGCGGTCGCGTGGGTGGAACCAAATTATTTGTCGCTAAAATACTACCGTACCATCGATATTCGGTGTTCATCGTATTTTCCGTCTCGGTCGCGTTCGCGGTGCGCCGTTCGCCCCACAACGGTTTGTGTGAATTTTACCGTCCGCCATTTTTTCCCCCCGTGTTTCGCGAGTCGCCAACTCCACGGCTCGGACGGTAAAAATATAACATTATTGTTCGTCGATAACGTTTCGCGCAACATTTTCCGACGTTTAAAATTTGTGCGTACATAACCGCGTGAATAAAACATTACATTTAATTGCGAGAAAACGCGATCGCTTAGAGCGGGCCGGCCACAATGGGTACATCACATTCGTTCATTATTGTATTGTGACGCCGCCACAAACAAACTTATATTTGAGGTAAGGGTTTATTATTATAATAACAATACGATTCATTTGTATATTATTTATTATTCTGATTGTGTCAAACGGCCAACTTATTTATGTTAAGGTTGTGCCAACCAGGCTACATATTATTATTTAAGTACATGATTATTGAAATTATTAGTATATTACACTGGATAATTACTATTTTTTTTACCTTTTGTTGAAACATTATTCCCATGGTATAGTCAATGGTATAACTATTACTATTTATAATCAATAGTTTAACATACTTGATCAATTGCCTAATATTTGTCATGTACGTTTCTACAGTCATTACTCTCAACATAATGAGTAAAAGAAGTATAGACTATAGAGTACCTATAGTGTACCTATAGTGATAGTATATTATAAATAATATCTTATCTGTACATTATGACATCATCTATATATTAGCATAGATACCTATATAACTATTTAAAAATCATAATTGATAAAATTTTTTATATTGCAATTTTTAATCTCTTATAGATATTTGATTTTCTCATATCTATAGGTACCTACGTTTGAATAAAAACAAAACATAATATGATTATTTATTCGTATGATTAATTAATTAAAGTGAATTCTTCATAAGGTTATTTGTCTTTTGTCCTATAATTATTGAGTATTTCTGATAATGACTCAGTGGGCTTGAGGATCACACCTGTGAAAAATGTAAAACATTATTTTAATAAATATGTATATGATGCCTGTTTAAATTATATAAACGTTAGTAGTATTTCTTAAACATCAACGAAAATGGATTTGAATTAAAAATGTGATTTGTGTTTGAACACTTATAAATGTAGGTATTACAGTGACTTCTAATTTTTTTATATCACTCACTGGCATGTGTTGTAATTAAAATAGAATCCTGATGTGCATTCCTTTTCTTCAATACACTGACATGAACAAATATCATAATCCCAGACTTTTGTTTCTGGTTCTTCGTCACATTTGTTTTGGTCCTCTATATTATTACAAACGCATCGACATTCTCTTGAATCATATGTTTGGGAGTACTTACAATCCTTTACAAAAAGGAAATTCAATTCAATTAAGTATATTTATGTATAAAAATTATAAGTGTATAACATATTCGGTAACATACTTGTTCTTTAACGATACAATCACATTTGCATTTCACATGTTGCTCTACACTGATTATTTTCTTTTCTTTAAATGTAAACGTCCCATTATATTCTATAATGGTCACCTACAGGTTTAACATATTAAAAGTAAAAAGGATGATATAGAGTTGACAGGTGACTGATTGTTGGTGAATTGTTCTTATAAATTGGAAATCAATGTAGCATAATGGATTGCGAAATACAATTCTGAGTGAATGAGAGTTGATGGATGAAAGACAGACGTTATTTGGAAAATTAAAAAAATGATCTCCCAATAGACTAACTATATACAATTTATTTTTGATACCAGAAACCACTCATAATGTTGATGATTGAACCAAATCATTATGACTACAGAATATACCTACATCATAGTAAAACCAATAGCTTCCTGGTTTCACTCAGAATCTTAAATAGGTATAATAAAGAAAAGGTTTCTTTTTTAAACTTTTAAATATATTTAATATATTTTACTCACTTCGAAATTGAGCGTCTCTACTTCGATTGGTTGACAGGAAACTAAATTGTTACCGCAACAACCTCCACATCGCTTCACTCGTGTACAAGTTGGCGAATAATATAAATTTGGATTATCATCGTCCCTTAAGCTAATTGTTTGATTTTCTGTGGTACAAGTTGCCGGTTTTGGAACAATTGTCGAATCTGAAAATTAAAACATTTTAATTTTTATCTATTAAAGGGAACAATTGGTTGGCATAGCTTGTATGCTGATGAAAGTAAAGTAAATGAAAGAAAGAAATTTCTGTAGGATACACTAATAATGACTAAAATTAAATACATTAAAGATATGCCTTTTTTTATAATCTGCCTTCTCATCTTTTTATATAATTTGTACTGTTTTTAAACATGTTATTTATCAACTTTCTTACTTTGACTATCATTTGTAGTTTCATATCTTAAAACTTCAGACATATTGACATTTGGTATAAACTTTTTAAATAGTTCTGAAACACTTGTCACTTGGTTTAATTCCATTATGATATCCAATGGAATCTAAAACAGGATGATGTAATTAAATTATTTGTTTAATTGTGTTTGTTAAATAAGTTGGTAGTTGAAATTAAATTATTATTTATATATATTCAATGCCCATATAATTTGGCATCTTACTACAAACGATACAAATATACTTTGTGTTGTACAATACAGATGGTACAATGATACATTTTGATTGCTACTTAGTCTTTAAATATTTAGCACCTATCTATTACCAAGTAGTAATTAGTGAGTGGCGAATTTAAGAGTTAAATAATATTAGGCAAACAATTATCTTATGATTAATTTTTTATTTCCTATGTTCCTTTTATAAAATCTCTCTTTATGTTAAAAAAAGTGTGTATTATAGTATAATATACAGTATTTAAAAGATTTCAAACAAAAATAAAGGCTGATCCACGTACCATTTTTCCCACAGAATCATTTTTCTAAAATTATGGTACATTGGTTTCAAATTTAAAAGATCAATTAATTAATATCAATTACCCGTCACCTATAGGGCTATATCTCATCCGATTCCAATATATGACTTTATGATTTTTAAACTCATTTCTGTTGTAATTAAAATTTTTTTATGTACTTACATAATGTTAAATTTGTTCAATTGTTTAACTATAAATCATATATTGTTTTTATATGTAAAAGGTATAAAAAAGTAATGTTATAACTTAATAAATTATATCTAAACATTTTTTTAAATAATAATAATTGTGATTTTTTTTTTACATAAAAATCCAGACCCCAGACTTACTCATAGTGGCCAAACTATCCGTTTTTACTTTTTTTATTATTTGTTATATTGCAACCATCATACAACAATTATATACAATAAACAATGTTATGTTATAAAACCAATGTTACTGTAATTAATGATTCATGATGAGACATTAAAAATTTATATTTATAATTACTTATTTAATACCTATTTAAAGTTATTTGGGTCATTTAGTTATTAAAGGTTTTTACAACTTTTTTTTACAGAAAAAAATTATTTTTCCATAAATTTCCATTGATCCAGTTTTTAACATTTTAATATTGTTTGTTTTTACTTACCATTTTAAATATCATTAACATTTTACTAACTTATTTGTACAAAAAATATTAAAGGTTAAAAAATAATTACTTCTGGATAGTTTTTAATTTTATGACCATTTGATTTGACGGTAAGCTCACAACAAGATGGTTTTGGTCCATGTTTTTTGATATGGTTGAGATTTTCGCCTGGAGAAACATGGAGTGCATAACTATTTCTATCATGAGTTTCCGTGGTTGTTATTACAAATAAAAACCAATAAAATATGAAAGAAGTATACATTGTAAATCGTGCTGTCATTAAAGTTTCAGTGTCGATACTATTATTATAATACTGATACAGCGTTTTATATAAAATCATACCTAACTAAAAATTGTAAGTAGGTATGACTAAAGCTAGAGATAAAAATTAATTGTTATTTATGAGTGCCTAGGATATATATTGTTGTGCACATTCATATTATATATGTATGTACCTAGTACCTACTTCAGTATTAGAGTTTAGTTTTGGTATTGAGTGATTAGATCACACATATAGGTAGGTACATATAACTTAAATACCAAATCATTATTTTAACATAATTCACATTATCTAAAGTAACTAAATTTTTTGGGTAGGTTTATAACTTTTAAGTAGGTACCTACTACCAATAGTAATTTAGAGACATAAAGTATTATTATTAAAAAGTATAATTATATAATAAATGTAAATTTTAAAAAGATCATTTAAATAAAAAAAGAGAAAGGTAGGTACAGGATTTGGATTTATATAGGGAATATTATTAGATATATGAGATTAAGGAGAGTCACTATGACAAACATCTTGAAATTTTAAATTAATGATTGACCATCTCAAAAATATAGAAAAAAAAAGAAGATAGAAACCAGTAAAATACTATTTTCGTTTGCAAATCTTTTGTTTTGTTACTAAGTTAATTTATATTTATAGTTAATAGTACACAATGACAAATCGTCGTTCACCAAGAACAAATTCTAAATGAAGGTCGGTGTTCAATGTCTTATCTAATTTTCTAATATAATAATCGTAATTCAAATGTATCACGTACTAAAATAATTTTACAAATAAAACTACAAGTCTCAATAAAAATAAAATTCAATACTTATTTTATCTATAAAATATTTTTAAAAAGACAAACATTTGATTAATAAGAAAGAAAAATAAACGTCAATATTTGTAAACGTAAAAAATTAGCTATGTCAGACGTCAGTATGTCACATTTTGAACTGTAAACGTAAATAAAATTAATCATTTTTCGTAAAATTGTTTTTATCCAAAATCCAAAGTAGGCGTAAAATATATTTCAGTATTACTATATAGAAACATTAAAATAAATATGATATTTAATTTAATTCGTACCGAAGTTTTGATGGAATTGGTTATGTACTCGTATATTGTTTATAATTAAGAAAAAAAATGATTAGTATGAAGAATATTTGTCTGCTTTTTTTTTTTTAGTTTTAAATGTTTAGTTACAATTATTTTATATCTGTGCAATCTTTTAATTTCATTATCTTTATTATTATGACGTGACATAACATTTTTGTCTAGTTATAACATTATTTTTCACATTGTTTTGTCATCATAGTATATGGTACGCATTGTTGCTATCATCTTTTTTTTAAAGTACTATAATAATTAATAATTATAACTTTTTTTGCAACGAACCTTCACCTTGATCTTTAATATTTTACAATACCTATAGTGTATACAAATATTACAAGTACACTTCTTAAATCTCTCTTAGTTAATACAACTAGAATTTTCTTGATTTTTAACACTTTTTTTTTATCTTCCACTTCAGTTCTTTTCATCTTTAATTATAATTAAATTATTGTTATCATTGATTATATTGGTCATTTGGCCATACTTGATTTCGTAAGTCTATAAAACTAGTGCGTGACCGTTTACCAGTCTTTAGTTTAAAGTTTAAAGTTAGATGTGTGACCTGAGTGTCGTAAGTTGAAGTTTTATTCTGATTAAATGTTAGCATTGCTTGTTTATTTACATCCCATTAAACCTGAATCACAGTGTTCCTCCACCCTCCTAACTACTAATTTAACTTTTTCCTGTGTAAAATTAACTTATCATTTTGTTTCCATTATTGTATTTGCGACCTATCGCACTTACACACAGTGTCACACACATGCAATCGACCAACCGCAATTATTATTGTGGAAAAGTTAACGGATAAGTGGCCTACTTCCTATATTTACGGCGCTCGTAAAATAACATAATCGCGATTTTTGAAATAGTCTACCCGTCGTTTATAAAAAGCATTCAATGACTCAGCATAAACTTTCAAAGATTAATTTTATCGTGTCACTAGTATGTTAGCACGTCAGTTGGCTAGTGTATTAACATTTCCTAACTGGTGATTTTACTATAATTTTTTTTTTCTGTTATAGTTTTTAGACCAAAGCTGTTACAAATTGTATTTATTTAGTATTTTCATGTGTTCATTTTTTTAATTTTCTAATATTTTTCTTACTTATTAAGAAAAACAATTGTTTTTTAAAGTTTTATAAAATAAGAGTAACAAAGATTGATATGGTAACGTGATTACGTGTACATGTGTATAGTTGCTAGGAGCAACGGTTGATTATTTGTGACAGATCTCGTGGCACAATTTCTTTAGAGCATTACATTTCTATTACATAATTATTATTATAAATAACTTCTATTAATATTAATTGGCTTCAGAATAAGAGGCTGGTAGTTTATCCGTACTCTTCCAATTAGAATCAGGGCTGTTCAGAGGGCAGGATGTCAACGGGACCATTTTGCCTTCTAAGAAATTTGAAGGGGTCTCTCTTAAAGTCCAGATCGATTAAGATTACTCTGCGTTACTCATTAGAGGTTATTTATATTATTATATTATTATTTCTAAACTACTTTTCATTATGAAAAAAAAAAAAAACTATAATTTCGTCTCTGTAGTTTAAATTTATAGCTGAACAGGCTACGTTTTTAGTTATTCTTAATAATAATAATAGTAATTTATTATTGATGTTGCCTGGAGCATGGAAAAATGATATAATTTTATCCAAATGTACGTAGAAATTCGTAATTGCAAGTTACACTTACACTTAAAAATGCTTTGCTTTCATATTGAGTTACATCCAAAGGGAGTTGCACTCACAATTTTTTTTTGACTGACTATGCCGGGTAATTCAGCTAGCATATATTATATGTGTGTGTGTGTGTGTAGTGTGTACATATATATGTCACAATTAAAGAGTATATATATCTAGTGCTGTATGAATAAGTAAACAATTCTTCAACATGAGCTTTTTTATTATTTAAACAAAAACTTGTCAAAATCTTGATTGAACAATATATACATAATAAATATTTGACACAATCATAGGAATACTACCAATAATAAATTAATTAAAAAAAAACAGTTTTGACAATGAGCAATAGTTACACATTTTAAGTGTAAACAAAAATAAATAAAACTATAATAGAACAAGTCAGAATTCTATTATGTAAATAATTATCCTTCCATTTTAGTAGTTGTTTTTAATGGGTTTCACTGTCCTTCTAATGAATACCTGCTTTTGTTTAATTGATAAACGGTGTTTTTTATTTTAGTTCTTAATGCTTCACATCTGTAATATGGTATTTTTATTTATAATATTTTTGTTAAAAGTTACTTAAATTTAACTTTAAATATTTAAAAATTACCTGCAAGTGTTATAGTCAAATCCAAATCCTGAAGTACATTCTAGTACTTCACGACATTGACACGAGCAGTTTGCTGGATTCCATAGTTTTAAATTGTGTTCTTCATTACATTTTTCACGATCTTCTTCATTGTTACACACGCAACGACATTCATCGCGATAATAAGACTGTAATGGGTTACAATCCTGTGGGAGGAATAAAGCGTAGTTAAAATTTTACAAACAACAATTATTTTAATGACGAAAGAAATTTTATTAGTCGTACTTCAGGTTTTATTATGCAATCACACTTGCATTTTTGATGTTGAATTACTGACACTGCTTTTCTACCTATGAAATCTAGTTTTCCCGCTCCATTATATTGTGAAACCATTACCTGTAAAATATTAATCAGACGGAATATTAATAACGTAAAATTTAAAATGTTGTATAATATATATTATATACTTCGAAGTTCACGGTTTCAGTTTTAGTTGGCTGACATGCCAACAAATCATGAGCACAACAGCCTCCACAACGATTTACTCGAGTACAAGGAGGATAATAATATAAACTTGAATCATCAGTATCCTTTAAGCTAATTGTTTGAACTTCTACTGAACAACCTGCTGGTTTAGGTATCAGTGGTGCTCCTAAATTTAAACATATTATTTTATATATTTTTTATATTGAGACTATAAATTTAGTAAATTACGTACTTCTTTCTGTTATTCGTGATGTTGTTCGACCTAAAACAAAATTATAATTCGATTTTTACAACAATTTTATGTTTTAAATCTGGAAATCTCGATTACTGTATTGGTTTTCTATTGATGGTTTTTTTTATATATTTCATGAACTTCGTTTCAGTTAAATAAAAAGAAACTTACAAATACCAACTTATAGAATAAAATGTATTAAAACTCTGGAAGTTATTAAAATAGATTATTTTTTGATTTTGTTACTGGGTATTGTTTTTCTAAACCCTTTGGGAAATATTAAATAATACGCGGTTTTTATGTTTATACTTTTTATAAATAAATAAAGAATTTTGAGTTTTAAAATTAAAAATATTAATGCTAATTTATCATTTATCTCTCGGAAATTTTGGACTAATCGATTTACCTTTTTTACATTATTAAGATTTCAATTTAAATGACAAATAAAATATAACTAATTATTTTTCGTTTAATCATAAATCATAATTATTTATTTTGACTAAATATTTAAGTTAACAATTTATATTTTGTGACTTGAAATATTGATATAAGGTCATTCATGTCGTCCAATTTAACTGTAATTTATTTATTTAAAAAATTAAAATTTATGTTTCTTCTAGAAGATGTAATACACTTGTACGTATTTTAAAAGAAAATTATTTTGTATGTATTTAGATTACTTTGACCTTCACTTAATATCCTATCATCTTTTGGAAAATAACAGCAGTTTTAAATAACAGTTTTAACATTTTCTTTATGGATGATGTTGATAGTGGCTCATAGTTGCCATTACAAAGTAAACTAATTCATTGCATTTGAAACGAGTTTATTGTTAATTGCATGTAGTTAAACTCATTAGTCTTTAATAATTATGAAGATAGTTTGATGGCATTTTAGTGAGGTTATGTGTTTTAAATTACTAATTTATCTAAATATATTTTTTTATAACACTTAAATTCTCCGCTATCATATTATAAAATTTTAATGTTATTGGAAAAATAATTAACCGTTTTATAGAAATGTAGAATTTATATGTTAAGTATTCAATTAGTTTATTTGTTTACTTTGAAATCCTGTTGTGGCGATCAAATTCTGTGCTTCGTGTAAATCAACTTCCGGCATGAATTTAGTAAACAGTTCTGAAATATTTTTTACTTGATTCAGTTCCATTATTAAATTCAAAGGTACCTATAAAAAATGAAAACGATGATGAATATATAAATTTAGTATAGTATACCTATAACAAAACTTTTATTTTATTAGTAGTAATTTAATGACATTTGTGTTAGCATAAAAGTGTGAACACAAATGCACTAGATTTGAGTATATTTATAATACACAGTCTATTTTTTAAATAGAAAATTATCATTTTAAACTATTACTATAACTAAAATAAATAGTCAATATTTAAATATTATCATTATAAATAACTTTATTAAATATTATTTTTTTTATGTTATTATTGTTGACATTAATACTATAATAGATTTTTTGTAAAGTTTTATTACAAATAAAAATTTGTATTTTACATTATAAATTATTCATTTATTCAAACTGGAGGATGTTACAAAACTGTACACAATGTGTCATTTAAAGTATTTAAAATAAACAACCCTAAATTAAAATTCCCAATTTAAGTTACTTAAAATACATTTTCATTATTTAATATGATTTTCAATTAATTTGCTAAAAAATAAAAAAACTCTACACAAATAGATATGTCAAAATGTTCAAGAGTATTTCCTTTAGTTGTCCTTAAATTTCAGAGCTTCCTTTTTAAACTTTTAAAACTTTTAGTCATTTATGCAATTTATATTTTTCAATAAATTTTCATTGTATTTTAATGATTATTTTAGTTAAAGGTACCTTTATTTAGACTAATAAACACTAGTTAGTATTCATTGTCAAAAAGTAGTATTAATTACCTAATTTTGAATATCGTTCAATGTTTTTAGTTTAAAAACATTTTTATTTATTTGTTTTTATTATATATAATGTATTGTAGTATATTACAGTGAATATGTAATAGTAATTGTTGAAGAGTAGTTTTATATTTTATTATATAAAAAAAAAATAATCATAAATAGTATTCTGTGTATATAAATATAAAACACCTGACTACTTGAACATTGTAATGCATAATTTAACGTTATAGTTATTTTGCGTTCTGTTAATTCATCAAGGTCGAATTTGTAAAATATTAAAATACCATACTTTATATCTATTGTGTATAAATAGTAAGTAATGTACCTGTATACTGTATACATCATACATGAGTCACAACAACATAATAATAAAAAGATTTAAAGAAGTATGTAAAAGTTTGTTCTAAAATAAAAATGTATACAAACAAATTTATTAAGTGAAATTACGGTAATATTTGAAATTGTGTTGGTACTATTATGAAATCAGTGTAGTGAATTGGTGAGGGATAGGGAACTAACAATATAATTATGACCTCAAAAATCCTCTTCCTGCAAAGAGAATGCAGCAAGGGCAATATGATTGTTTTAGTTTTTTACTCGTTGTTCTATTTTATGTCTATAGCACGATTTCCCTCCTCAAATGTATGTTTACTAAAACTGATTACTATCACGAGAAAATATGACGGTAAATAATACAGCTGTAGAAAGTAACATAATAAAATAAATTTATCATATATATATATACACACACATAGTATAATATAACGATTTTAGTGTACTTTTTTAATTTATAAAAATGTGGATACATCATATATAAATGTTTACTGTAGTTCTGAATACTTTAATAATATTTATAAGTTGTTAGTTTTTAAAATAATATTCGTAAAAATAATTGCAAAATATAATTGTCATAGGCGACCAACTAAAGTTATTTTATCCATAGTACGTATTCATAAAATTAAAAAATATTTTTAAAGAATTCAGTTTTAGAACAATTTAATTAGTTTGTATGCCAATGTATTAGTTATAGATCAAAAATAATTATCTTCGTCTATTTTATGTTTTTACTTTTTAAGATGTAAGTAACTAATATATTATATAATTAATCAACTTTGTATGTTTATTTCGAAATAAATTAGATTTTTAATAATGATTCTAAGAATAAAATCTTAACAGATTCTTTATATGGTTGGTAGATACTCGTATGTACGTAATTGATCATAATTATTTCATCTTTCTTAAGAGCGTAAAGCTTAAATTATGTGATTTACCACATAATTTAAAATGAGGTATTTTGTGATCTAATGTGTTTGATAATAATAATATGCTGAATGTTTTTCTTCTTTTAATCCACTAATCTGTTTACCTATATATCTTAAGCATAAAATATATCAGATATATAAATTCAATCGATTATCGCTAATATTTCACAACGTACATATATATTAGTATGCTTTGAAATGGTGCAAGAACAATTAATATAAAGTTAGACAATTATTGACAGTATCTATATATTATTAATTCCTGTGACAATAATACAATATAGAAAGCTTAACATTGAGTTGCTGGTAATAACGTGGGCAAGTTATAAAATTGATTGTCGCACCGATGACGAAATCCCAGTACAGTACCAGTATTATGTTAATAGTAATTGGAAAGTTAGTCGCGTTATGTTGTTTACCCGTACTAGTGTGTCGTAAAGTGAGGCTATTCCATTTCCTCTGATAATTAAACGTCAGTTTCCAACAAAATTTAAAAAGGTTAGGTTTTCACTTTGGCTGTTGTCATTTTTGTGATATAAATCATTTTTTACTATATTCAAGCAAAAGCCACATATTTTGTATTTTATATAAGTCACTACAAGAAATCTATCGGTAATCTAATACAATCTATTGATTGTATAATTTTCGTAAAATCAGTTATATTTTATCTTGTAATATATGTCCCAAGCTTGTGACCCAAAAAGGAACCAAATACGCGTGTACTGACTATGCGATACGTATAGTGTAGTAGGGATATTATAAAAATATGTATTGAAATAAAATATGAATAAAAATGTATTTTCAAATGTTTACCTGGTCTTTTTCGAAGTATGGCGGAATTCATAGTGTTTTTTTTATATTGTTTCATGGATATTATCACTAAATAATATTTTATCTGTACATATAATACATGCATGCATATATTTATAATTTTTAAAGTAAACTTACTGTAAAACCGTGATGAAAAACTTAATAAACTATTAAAAGAAAGACATTGCTATAATAGTACATAATAGTTAGTTGTATTCAATTAAAAACTAATTCAAATTAGAGTCAGATCAATATTCTGCGATAGTTTATTTAGGTACCTATTAAATATCAATCAAACAAAATTTATACTAATATTAATTATCCTTGTCAATTACCTATATTAGCGTACAAAATTAAAATGTCATTTTAGGGACATATCATTATTCCTTACCTTCATACATCTAATACGTTTTTGCGTAAAAATTAAAATTAGTTTTAATAATATATTTGCGTCAAAGATAAAAATTAAAGTTGAAACATTTTTTTATAAACCATCAATTTCAGGGACGTTATGAGGTTATTTTTTGAAGTTTTCAACAAAATTAACGTTTTTGAAAAAACCCGATTTTTTGTCGTAACCTAAAAAGTAATAACCATAAGAATTTGAAAAAAAAATGTTCACTGAATACTCTTATATTACTTATAATACTTATATTACTATTTTCTATAAATAGTTTAGTTTTAAAAAATGTCGACAACTTTTTTGCACTTGAAACTTTTTAGTATTTTTCGTAAAATGTCTTTAAAATAATTTTGGTTGAACAAAAAATCTTGAAATTAAAATATAAAATTCTTCGTGCATTGTCCTTTAGAAACATCTATCTAATTAAATAGTTAAAGTCCCTGTACTTTAAAAATTCTCGTGGCCCTTCAAAATCAGGTCCAGTTACACTACTAAAAATAATAGAGAAATATAGAAACAGAAGTTGATCCACTCTTCTTCTTTTACTCAAAATCGATTTTCTAGAGAGCAATGATACATTAGTTTCAAATTTAAAAGACTA
The DNA here is from genome assembly GCA_948098885.1 of Drepanosiphum platanoidis. Classification (NCBI taxonomy): domain Eukaryota; kingdom Metazoa; phylum Arthropoda; class Insecta; order Hemiptera; family Aphididae; genus Drepanosiphum; species Drepanosiphum platanoidis. Next base: position 26,964,429 of record OX402530.1, read on the forward strand.
ATTCACTAGTATTAAATCACTTGTCACCTGTATCTTATCCGAGTCTTGTATCTCACAGTTTTTTCAATTAAATATGTTTCCCTGTCAAAAATACCTAAACTCCTGGCATTTTTGCGCCTTTTGATTCTTGTTCTAATTAGTCGTATTTATTTGCATTAAAAATTGATGAATGATGAGTGATGTCATATAACTTGTTCTCATTCAAATTATTCAAATTATCTGAATAAAATATGATTGTATTTAATTGTCTTTAATGATTCCGAAAGTTCTGATTATTTACTTTGAGTATCTGCGATTTTATCCATAAATTCCTTCAAGTCAAGTGACTCATTTAGTAAAAATGTTTTGTTTGATAAGTAAAACCACCATAACCCCGTAACAATTCTTAATGTTTGTACTGTTGTCGTTAGTCATTATTCGAAAATAGCAGCTTTATAGGTATTTGTTAATTTACAATGAACTTATATCATATTGATAATGTCGACATCATATTGCAAAATAATGTGACAAAGAAAGTGTACCTATTAATAAACTAAGTAGTCAGTCGGTAGGTACACAGTTATGTGCCTACTAGAGTTGGTTAATTTTCTATGAGTGTTTGATTTTTTTTCCTTAATAGTGAATATTTAATTTGTTTTTATTAGCCAAGACGTGCTTGTCTTTTCACAAAAAAATTCTTTCTTTTTCCTTGTTTCACATCTTAAATTGTTTACGTAGGTATAAATAGGTACATAGAGTTTCCAGTAATTATATATAAGGTAACGTAGTTATGAAAAATATTAGTCTTATAATATATTTAGTCTAAGTATTATATTGTCCTTGTTCAAATAAGAAATTAACAGTCAAAAATTGTACAAAAGTATCGTACTTAAAATAAGTACACACAAACACACACACATATACTCGTACATATTATATATATATATATATATACTCGTATATATTATATAATAGTATATTGTGTATTAATTACAGTATTATACGTGACAAATATACTATTGAAACAAACTGAGCACTTCTTTGAATAATAATCGATTGGGTTGATGCATACGGATACGACTATAGAAAATATAAACATTTTTGACTGTCGATTAGGTTATTAGATTATTGGTTAATAATATACAAAATATATAAAATCGTAAGAAAAAAAACTGGATAATATGATTCAATTTCTATCGAACTAGATTTTAAATATACACTTTTCTTTCAAATATACAAATACATTAAGTTCCGAACTCTGTTGATTGCATATTAACTAGAAAATAGGATGAAAATGTTAATGTTTAAGACAAATAAAATGCCAAATACCTGAAATATAAGTAATATAACTTAAAAGGTCAAAAATCATCGAACAGATTTTACATCAAAATGATTAAATATTATTAACTTTTTTCATATCAATTTTGCACTTAATTTTTAATTAATAGTTTTATGTTTCAAACATACCTTTTATTAAATACTTACAGATGAAGTATTAACATGGATTAATAAATTATTGTTTAGTTAGTATTTCTGGTAATTTCAATGAAAAACGCGTTATGTAAGAGCAACTTTCAAACATGACAAATAATTTTATTAAAATGAAAATATTGATGCTGAAATGACTCGATCATTACAATTTTCTTACACTAAAAAAATGAAAGCGATAATTATTATAGTTTTATGATGATAAGCAGTATAATTAGGCGGAATTACTTGTTTATTTAATTTTTTATAAAATTAATTTAATAATTAAATTTGTATACCATAATATCAAAATAGACAATGTTATTGAATAAACAAATTATTTCAAGTCAAGGAATTCATGTAAGAAAAATATCATTTTTTTCATATTGAATATAATTATTTATACATTTCTTACAATTTAAAAGGACGATTATCATAACACTATTATGATAGATAAAATATTTTAACTTTTTTACACGAACAAGCTATTATCAATTATAAATTTACAATCATTTGATTTTGATTTTAAAATGTTTTGATGAAAGATATTATTTATGTCTTATTATACTTTTTCTTTGTTATCATTGTTCTGGTTTATTCGACGCGACTCCAGGGGTATTCCTCCAGGCTTTTGACGAAATTACATTTTTTATTGTACTTCTTTTCGAATGTTATGAGTTTAATGAATTTTTTTATTATTTTTGCAACATAAATTTTACTGTTGGTAAAGTTGTAAAACATAAAGTACTCTTGGGAATTGGGAGAACAGTAGCTATAAAATCTTTATTCATAGTATATGGAAAATAAAGACAATAAAATCAGATATTATTCTTATAGTCAAAAAAAGTTTGTTTTTTTTTTTAATTTGTTTATTTATACTATAACGTTACTGTAACATTAAATTAATACATACAAATTAACATGGAATCATATTAAATAAGAAAATTGATTAAATAATTGATAAAATATACTAAATTATATGATATTCACTTGTTCAAGAATAAAAATTAAATTTGGTGTTGATAAAGGAAAACTAGAAGTGATTTTTAAAATCCCTTTAAAAAAGTAATAAATAGTAACTGATGTGCTAAATGTTTATGTTAGAGGTGGAGTATCCGTCTATATTTGGGTGTCGTTTAATTATTATGGTAAGCTTTAAGTAAGATTTTGAAATTACGTTTTATAGTCGTTGAACCAAACTAGTATTTGTTTAGTAATACAAAAATACAACATAATGTTTATATTTATATTATGTCTTAACACTTATTTAAGAGATAATGAAGTTGTAATAACATTTTTTATTTTATTTCTTAACTTCAGAACAAGTGAATTTGTTTATTATATATAAGCTAAAAAGTCCGGGATACGACTGTTTCTGTCAATTGTATATTATCTCGTAATATTGCTATCGTCGAGCGTATAGTATTGTAGTCATTGAAAAAACCCAACTCAGAATTAGTTTAAGCAATTTTTACTTACATATTTTTTTTTGCAACAAAAATCTATTGGTTGAAAATTTAGAAATTATGATGAATGTGACGTTTTGCCTAGACAAATCACAAAAAATAATGTCTTAAACCGGCGTTTAGTGTTATTTTCATGGTATATCTAAATTATTTCATGACACGTGAACGATATGAAATATTTGAAATCCATGTACATATAGATATAATTATACTTATCGCAACACTTATTTAAAAAAGTAAACACAGAACGCTGTATTAAGACTCGACGATTTTTAATTTAACCATTACTAACGCACCTTAATTTCCCATAATGTAATATTACGTCCATTGTTCGGAAAAATTTCAATTTAAACGTTTGTGCCGAATATTTCCTTTCGGAGAAACACAATACCTATTAAGTATTAACTATACAACGCGTACAATACAACGGCACAGGACACACGCGGTGGCGTGCGCGGCGGTGATGGCAAATGTTCATTAAATTTAAGCTTGACAATTTACCAATCCATTAAATTACGCGCGAACACCGACCAGTTGTGTTTCGCCTAAAGTCTAAATCGAGAGAGTTGGAGGGGTACTCGAAGGTGGCGAATGTAATTAGACGTAATGTTATAACTATACGTATGTATAAATTGTATCGTGCGATTTCGCTTCGCATATTACATGTACATTAAAATGAACGATCGACGAGATTCTACAAGGTCTGCCGTGGTGAGAATAACGCGTTGGCCGTACGTGACGTCACACGATCACATAATAATCGCGCGTATAATATACGTCGCGCTAAAGTTTGCCGAGGGAAATCATTAAAACGAAATGGTATTTACCTCTCGCGGACTTTTCGACTCTTCCGTGAAGGAGGCGACGGTGGACGACCAGTCGCCGTCGCTGCTGCCGCCGCCGCCGCAGCAAGATCTGCCGCCGCCGCCGCCGGCGGCTGAGGCTGCTGCGGCTGCGACCGTGGCCGCGGTGGTGGCGTACTGCGGCCGGCGCGGTTGCGCAACGTACGCGGCGCTGACGTCTTCTTCGTCGATGACGGGGCCCGGGTAATCCCGGGGCTGAGCGTAGGACCCGCGGTCGGCCGCGGCGGTGACGAGCACCAGTAGCGAGCCGCAACAGACGACAAATACCGCGTCGGCGAACATGGCGTTTTTCGGAGCGAGCGGGCGGGCGGGCGAGCGAGCGGGCGAGCAAGCGTGAGTGCGGATCGCGTCGCGTTCGTTCAGTCACTGTGTCGACGCGCGTGTGTCGACGGCTGCCGCTGTCGCGCGGCGAGGACGAGGCACGCCGCCGCCGCCGCCGCCACCGCCGCCACCGCCGCCACCGCCGTGCCCACCTCCTCCAGGTAAAAACGCGACTGGTCCTCCTCCTACGTCTCTCGTTCGTCCGCCGCGGAACGTGCCGACGGTGACTCATCGCGCGCGATGAGAACACCTTGTAAATAATAATAATAATTCCGTCTCGACTGTCATTGTCGTTGTTATTGTTGTTGTTGTTATTGTTGTGGTCGTGTGCAGTATAGGCGCATTCCTCTGCGCGCGCGCGCGCTCGCGCTCGATCCGCAGTATCCTCGGGGGTTTTTATTGGGCCGACGCGCGCTCGTCCTCTCGCCGTCACACCCCCGACCATCCCCGTCGACGGGCGGGCGGAAGTCTGCGAGAAATCCGATTGCGGATGTTCGCGCTCGGATGACGCATCGTCGACGCCACCCCCGTCCGCGCTCCCGTCTCTCTGTCGCGTACTCTCACTCTCTCGCGCCGTCGTAATAATATCGTGTATGCAGAGGGGTGTCCCCGCGGTCGTCGGTATCGGATTAGGCCACTGTGGTGCTACTATTTCACACCATTTTTTTCGGACCGAAGAAGAAAAATCAAGTTACCTATTAAGATCCCGAGATCCGGAGGTCCAGTGCCGTGTTAAGGGGATTGAAAGCCACATCAATTTTTCGTCAAAAAGACCTTTACGACTTCCAATAAAAAAAAAAACCGTACTTGTAATAATCTTACAGGAATTTTGAAAACAGTTTACGAGAAAAAAAAGTTTGAAAATTACAAAATTACAAAATTAAACCACTAGAAGTATTAAAATTGTTGGAAATCGTAGAGGTATTTTTCGTGCAATTGGTTCGGACGGTGAACTTTTTTTTTCCCTTGGCGGGGTAGCAGGAATGCAAAATAAAACAAAAGTTTTGGAATTTTCCTGATGTCATTAATAATTTACGAGCGATATTATGCAGAGTTATGCATATCGGAACGATTATTCGCCATTATTTTATAAATTAGACTCTTATTTTGGTCTATATTTTGGATATGACGAATGTGTGTCGATTCAAATCTATAAGCTTTGGGTAAAAACAAATTAATAAGCCCACCACCGTCTAAAATTTAACTAAATCTCAGTCTAGAACGTATATCGAAGGGTAGTAAAAAATGCCATTAATAAAATCTGTACTGAGGTGACATATTCATTAAAAGTGTTAATACGGTACTAGGTCCCGATTTAGATTTTATTCGTACAGACATTTTCACTGGCTCTAAATTCGAAATACTTAGTAAGTTTTTTTTTTTTTAATCAAAGCTTATTTCTTCCGTCGCGGTCTTCTCTCAATGCAAATTAATGTTCAAAGGCATATTTAACTTATAGTGGAAAATTCTTCATGGTTTATGTCCAAAATATAACTGAATTTCATTTTTTTGTATATTACTTTCTATTGTTCTTACGTTATTTGATTCGAATTCGATAAATTGTTAAATTTATCGGTACTAAATCGGCAATTTATTGTACTTCTTAACATTAAATATTTATACGTATTTAAACTTAATCAATAATTCAATTAAGATTGGCGCTTTAAAAATAGAGTTGCGATCTGTGCGAAAGCTTGGTATTAAAACTGTTTATCTACCTATTATAGAATACTATATTATACTAGTTTATTGTTGTACTACCATATAATATAATATTATGCTATATTCTATAGAATAGTGGGCTGTGGACATAGTCTGGTTTGTCACTGGGTCTCGTGATGCTGGATAAGTGCCTTGTTCTATGAGAAGCGAGTGGGAACTTGCCCCATGGCTGAATTTCGAAATTGTTCATAGGTGGCATTTGTCTTTTACGAATTTTTTCGTTTCGTTTTCTTTTTTATATCGTATAAATTAACTTACAAGCTGAGCGATCTATCTGTTTTACAATTATGTGCAGTGTTTTTTTTTTTGTGTGTATTTATGTCTTTATTTTTTAAAGTTGTGAAAATTGACTAAAAGTATCGTTCAGTCTACTCATAGAGCAGATATTTTCTCTTGTTAATACTTGAAAAAAGTAATTTTTCGAATATTTTTAGTAATTTTCTGTAAAAAGAAAAAAGAAAGAAAGAAAGTCAACTTACATATTCATGACATAGTTATTTATGATTTTATGTTATATAGAAACAGATAATCTTAGAATTAATGTATAACTATCAATTGAATGGGTTGTAACGAAATTGTACATAGATATATAATATTATGATAGTTTTTTATACCCTCCACCAATATCATACCCAAAGAGTGAATCGACGAATGACGCAACTTCCACGTACATTAATTTTTGTTTGTTATAATGTAATGATGGGTATTGGGGTGGAAAGATTTATGAGGCGGCAAAATATGTGTGCTGCATTACATCTCAACACGATACTGATCGTAGTTGTGTTGATGATGGTGGTGGCCAGGTTCTTTTCAACGAAAAATACCGATGGAATTAAATCCGGCGGCGAAATATTTTCTCGTCTACTCCGAGCCGATTCCGGGAAACGCGCGCGCGAGAGAGGGATACACGCGCGTTTATTGTCCGTTTGGATAAAACATTTTTTATGTACTATATTATCTGCACATCTCGTCGTGTAAGTGTAATCCAAATATTCCGGAAGTCTCTTGTCCGGAATCGGAATTTTCATTCCTTTCTATTATTGCACATTTTTGAGAAATTTTGGTTTGAATATAATGTATACGAGTACATTATATATTATATTATTTTTCAACCGTGGAATATACAGTGAGTTACAAAGCCGTGACCTGGTTTAGATAGTATTTTTCAATTGATTCACAGCGGCATATAATACTAATATACCACTGATGTATCTAATGTTCAAAGAATTCGCTATGCGATTGGAGTATGAGAGAGTACCGTAAGATTATAATATCTGTGATTTATGAACTTGCCTGTATGTGTATCTTGAGTTTTGAATGATAATTGTCAGATAATATACATCTACTTCATACTTGTTCAAATATTGTGTTTAATATATCATAGTTTTTTGGTGCTATTATTAGTATCCAATTCTTAAATTCCAATCAGAATTTTAAACGATAGGGATTTTAAGTGATTTGTATGTAATAGTATGTGTAATCATGTAAGACATATCCTATTGGTGTGTCATATAATATTTCCCTTAATAATTTCTAAAGAAGTGTTTTTAAAAACGGAACTGACCATGGTATGACTATTGATTCGAGATTCCATAATACAACGATTGGTCCATCGGGAATTCTTTATGTCCCACCTGCTATTATACTTGCGCTATAGTGTGGGGGTGTTATTCGATTGTGCAAAGGTTTTCAATATTTGAACAAGTCAGAACATATTCACGACATGTTACAGACGTGTTCGTGTTTACTCAAAAATATTTCGATTATACTTGTTTAGTCTTGTACTTATATTATATTATATCAATTTTTATTGATCGTTTCTCGGTAAAGTATCAATACTTTTCATTAACTTAATAAATAATAAATTTAATTGAATAAGTGTTATCATAATTATTTGTAGAGCTATTTTAAAGCCTTTTAAACCCAATGTTGTCGTAGAAAAAACAATAACTAGGAACTATTATATAAAAAAATTAAATGTTGATAAAATAATGAAAATAAAATAATTACAATGTAAACTGAATAATTATAAATTATAATATATTTACAAATACATGCTTTGAGAGAAGGGGTCGACTGGTTTTATATGAAAATATAACTAAAATGATCAAGAAAAACCCTTAAAAGGGGTAGTCTTATTTTATTTTTAGTTATAGGCAATTAAGTATTAATTTTTTTAAACGCAGGTGTACATATCGAACAAATTTTTATTTGTTAACTTTAAAACTATCAAACTTATAAATTTAAAAAACAAATTCAATTTTTTTTTTCAAATCGATTGTGTTTAACTAGAATTAAATCATGTTGCATTAACTATAATGTTTTCCACATTTATTATTCTACAAAAATATCTTTTAAATACCTAAAATGTTTAATTTTTTTATCTGCCATAATGCCCGAGTAATGAGCTGTCAAAAATGATTAGAATTCTCGGCATCATCTGTTCTGAAGGTTTCTAAGATATGAGATATGACTAACTTAATAACTTACCAAATCAAGAAGTCGCCAAAAAATATTATAAGCATGAGAAAATTAATTTTTGACGAATTCAGTTATTTCAACGAATTTTGTTTGAATTATAGTTGTTAGTTTTTTTTTAAATCCTCGGCACAGGTAAATACTCGTTTGTTTTGTAAATCATTTGAAACGTTATTAGCGTGACGTAGTTAAAAAGTTGTTCAGACTAGAGAAAACGTTGCGTATGTTCTATACACTGTACTAGTGGTGGAGAGAATATTTTCAGTCTTTGAAGTAAATCTTAAATAAAAGATATTAGGTTTACTAGATAGAGAAGCTAAGAAAACTAGTTTAAAAACAAATTCATATTATTGAAAAGATAAAAAAGTACATTTTTGTATTTTATTGGAGTGGGACACACTTTAATTCAGAAAAACATAATTTTTTAACTTATAACTATATAGATATTGTTAATGCATTAATAAATAAAAACGACGTTATTAAGAAAAAAGAGAAAAGAATATAATTTTAATTTTTTTTGATTCTATAATAGATATATAAAATAAATGTTGTAATTGAAAATCATTATTTCAGAGATCTTGCAAAAAAAATTACATTTGCATTTACACAACATTTCCATTAAATTATAACTTATTACTTAAAACAATTTAATACCCGAAAATCTAATCATCCGTATGTTTTATGTTAATTCTTTTGTAATAAAAAAAAAACCTTGATTTTTTAATTTACAATTTAATCGTATATCAAACTATAATATAATATTCAATGGTGCTTTTAACTGTATTTTTTTATAACAATTAAACTACGAAATAAGAATAGATTTATCTGCTTTGAGAAAAGATTCGTTTCTATCACGAGATTTACAACTTCGAAAGAAGTTTTCACCTATATAAACGTGGCATCCATCCCAACTGTATTCATAATAGGTAATAACAATTGGATTAATATGTTTAACATTCTCCAAACAAACCAATCGTTTAGGATAAATAAAAATTACATTATTTCAGACCCTAGTGTCGTTTTGAAGGAACGGCACTATACAATTGATGTTTTTTACAATAATATACATATACTATTATTCTACAATAGTGTTTTCATTCATAAACATTATTTTTTTTTGAGTCTTGCTGATAATTATCGTATTCGGCTATTCGCACACAATATAGTATTAAAAAGGTACGTTTACTTACACGTGTCGGGTAATCGGCCGAGCACTGTTTTGTGTAAACAACTCGAGGAGGAACACCCGGTACACGGCACGGTAATCGGACGAGTAAAACGAGCGAGCGAGTGAATAGAATGCGCGTAGACAGACGCCGACTCGGTGTATATATTAGTGCTCGGCCGTGCGCTCGTCACGTGTAAAGTCAGTGTTGGTTTTGAAGTTTAGCTGCGAAATCACTGCGGGCGGCGCGAATCACGCGCGGCACTTTGAATTTTCCGTTTCCGATTCAAATATAAAACGCGACTGTGGCCGTGTGGTCGCGTGGCCGCCGTGACGGGACGACGTGGTCGCACGCTCTGCGGACAGTACTCTGGATACCGCGGTCGCGGTCGTCCCGTCCGGAGGTCGTTTAAAAAAACGACCGTTAAAAAAACAAATGACTTTCCATGATTCGTGAATCATTCTCATTGGCTTGTTCGTTTTTCCAACCGTTTCGGCCGACGCGGGGCTACTGGTTTTCTCTTCCGCTTCAGTCTTCGTCGGTTCGCGCGTATGTCCGGGGCTCTCCGAACGCGTCCGTGTTTCGAGAACTTTATGCCGACCGCCATTGTCTCGTTTCTCGGTTTCAAAATTTCGTTTCGCGTCGATGGTAATAGTAATTACCGACGAATAATCGCACGTCTCACGGCGGTCGCGTGGGCGCAACCAAATTATTTCGTCGCTAAAATACTACCGTACCATCGATATTCGGTGTTCACCGTATTTTTCCTATCGTATCGCCGCCGTCGCGTCCGGTGCGCGATCCATTACGCGAGTGTAATGGCCGCCGTCGCCTTCGGATTTTCAACGATTCCGTCGAGGCCCGGACGACGTCTAATACAAGCCGGTAAAGGCTTCGAGTGTGCGTTTTTTGACGTCGTCGTTTCCGTATTTTGCGTCTCGTTCGCGGTCGCGATGCTGCGCCGCCGCCGCCGCCGTCGCCGCCGCCGTTCGCCAAAACGGCTTGTGAATTTTACCGTCCGCCAAAATTAAACGTATCATAGTAGTATCGTGGTTCGCGCGAGTGAAATAATCGTTCCGGCGTGTTTGCCCGCGTCGTGGTGTTTTTATTCGAGTGTACCTGCAGCACGAAATACGTTGTGAAATGTTTCGGACCCGCCGAATGAAAACGGTCGTCAATGCAGTCGATGACGGCCCGAGGTTAGTGATAAATGATAATATATTATAATATTATATCGATGTAATAAATAATTACGACCCATCGGCGCGTTATGCAAAACTTATTATTATTAAACCGCTGTTAAACAACGCGCGTTGGAACTGATAAATTGCGCGTTGTCGTCAATACAATTTTCGGAAATGAGTTTCATTTCGGCGCCGAGTAATATTAATAATGAGAACGGATAAAATCCATTACGCGCGTCGCGTTCGTCGCCAAGTCGTCTATATTAGGTACGCTCACTCTTATAGTCGTATGTTTATTTATCCGATAAGTCTTCTATCGCGCGCGCTGAATTTACACTGTTCGTCCAGTGGCGCGACTGGGCTAAAATGGGCCCTAGTCTCGTATTCAAGGGAGGGCCCTATAATTTATGTTCTTTTACAATAATATACATATTATATACTATTATACAAATATACAATAGTGTTCATTCAAAAAGTGCCTACTAATCCGGTGGGCGAGCCCGAGCGCCGAGTAGCGAGTATAGTAGTAGTGAATTCGACGGCCATTCGGTCGAGCGAATAAGGAATGCAACGCTAGGTCTATATTAGCGTGGCCGTGTGGCCGCGCGCCGCGGACGGAACTCCGGATACCGCGGTAACGATTCTCGGTAAACAAAAAACCGTTACGAAAAAATCACTTTCCATGATTCGTGAATAATTCTCATTGGTCGTTCGTTTTTTTAACCGTTTCGGCCGACGTGGGGGGACGCTGGGATTACCCTTCCGCCGTTGCTTTAGTCTTCGTCGGTTCGCGTTCATGTGGTGGGCTTCTCCGATCGGGTCCGTGTTTCGAGATTTTTATGCCGACCGCCATAGTCTCGTTTCACGGTTTCTACAATTCCTTTCGCGGCGATGGTAATAGTATTTATCGACGAATAATCGCACGTCTCACGATGGTCGCGTGGGTGGAACCAAATTATTTGTCGCTAAAATACTACCGTACCATCGATATTCGGTGTTCATCGTATTTTTCTTATCGTATCGTCGCCGTCGCGTCCGGTGCGCGAACCATTACGCGAGTGTAATGGCCGTCGCCTTCGGATTTTCAACGATTCCGTCGAGGCTCGGACGACGACGTCTAATCCAAGCCGGTTAAGGCTTCGAGTGTGCGTTTTTTGACGTCGTCTCGTTTCGTATCGTATCCGCCGTGGCCGGTGCGTTCACCGCCATTTTTCCGCGCTACGAGTTGCGTGAAAACACGGCGTGGATGGTAAAAATATAACATTTTTTTTTTCGTTTCGTTTCGATTTGTGCGTATAAAGAATTCGCGATCGCTTAAAGCGGGCCAGCCACAATATGGGTTCATCATATTCGACATATTCGTTCATTATTGTATTGCGATGGCGCCACAAACGAGGCGATATTTGAGGTAGGTTAGGTTAAGTTTATTATTACAATAATAATATGATTCATTTGTACTCGTATATATTCAAACAGCCAACTTATTTATGTTTCGGTCGTGCCAACGAGGCAACATATTATTATTATTATTTAAGTACATGGTTATTGAAATTATAAGTATATATAATACTGAATAATTGCAATATTTTTTACCTATTATTGAAACATTAGTACCATGATATTTACCATATAGTATTATCTGTGTGTAACGTATACATCGTAGACGAAAAAATAGTAACGGTTTTATTTTATTTTTTAAATTATAATACGCGCGTATACTCGGAGGCGCGAGTATTATAATAATAAAACGCGACGCGCGGCACGCGTTGCAGTGTGAACGTTCCGCCGCTGTCGCCGTGTGGCCGCGTGGTCGCGTGGCCGCAGTGACGTAATGACGACGAGGTCATTGACCGTCACTGCGCCGCGGACAGAACTTTGGTACATAAACGGTACTACATACCGCGGTCGCGACAGATTTTCGTAAAATGGCCGTTAAAAAAAAATCACTTACCATGATTCGTGAATCGTCATTGGTTGTTCGTTTTTTTAACCGTTTCGGCCGACGCGGGGGGACGTTGGGCTTACCCTTCCGCTGTTGCTTTAGTCTTCGTCGGTTCGCGTTTATATGGTGGGCTTCTCCGATCGGGTCCGTGTTTCGAGATTTTTATGCCGACCGCCATAGTCTCGTTTCACGGTTTCTACAATTTCTTTCGCGGCTCTGGTAATAGTATTTATCGACGAATAATCGCACGTCTCACGGCGGTCGCGTGGGCGCAACCAAATTATTTCGTCGCTAAAATACTACCGTACCATCGACATTCGTTGTTCACCGTATTTTTCCTATCGTATCGCCGCCGTCGCGTCCGGTGCGCGATCCGTTACGCGAGTGTAATGGCCGTCGCCTTCGGATTTTCAACGATTCCGTCGAGGCCCGGACGACGTCTAATACAAGCCGGTAAAGGCTTCGAGTGTGCGTTTTTTGACGTCGTCGTTTCGTATCGTATTCGCCGTGGTCGGTGCGATCGCCGACATTTGTACTATCGATATTCGGTGTTTGGCGTATTTTTCGCCTCGGTCGTTCGCGGTGCGTCGTTTGCCAAAACGGCTTGTGAATTTTACCGTCCGCCAAAAATAAACGTATCATAGTAGTATTGTGGTTCGCGCGAGTAGTGAAATAATCGTTCCGGCGTGTTTGCCCGCGTCGTGGTGTTTTTATTCGAGTGTACCTGCAGCACGAAATACGTTGTGAAATGTTTCGGACCCGCCGAATGGAAACGGTCGTCAATGCAGTCGATGACGGCCCGAGGTTAGTGATAAATGATAATATATTATAATATTATATCGATGTAATAAATAATTACGATCCATCGACGCGTTATGCAAAACTTATTATTATTATATATTATTATTAAACCGCTGTTATACAACGCGCGTTGGAACTGATAAATTGCGCGTTGTCGTCAATACGATTTTTGGAAATGAATTTCATTTCGGCGCCGAGTAATATTAATAATGAGAACGGATAAAATCCATTACGCGCGTCGCAAAGTCTATATTAGGTACGCACACTCTTATAGTCATACTCGTATGTTTATTTATCCGATTGTCTCCTATCGCGCGCGCTGAATCGCAAAGTCGTTCGTTATAGTGTTGGTAATGTGGATTTGGCACAGCTTAAATAACATCCGTGGCGGATGGAACTACATGTTATACGTATCTTGGATCTACACTATTAAAAATTTTCGCTGTTCGTCCAGTGGCGCGACTGGGCTAAATTGGGCCCTAGTGTCGTTTTGAAGGGGGGCCCTATAGTTTATGTATTTTACATTAATATACATATACTATTATACAATAGTGTTCATTCAAAAACATTATTGAGTAGCAAATCTAGTCGCTTTTCAGGTGAAAAACAATAATATCTGGTCTATAAGGTGTCCATATGATAAAATACATCTTTTATTAAATATAGATTGCTTTTAATATTTCCTTCGAAATGTATTCTGTCGGTTGGATAATTATTATGCATATTAAAACCTAATAATATGAAGTAAAAAATAATTATCACCAATATAATTGGTACTTTTATTATAAAATAGATACCTATTCATTTACTATTCAATGTAACCAAAGATAAATTTATAATTAGTAATTACATTAGGTATACTTTTTACAGTCAATGCTTATTAATAATATGACCTAACCCAGCCTATATTTATTTAATACAGACTTGCACATTGCACTTAAGTAAAAATTGACAACAAGTAGGTAATATAAACATATTATCTATTATAAATTAGTATTATTTTATATTGTAAAAAATAAAAAACAAAAAAATTGTCATAGGTAAATAGAAACTCATAAATGAATAAAAAATATAATGATTTAATATATTAAGTATTTAAATTAATTAAAAACAATCTAGTGTATTCAAAATTAACAAAGTATGAAAAACATATAGGTAATAAAGTAAAAACTTGGCCTGTAATATTGAATTTTCGGTTTGTAATACACAGTTTTGAATACAAAAATTATTGTTTTATTATGTATTTATTTTACATTATTAATTGTGTATAATATATTAGTCAGTTTTATTTAATATATATTTACTAAATTATTATACATCAACAATATAGAAAAATGTAATGTATTTTAATTAATTTACCTGAAACAGAATCATGTATACCCAATAAATTATCAATTTGAATCTCAGGTTTAGGTATCCAGGAGTAATCCATTATTTATAATATTTAATTCTGAATCTTGAGATAGGGTACATCAATATAATAAATAAGTAGGTATTACAATTACATTATCAAAAATTGACATAATTTTTAGAAAAATGTTAGGCATTTATTTATTTATTTATTTAGCTTACCTGCAGTAGAGTCATGAATATTTTGTTCATTATCAATTTGAGACATAGATGCATTTTATCATTTGAGACATTAAATTCTGAATCTTTAGAAATATCAATAAAATAAATAAATAGGCATTAATACAATACAAGTAATATAACATCACAAAATTTAGCAACACAATTATTACTTTAGGTATAAAATGTTCAACTACCTGTGTGGACATTTTTATATTAATTTTTAATGAATTTCATTTTCACAGGAACTAATATACATATTATAAATTATTAAATTTATTAGGGCCCTCATTTTTTGTATTTTCATGTTTTTTTTTAAACAGTCTAGAGAGAGTCTAAGAGTCTAGATAAGCTTCAAGTTTGAGTTATAATAAATAGATCCTAAATACTAAGTTTAATCTTGTATATTTTGTCATTTTTTAACATGTACTGCATAAATCTATAATCCAAAATCTGTTATTGCATATAAATGGGTTTTAAAAGCATATTATTAATATTTTGGTTATATTTATAGTTATATAGTATCTAAAGTTTATTTATAGTTCATGGGTATCCTATGTATTTTATACCCATATGTTATTTTCATTACACTATATTCCTTGATAATTTTGTTTTATTATGAAATAATAGTTTGTTTATTTTAATTTATGACAAACTTTATTATCTATTTCATGATATATTTTTATTAAATAAGTAAATAACAAAAACGTTAGTATTTCTACATGTATTTTTTTATATGGACATCTGCAATATGTTATTGTTGATTGGACCGGGGCCTCTTAAAGCCAGTAAATTGGGGGCCCCAGTGTTTGACACTCCCAACCCCTCCGGTAGTTGCGCCACTGATCCGATGACGATTCAAACAAGACTTAAATGATAAAGTCTAGAGAAAATAAAACTAGAGAAAGTCGAAGATGTTCTTTTGAATCGATTTAACCTTAATCCATTGTCTTGCCTGGTAGCAGGCTACCAAAATCCAGTTGTGACGGACACCACCGCTGTATTGTTACAAACGGCAATTGGTCTATAAGTGTCTAGTGATAGAAACTAATTACCTCTCAAAGCAGGTAAACCTTTTTTTCGTCATTTTATTATGTTCAAATTTCACGTTTATTCCATAATTGAATGAAGTCATTTTTTGAATACATTATAATAAGCATTACCTACAATTTTAACAAGTATGATAAAATAGAAAACGCCTGAAATATATTATTTAGGCAATACATTTTTCATAAAAGCTTTAGAAGTCATATAATATAGAGATAAATTAAATAATAATAAATCAAGATGACCAAAATTAAAAGTAACTTATAATCTTTTATGTATAATGTATATTATTATTAATATGTTCACGAGTAGGATGTAATATATAACATGATAGTAATTTAACTTTTATAGATATTATTATTTAGTTAAAAAAATATTTGATATATTATTATATTATCCCATATTTCCCTGAGTAAACTTCTGAATAAAATTATTAATTTTTAGTTATTTTTTCTTCATAATAATTATTCGTACATGCTTTTGAGTTTTGATATGTAATTATTTTTAACCACAAAATCTCACTAGATTAGGAGAATATGAAACAAATAATTTTTCGGTGGATATATGGTTTTATTAATTTTTATCCATACATTACACGACTGATTAGAGATTATAAATGTATAACAACAAATATCGTCAATAAACACAGTTTTTCCTTGATTAGTGGCTTATCGAACGAAATATGATAATTTAAAAATTTAACATTAAATAATATACTCATACTAGTATTTACTCGTAATTACTTTAACCAACAGGTATACTACTAATTGATAACTGATAGTTTATATTCTTTAATCTTTATGTATATATTATTTAATATAATATATATATATATATGGTTTACCTATTATTATTTCCAACTGAAGTCAATGAGTCATAAATTATTAACAACATAATTGATAATTATATTTAAAATATCATTATGAGTCTAAAACTTATTTTTGCATATATGAACACGATAAAATATTATTTTAAATCCGGTTTTGCTTGAATTTTAGTTATTTTTGTATTGTGAATATCGCTAATTTCAAAGTTAAAGATACTTGCCTTAAATATTAATATATTCGTATACAATCGAGTTTATATACTTTTTCATTACCTCGATATATCCTGTTATCTAATAATAATTTACTGTGTTACCATTCTTATTACTAAAACATTATTGTCCATACTATTGGTAAAATAAACTATATGAAATTAAGCTTATGCTTATTTTACTTAAATTATTCAATACAAATATTTTCAATTTATAAATGTTTTTTATGTCAATCATTTTAAAGGGTGACGATTTTTATTAAATACTTGAATAAAATATTTTTATAATGTTTATTGAAATACATGTTTTACTATTCTAGAATTTTTAAAGGTAAACAGGAATGCATTATAAATTTACATTTTAGTGCTATTACATGTTTCTGGTGTCTGTCTTTGATACGATACAGTCACGTATCATTGTAACTATTACGAGTATATACAACATTTATACGTAGTATAATAAATATTATACCGATAATGAGTAGGGTTTAGGTATTTTAATTAAATATTAATATAATTTTGGGCTATTTAATAATATATGTAGTCGTTTTACTAGTAATACCTAACTTATTTTGAAACTTTTCTTAGAAGAATATTTACATTTTTAACCTATAAGATTTATGATATTGTTATTGAATTATCAATTATCACTATACAATAAAATATATGACTACATAGTACATATGGATGATTAGAAAACGATTAAATATTTAATCGTAATCAGGATTAATTAATATTATAACAGAGATAATTAAAGTTAAATTCTTTTTTATGACAATTTTATTAGTTATGATGATATAATTTTAGTAAACAATATAGTAGTATGGTATAAGAGTGTAAAAAATTAATGACGTTGTAGGTATTATGCCAAACTGTTTATTCTCGGTAAACGATTCCCAAAAGTAATTTACATTCAAATAGATACAGTCGAAAAAAGTAATTTACATTTTGAATGTGCTACATTTTTTTTGCTTATATATTATATTGTTTGAATTTTTGTAACTTTGCCAAAAAAATATTGTATTAAATAAAACGTGGGTATAATAAAGTTAAGTGATTGGGAATAGTTGACTGTACTGTAGTCAGATTATAATATAAAATATATTGGCTTATGTGAATATAATTCATCAAAAATAATATTTTAAAAATATGAAATGAAAGTAATAACTAAGTGATTGTGTGCATTATTTAAAATGCGATATCACATTGTATTTAAATTATTATTATTTTATAATACCTTGAAATATTTAAATGAATAGTAGGATCAGAGATGATAGATCACAACGCGTATACACATTAAATATTAGAATATATCTTATATACCTATACCAACATGTGCCTAAAATTAATCTTTTATTTTACCAAAATTCAATTTAAAGTTGTTACGCATACATATACAATTAATATAATAATTGTTACCTTCCTAATGATTGTTTGGTATTTCTATTATTTATTAATGGTTTATTTCTAATTAAGAATATATGGCATAATATAAGGCATATGCACACTAGTTTTACCTTTAAATACGCCTAGCTAATAGCTATAGATCCTTGTTTTTCTGAGTATGACATTTTTAAAATGTTCGCACGTTCATATCATTTATATAATTAAATTAACTTTGTTTGAAAGTCTAACACAAGATAGTTTTGTCATTTGATTATAAGTATTTTAGTTTAATTGACTTTAAAAAAATCACACCAATATTTATATAAGACTTAAGAAATTAAAATGTAATAAATATATAGTTATTACAAAATAAATTATTTAAATATTACTATTTATATTCTGCATGAATAAATTTGATAAATCGGTGCATGAAGCGAATAGAAATTCCTTGTGATAAGCCAACTATTAAATAATTACAATTTGTATTTAAATCATTGTATTTACTATTCAATATTATTTATATTATTATATTGATTGGATAATATAAACGTTAAATAGTTAATTAGTAATGCTGCTATAAAATTATAAAATACATAGTAATAACTAGATATACGTAATAATAAACGTTTATCTAAAAACAAAATTACGTCATAGTATCCTGGAAACATAGTATGGTGATAAAATTAAACATTTTCGAAATTATTCTTGACACTTTTCACTATTCAGCTACTGGAAATTGTTAACCTTGCTATAGAATACTCATTAATATCGAAAACCGATTTAATCACCTCATTTTAAACTAATAAAACATGTTAAGAAATAAGGTCTACATGTCATAACAAAATTTCTATTAAATCACACATTTACACTTCTATTATACCTGCAAGAAAACATTTATATGTAGTTATTACGTTTATTAAAAATGCTACCAATTTAAATATATAAATATAAGTAGCAACTACAATCGTACCATAAAGATGACTCTCTAGTGTTTTGTTGCTATATCGTTTTTCAATTTAACATAATTACAAATTTCAAAAAATTATTTATAGATAAACATCAAATTGTGAACAATGTAAACTTAATGTCCTACCGTACTGAATCTAAAAAAGGGTTATCAAATATATTTCTATCAAAAACAATTTTTAAATCAAATTTACAAAATAATTAAGAAAACACACTAAAAAAATTGTTAAACTATTTTCATAGTAGATACCGATATAAATTTCTCTTCTACATTTCAGTGTAATTATTGTGTTGTATATATTATTATAATATTTAGGTATATGTGAAAAATAAAAACAAATACTTATTTAATATACAGGTGTTAAAGTGTAGGCATGCGCAGACTTTATTTTCAGGTGCAGTGTAAGCTTATATAGGCTCATTTTAGTACGATTATATTATAGGTAACCGTCGTTTATAAAATTGTTTCTCTCATCATTGACTTCACTTAGTTTAAAATAAATAAAATCCTAAACCTAACTATTTTTTATATCAAACACAACATGAATACAATAAATGTGTCATTATTATGGTTGCATTGTACAATGATCTAATTGATTTAAATACTTTAATATAGAGCGTTCAGCATTAGTCGATTTGGAAATTTTATTATGTCAATGTAACAGGCCATTGTTACTTATTGTTACTTGTTACTGTGACGGATAATTTACCGAGATAAAATTTATAAGCAGCTCAAAATTGACCGACCACAGATGTCGATGTCAAACAGTCGAACAGTATATTGAATCTAATAACATTATGGGTTTAACTGTATATTTTTGTTACAGAGATATTAATTAGTTACAATATGTATTGTAGGAGGCATAGGCGTGCGCACGGCGAGGTGCCGGGTGTGCCCGAGTATCCCCGGCATTTTGTAATTGGGGCCCTATAATCTAAGTTCCATGACTTATATTTTAACTGAAGTTTCTAAAATAAAATGTAATTTTTTCTAAAATTTGCGATGAAACAGAAATCATGTTTCGTGATAAACAAAAAATAAAACTTAACTAATAAAGGAACTACTATAATGAATCTGTGTTTTTTTTGTGGCTGGATTGGTTAAAAGACTGTAGTAGATATAATATTTGCAATTGCTTTTTCAAGACACTGCATACATTTAGCATTTTACTCGTTACTTGTTGTTCGTGTGAACGGACATTTTCAAAATTATATACATTATGAAAAATAAATAAAAAAGACCGTTTGGATTTATTAATTTTACTTCTCACGGAATAAGAAATGGCCTCAAATTTCGATATAGATTTAGTAATTAATGAGTTTAGTAATTTAAATAAAAAGTGCATGGTATTATTAATTTATCGTTTATTTTTCTAAATATTAAATAAAAACGAGCATTTTCTCGTCACTTAAAACTACTCGTAATATTATCACTTATCAGATATACCTTTACATCCGTAATTTTCACTCAATAAATTATTATTATTATTACTACGCTGCCGACGTTTAATACGATAGATGGCGCTAGTCCGTTGATAAAATGATCGCGAAGTCCTCCACCCGTTACCGCGCGCGGATGTATGCACGGCCGACGACGTCACGACGGTCGCCGTACACGCCTCGGCACCAGCAACAGGTCTTCGTCGTTCTCTCGCCGCGCGGCTCGTACGTTCTCTCACTATCAGACGCGCCCGGCAAACGCTTCAGTCCCCACGTTGCATCTCGTGTGCGTGTGTGCGTGCATGTTTTCACTGTGCTCACAGCAAACATATTGTTGCATTTTCGTTATTTGAACACGATAACCGTGTGCCGCACCGGAAAATGTGAAACAAACAATTCCGCGAGTTACCTCGATATCTGTGCGTTTTCTAATATAAATTAATATCATAATAAGTTTATTGTATAATCGTTGTTGTTTCATATTATTTTTGTTAATGGTTTTTTTTTCTCAATTGTTTTTTTTTTATAAATATTTTAACGGTGTGCATTCGTGATTTTGGTTGTTACCGCTGTGCGTATAATACGACGAAAGCGAAAATATTTAAATAAATAAATACGTACATTACAATACATAAAAGAACATGAATATGTCTTGTCAAGACATGGACGCGTTAGGGGTGTACCTGGAGTTCCCGACAAAATTCGACCCGTTCATGAACGATGACATGAAAGGCCTTTGGGATTCCGTCGATTCAGATTTGGATCAGGTAATTTTTTTTAGCCTTTATTTTAGTCGCTCAGTCTATTATTATTCCACTGACTGATGTCATAATAATTTATGAATCACAATCTTTTCGGTATCTATTTATCCACTTATAGTCTGCATTAGTATTTTCAGTTTAATATTTCCGTGAATTTTCTTTTCACAATCAATCAACACAATAACACACATACACGCGTAATATATATTACATATATTATGTTTTATTATCTAGCTAAAACTAACAGGAAGTTAGAAATCCGCTGATAGTGCATATACTGTCGGCTGGCCGAATAACAAAGAAATAAAAAATCAAACAGTCATCGAGTACCTATATTATATTATTTTGCAAAAATGAATCAGCCATATCGCATTTTACGATCGATGTTATTTTTCCGTACACTATGTGCATGGCTATAATAATATATTGAATACTCGGGTAGGATGTTTAAAAATAAATAGGTATACCACAGTATTATGATGGCAATAGAGTCTAATATAAAAATTATCTCTTGCGATTTTCCAAGAATTGTTTTCGGTAAATTTCACCGGCCATAATTTTAGTGTATTATAATGTGATTTTCTGGTTTGACGTAGAAAAACGCCCACGAAAGAAAAAGTTTGCTTCGCACTCTTGTACATGACTAAATACGAGTACATAATATATAATATATATATATATATATATAGTGTTATGTATATGGTATACCTTTATGCGGAGTACCCTATACCTATATAATATGTATGTTCGAATTATACATAATTTACGTCCGTTTTGTACCCAGTGAATATATTTTCCATTATCGAAATCTCGTTATTGAGGGCAAACAATATTGTTTATAATTAAATCTGACTAAAATATTTCCTTCTATTTTCGTGTGGCGGTTGACTGGTGTACAATGTACATATATCATAATTTGATTTTAATTTTACATAAAAACGGTTATAATAATTAATATGCCTAATGTGTTTTTTTACCGGGCGTGTGCCTCTGAGAAAACCAGTTTTCGTTGAATTAGAAATGTCTCGCTGCGCGTACTACTGGAAAACATTTCCGATTTCATTTATTAGTGGAATATTTGATTTTTACTTGTAATTCTCATGAATTATAATGATAAATAAATATAGAAGTGGACATCTACATAATATATAATATATAAATACACCTTATCTCGAGCACTATTTTCGCGATAAGTGTGGCCTTGAGTTGGTATAGAAATTTTCATTAAATCGTATTTATAAGTTATACGACTTATACGCGACTTCCTTAGAAAATGACATTTGAAAGTTTAACCATTCTTTCACCTACACTTTCTTCATAGATCAAACTAATAGACGATAAATAAAAGGGAATGTCAGGAGCAATTAAAAAAAAAAAGTAGTATGTTATTATTTATGTGTTTATTAATACAGTCTGTAACGTTTTAATTTGTTTTTTCGTGGTTATCGTAACGGCATGATGGCTTATTACTTATTACTTATTATACAGTGTAGTTGAAATTTTATGTTACAAAATCATAGCATAATATTTTGCGGTCTTGTGATTATTAAAATATAGTCTTAGTAATAATGTCTATATTTTTAATCATCTTATACACATTAATCCGATCCGTCGGCCTTTGAAACTGATATAAATATATCTATTAAATTATAATTTACTTTTATATTTTACTCTTGTATTGTGTTCGAACGAAAATTTCAATACATGGCGAATCACGTGTAACGTAATTATATTATTATATTCGCAAGTAAATTTGTAATTTACACAATATCAATAGACATAACACATAAATAATAATATTATAATTCGTAGTACCGGGAATATACCATTCAGACTGTATATTAATATGTGATAATTAGACTAAACATTATTAGATATACGGGTATTTCTAAATGGCTTGACGCATGATGTGTGTGGGGCCACACGCTTTTATCTATTAAACCGTTTTAATCATAATTGATAAAAAATTATACTGTCCATGGGGGAACCCTTATCGTATAGAAATTGACTTTTTATACAATATCGTAACTGATACATTTTTTGTCCTCGATGAGGGCTACTTTCTATCCGGGCCGTTTTATTGCATTTACTACCCGCGAATTGACCGGTTTTATTATTATTTCGAGCGATTATATAGGGTGGTGAAACCGTGGATTCCTAATTCGCGCGTATTAACGACTTCAAATCTATACATTGTTGTCATTATTGTAATGCGGCGTTTGCCTACATTACATAATGTGTTCTGCAAACCAGTGACTTTTCTAGTTGCGCATTAGTCGTTTTAGTATTAATGGCCGATGACGACGGTTACAGTAGTTGGACACTATATAATAGTCGCGTGGTGTATTATATATAGTACCTACCAATAAACGTAAACGACGTCGGTAGGTACCCACGGGCTCTTGACAAAGAAAGGTTGATTAATCGGCTTGGAATAGTAATTCTTTAAAATCTAGACATAATATATTCATTAGCTCCGAGTAAAAACGCGATTACTATAATGGTTTGGATATTACTCATTGGCTTCCAAAGAAATACAAATATTTTTCTAACAAATAACATTACAGATATCCGACAAACGGATGGTATCTATACGTTTACTTACAAGTGTTATATTATGCGTCGTATAAAGAATTCTTTATAATTTTTTCTTTTGTTCCGATTGTCTCTCTTTTTTTTTTTGTTTTTGTTTTTGCGAAATCACATTGAGATTACAATACACACAATGCATAATACGGGTCAACATTATGTGCATTGGAAAAACTGCGAACGATTTTGCATTTCAATCATGGCCGCCTGCACCCGTTACCCGCCGCCACCAGTCACCAACAACACCGTGGTTGTTCGGTAATCGCATGCACTTTCCCTTTTTTCCAGCCGTTTCATATTACAAACGATGACTGGTGGAATTGATCGAATTACCGATTTCCGGTAAACGTACGCCGACACAGATTTTACCGGCAAATTATAGATATATTTTCATTATTATTATTTCGATGTGTTTTTCATTTTTTTTTTTTCTGTTTTTATCACAGCAGTTTGTATCTTTTGCCTACCGTTCGGTCGACTTATATCGGTTTGTGAACCACGATGGCGGTCGGAAAACATCTTATTTAAATCTCGGCAAAATATCTTTTATTTCTCGTTTTAATTTCTTATCACAATCATATAATTATTACATATTTGCAAAAATTAATTACCACCATCACATTATTCGCGAATAACGCCAGTCAGTCGTTGTTAATTGTAATTTCTTACTATCGTGACCTATACCGTTGATAATCATTTGACCGTGAAATTATTACAAGAAATTTTCGTTTCCCTTAGATCGGCGACTACGGCGTGTGGCGGCACTCGTTACATTTGTGTAGTTGTAACTTGTAGTTGCCCGTTTAATTTAATGTTACCTAAAAAAAAAAAAACATTAGATTTTCGCTACTTTTCATTGCTCTTCACATTCCGCACGAGTAAGACACTTGTATTATAATTCGAAATTTGATGCATGTAATAGGTAACAACTATAGATGTACTCGTTTCCCCGAAAAAGTAATGTTTAAGCTATTTTAGTATAGCCGTATACTATTATGACCACGATAGTAATGTACCGTCTACACTTTTGTTAAGTCTGTCAAACACTTAAACATATGTTTACACAATGCGAACACGATTATAATAACTTCTATTTTATTGTAGTTTTTTGTGGACATTAGTACTCATTATTATTAGATCGCGCTCAAGGGAAATGCCAGAAGAAATTTTCAAATGATATGCATAGATATTGAAGTATTATTTTATCTATATTTTTCTGTTTTATTGCATGGAGAAAACGAAAAAAAAAATGTCCCCAAGTTTTCTTTATTTCATTGTATAGAAGGTTTTACGTGTAATACAATAAGTAAAACTGGACGGCATGACAAGAGGTAGTGACAATTTACACTGCTGCGTGCACTAAACTGTATTTTCGGAGCTTTTCATATAAGCCGTTGACAATATTCTTCATAGCCATTTCCTCTTAAAACGACGCGGTTGGTTATCAGAAAGGTTTATTAGTTAACAACTTGGGTATAAATTAAGTAGTATAGCTATACATTTTTCTGTGGACAATTTTCTAACGTTAGAAAGCTAAAATAGATATTGTTTGTACTTACAGATCTTAATGTAGTATTTGATGTACTAAGGTGCTTTATGAAGGTTTATTGATTGGAATAAGGTTTTTACAGTGGCTAGATTAGTAGTTGGTTTTTTGGCCTCATTATTTTAACACTGTAAGTTATAGTTGGACGCACTAATTATTAATAAATCTGAAGTTTAATTTTAATTGGAATACTGGAACTGGGGTATTTTTTTTAACGCAAATTTTAGATATTTAAACATATTAAATTAATTAAAAAAATATATACAAAGAATAAAAATATGTATATACTTACACAAATTGGCTGTGTAGACATATAGTACACTCTAATTAAAGTATTTACTAATTAGCTATTTCACTGTTCGATTAACGATATAATATTTGTGGCGCATATTAATCCTAACAAAATAGACCTAGGTAACAACATTTTTTTTGATATTTCAACTGCATGAAATATAAATAAAACAAAACAACGCATGTTATTTGTTTGTCAGTTTCGTTGTTCCACTTTATGACTAATATATACATATTACATGTTTAATCGTTGAAGGTATTTTGTGTTTCTATTTTTAAAACTTTTACTAAGTCCCGATCTTTCCTCGAATTAACAAATAAAAAATTGTCGGTCTTTTCAATGGGTACATATAATTCAACTCTGTAACCGGTTAGTTGGAATCGGTTAACAAGTTAACATTTATTTTGAGATTTGTCTGCTGGATATTTAAAGAAAAAAATAATTCTTATTTAGTGACACGTTCCAAATATCATAAATTTAAATACGAGTATTGTATAAATCATCGTTTAAATTATATTTGACGCGTCAGTGAATTCAAATGAGAATTTCCAAATTTTATGTTTAATATAGATTATAAAAGCAACCAGATTCTAATTGGGTTATGGTCGTAATAATTTAGTAATGGCTTTGGTATAATGTTGTCAATGGAGTTCTACAGGCTCGGAATCTTTTCCCCACATGTCCATTATAAGTTGAACTTAAATCAAGGTTAGGTTAGGTACATTTCATATTAAAAAAAAACAAAAACTAAAACTCCTACATTAATTATAAATTCAAATCGTATTCGCATTGACGACATATTGTATATTGTTGAAATATTTAGTACAAAACGGTTTTAACGAAAGTACGAAATTTCATCAAATATAAATGGAATGAATAATATAATTATTATCAATCGGTTAGCTTCTTTGAGGGCTGTAACCTCACAACCCTGTTGGAAAACTATGAATACGTCCTTGGTTATTTCAGTTGCGAGTTGAAATGTCATCGTGTATAGAGCAACGCAATTCGCAATGGTTAACGAAAGATATAATATATCGAGGGAAGCTCACGTCTATAGTACTGGTAGACGACGCAGTATAATAATTCGTATGTAATAAGATATAGGGATTTATATATATGTATATTATATATATATATATATATATATGCTCGGAACGTAGGTGTACAGTCAGTGACCCTATTCGCGGCACGTATACATGCAGTAGGCAAGTAGGCTGTTGTAAAAAGAGTATAATAAACGTGTATCGTGTATAATATGATAAACTGCGACAATGCCCAATTGATTGTGCTCATAACAAGTGGTCACAAATATTCCGATTAGCTAACGTGTAGTACATTAAATAATTATAACGACGACGAGCAACCCGATTGAAGCGGTGGCGTATAAGTATACGAATATTATAATGTGCTGGTGGAGGAAAGGATTTCCGCACGAATTCGTATTGCTGGACAGTTCTCACGACGATTACACACGCACCCGGTGCGAAACGGACGCAACATACACACGCATTCGCAGCGCGTCATATCTAAATAAAACATTGAGCACGTATAGTAATAAACAGCAACGCTTGATAACGGTTATCAGCAAGTGTGCGCGCGCATTTCGTCGCCGGGGTGAATATTCATTAAAATATCCGGTTCACAACCGATACGGCTGGGTAAGACTAGTGCTCTAGTATATTATATGGTACGTCTATACGTATATTATGACGTAGACACCGGAAGGCGCGCGCGCGCGCTCGCGCGAGCTCGAGACCCGTAAGGAAACGTTAATGGATTTCCAGTCTCTTGCTGCGAACCCATATTACATATTATACATATACGTATGCGTGGCTGTTTTTTTTTTTTTTAAGAGTACGTGTGTGCGCGCTCGCGCTTGTGTGTGTGTGTGTGTGTGTGTGGCTCATAATGTATAATAATAATAATATAATGTTATTGCCATCGCGGGCCGTCCACAAGGTCAATGACTCCTGAAACCCGTGAAGCGTACAACATTTTTCCCCCTGGGCCTCATCTATAACTTCTCACGTGCCGGGATTAGAAAAAAAAAAATAAAAAAAAAAAAAAATGAAAAAAATCCGGTTTTTTTTCGGCGGGGCGGCGGCGAGCAGCCGGAACCGGTCAGGGATTGGTTTTCTCTCTCTCTCTCTCTATATTTGTATCTCTCCCCTCCTGCAGGGGTGTAGAAGTCGATACCTCTACAATATGTGTGTACATACGTATATATATATATATATATATTTATAGATATTCTAATATTTTCGTATACATGCGTGGTGTGTTATGTATGTTTTTCTAGAAAATCCCCAGGTGACGTCACTTGGGTCATTGACGCCCGTGAAGTTACATTTCCAAGGTCTTGTGTGTGTGTGTGTGTGGTGTGCGCGCGCGTTTGTGTGAGGAGCGTTTGGTCGTACATCTCTCTCGAAGGTCGACTAGATTCGACACTCCTCAGCCTGTAACGGAATTGTCATCACGTACGCAACGCGTACACGTCGGTCGATATGCGTGTGAGTGTGTGTGTGCGACCGTATGAGTGCGAGTGTGTGTGTATACGATGAGCGATGGCAATGGCTGTGACTGCGGTCATCGTCGTCGTCGTCGTCGTCGCCGTCACTGTCGCGAACGGATCCCATAAGGTGGTGTCTCGGAAAACAATACGTACATACGTATATATTCGTACGCGCGTTTGTTATTAAAATATTCTTTATTCGTCGCCCGATCGAATCGAGCGCGAGTCGTCGCGCAGAAATATTTGAAAAAAAATATCCGTCGTCTAATAGGTAGAGGTACGCCGCGCCGGTGTGGTCGCCGCGGTATTCGACGAGCAGAAATGGCGCGAATCGTGAAGGACACGAGGGTTTACTGAACACGTATAAAATATTGTTGACGCACTGTTGCATTGGGTCCAACTATAGTCTCGTGTGCAAGTGAGCCGATATACCTACCACACATGACGTGTATATCACTCGAACACTCGTTCGAAACGCCGCCGCGCCGTCCGCGTCCGTCTCAAAGTACGATGCTTTTGTTGTTCGTTGCAAATCGCTGTAATAAAAATTTGACGTTGCAATCAAATTGCGAATCGACCTTAAAATCTATTTCTGAAATTTTTTCGAAAAATGCATAATAATCTTTTGATAACTATGCAGTTCGTATGCTGCACTTTATATATAAATTAAATGTGTTCACTTATCGTAACGAATTAATTAGCCGTTGGAAATAAAAAGCGCGTGTGTGGTACATCAGTACAATGGCCTGTACATATTGTATATTCGTTCATAGTCAAAAATAAATCTCAACTTGCATAATAAAACAATTAATAGATTAAAATTATAAGTTCAAACGGTGAAATGAAAATAATACTTATTCATATAAATCAATGAAATTCATAAATCTCACGGTTTAAAAATAATCGTTTTATCGAAATCGAATTTCGTCGAGAAAATAAATCTTTTTACGAGATATAATTTTACTATAGAATTTACGACGTAATATCGTTTATGTCACGCTTTATATCTTGTTTTTCACACAATGTCAGTAGTCTTTTTTTGTTACTTGAAGGTGCGAATCCGTATTGCGGAAAAGAAAAAAACGTTATATACGAATGGTAAAAAAATCCAAATACTCGGCTATTCAGTGGATGGGCACAAACCACACATTACAATATTATTATATCGATTCGATTTCCGATTATTATTTTACGCCTGGTTTATTCTTGTATGTTAATTTGATTTTAAATAAGACATGATGACTGGAGAAATTAAAACTCGACGCGTTGGGAATATATTATGTATATCCGGAAATTTTCATTATTATAATGGAACTTCAAAAATATTTGCATACGGCTGTATGAAAAAAAAAAAAAATTAAACTATTGCATAAGGTCATACGATATGTTTGAAAAATAATGGAGAGTTATAATATTGACGATGACGAAAATACAAGTGTGCTCGTAGGTCTGCCCGACGCCTCCGACTGTGACAAAACTCAAATCCGGTATTTTCTAGTGAGCCCGTAGGAATTTGACAGTGGTGGTCCCTATACCCCGAGGGTCCAAGTTTCCCTCTCCGCAGTCCCGAAAATAATACATATACGCCGCCACCGCCGCAGCCGCCGAGCGTGACGCGTAAATGTGACACTCGGAAGGATGAGAGGCACGTATAAATTATAATATGTATATTTTAGTAGGTATTTTACGACCGGAAAACGATACGAAAAGAAAAAAAAATATACACATTAACTGGCGCGCGAACAATACGCGTTCGCGGAACACGGTAGGCGCGTGGGCTCGCGCGTATTATACAAACAGAAAAACTCGGTCGGAAAATAATATTATTGCGTCCAGACTTTCGCTGTCGGTTCGCGGGCGACGCCGCACACAGTATACGTATACCGTTTTATATGCTACGCGGGCGCGGCGAAACACATAATATATATATGTGTGTGTGTTGTATATACTTATATATATATATTATGTATATTGTATATAATACAAATGTATATAGTATATTGAGCGTCACGCACGCGGCGCGGGGGTATCCCCGTCGACGCCTCCGCGCGCGCGCGCTCGTCTTAATCCTTAAAAATATCACCGTCGCGCACGGGAATAAAGCGCGCAAAGTGCCCCGACGAAACCCACGCGCGCGCACCCCGCTGACGTCACGCAGGGATCTCGCGGGACGGACGACGACGACGACGACGACGATGATGACGGAGGCGAGCGCGAATCCGTCGCCGCCCGCAACAGCAGCAACCCACGAGCGTAACAGTTTTCCGGCGCCGCTCACGCCCGTAATATTATAACCCCGCGGCGGCGACGCGACGTGTAGTACATTATATTGTGTCGTTAATACGTTTCATTCGATAAGTGTCGGAAAATCAATTTACCGGCGGCGGCGTGTGGACGCCAAGAAGCGGGTCGCTATGATTAGATATGATTGCTATTATTATTATTATTATTATTAATCGTCACGCAAGGACGTCTTTCGTCAAGGGAGAGGGGGGGGCATCATCCTCCAAAAAAAAAAAAAAAAATGTTAACGATTCATTTTTATAAACGGTCACAAAAAGGAGGATTTCACGGCATTTACGAGGCATTTTCGTCCGGCGTCTTAAACTTTCCGAGGACGGCCTGTCGTAATACGTTGCACGCGAGGTACCTATAGTGAGCGTCCGGGACTATATATTATACTTTTTATGCATTCGTTGACACGGACGCGAGCTGCGGCGTTTGTGTCATAACAATTGATTTACCGTGGCGAATCTCTAGAAGAAAGTTTTCGTACCGGTTAGGCTGCGAATCCTTGAAGTCGCGATCCCTTGAACTCTGCCGGCGCGGTCGTAGTGTATATAGTTATTATTTGCAGAGAGATCGAGAGCCTGACAGAGATAAATACAAGCGGCCAACGGTCCATAAGTGCGCGCGCGTGCACACGTCATTATATTATTACTTATGCGCGTGTGTGTATTTGAATTTTGAACATACCTTAGGAAAAGTATAAAAAATGTACACACATTATGAGTATAATATAAGTGCGCGTATTTAATAATGTGTGTGTGTGTGTGTGTGTGTACGTACTCCTCGCGCGACGTCGAAACCGGTATGTAAAAATTGTTTTTTTCGTTTTTTTTTTTCGGCGATCCTGGGAATGAAAACCGGTCGACGGTGGTTACAAACGTATTTCCTCCATCGCGTCCGAAACGTCTTTTCATGTACCGTTTTAAAAAATCGAAACGAAAAAATTAACTTCGGGAAAACGCGCTCGAGACGCTGGCCGCCGCGGCAGCATATACACACTATACACGATTTTTTCACGCGCGTGTGTAGTGCGTCGTTGAAAAATTCGCTAATCTCTCCGAGCCAGCCGCGCGATTCGGCGGAACCGGTTTCCGACGATGATTTGACAAACCGCAGTCATCGTCGGCACAGGGGGGGCCATTTGGGGATATCAGGAAAACATATTCTGACCTGCCCTTTTTCCGTGTCACATCGTCCTCGTGCCGACCACATATTAGTATATTACATATTATATATTTGCTCATTGTCGAGCACAAATTGTATTATTTTTTCCACGTTCGATTAAATTCTATTTTATTTACCATTATAGTGAATCTGCTGAGACTACAGTGGTCAAAACGACTTAAACAAATACTCGGAGGGGGGTGGGAGGAACAAATGTGTTTGGTCAGTAAAATTCTCCTCTACTCGCGTTTGGTATGTTTTGCCTTATACCATAATACGCATTAGTATTGCGTACACCGTGTAAAGAATACGTTTTATCTTTAAATTATTCAGTGATTTTCGTTTTAAGTGTAAACATTAAAATAAGTGTGTATTATTGAGGAATGCCAATGTAGATTAAGTAGTGTATAGAATGAAATTTGTCAATGAAAATGTGGAGGGATCACGTCCTATATGTAACGTGTTTGACTAAATATCAATGGATATTATAATTATACATAAATACTTCGCATGGTTATTAATATATCTTTGCATGTGACTAGACGATGACAATCATAATTAATTTTCCGTAGAAACTATAATCAAGTGTGTGGGTGTATCCGATGCCGATGAACTGTTTAACATAATATTTAGTTTTAACATTTAAATTCTCAGAAACAATGCATCTACTCTTTAAAATACGTTTAGTTTTAAATAAATGTAATTTAATATTATTTATAAATAATGAAATCACTGTATCGTAATAATTATGTTTGTACAACACGAATCGTTCAAACTTTGACGTTTAAAGGGGTATGTGGTTTAGGTAGATTATATATATCACTCAAATTAACAATAAAAGTAATTAAATAGATTTTCAAGAGATACGCTAGTAAATAATATTACTTCTTATAATAAAAGTTCATGTGAATTATAATTTCCTTTTTAATGAGAACGAAGTATTCCATGTGAAAAAGAAAATATTTTATTTTTTTTTGGTAAATCGACTATACTATATACTTAAGTAATACTTATTACTTAAATTATTTTTTTTTTATTTCGTTACTAAACCATTAAAGAATTGTACACTAATTTGCAAATTGTTAATCGACTGTGACTTAAAAAAAAAAGGTTAGTTACTAATGTATATTGTGTAATATTATAAATCAGTTTCAACTGTCGCAAATAGTGCATGAAAATAAATAAAATAATAATTTTCAACGCTAAAATAATATAATATATCAACGACGAATTACATTGTTTTTAAAGTATCGCTGCAGTACTACTGACGCAAATGATTTTTTTTTTCGTCGCGTAATGTTTGCGTACAATGCGTAAAATTTACAATGTAATTTTATAGTTACATATTTTTATGCGATATAACTAAATATTAGCTTAAAAAGTGAATACACGATTGAGTAACGTGCATATATATATAGGTACACATATATGTCTATAACTTACACGCGAGTGTAAATAAAACTTTTTTTTAAACATTAGTTACAGATTTTAGATTGACATTTCTTTACAATATCAACGCCTCGTTTTTAATGTACATAATGTATTCGTAGTTAACATTTTGTAGCGCACATGTGATGGTACTTTTCTAGAATTAAAGGGGTGTTTATAGTCACATGTGTAAATGTTATCGTATAATATGCAAACGATAATGGATTTATATTTTAACCTCGGTGTTAAACATTCAATTTCCAACGAAAATTGTCGAGTTAAGTCCCTAATACTCGACGCGTTCTATAATCATAAAATAACGTGCGAATATTATAATATAAGTATATGTGGGACCTATTATATTATAGGCGCATACATTTGTTTGCCGTTAGTGAGAAGTACTTTATTATAAACTTAATATATTCGCCTTATGAATTAATTTTGAATGTCTCATGATTACCATTTTGCGCCAATTAAGTATTAGTTAATTATTCTTGTTTAGTAATGAATGAAAAGTAATTTTCAAGTATTTGACGAACGATGTGAAGATTTGTTTTTTCGTTAAATATTAAAAATGCAATTTATTAATGAGATTTAAATGAAAAAAATTTTTTTTTTTTATATATACATTGTATTTATAATATGTTACAGTACTCGCACGAATTAAATTAAATTAAATTAAAAATATTTGTTACGTGTCGATATTTTTATTTTCACGACCTACGTTTATAATCGTTATTCATAGAAATGATCAAAATGCACAATTTACAATTTTTTTAGAATATAAATGTGTAAAAAAAAATAGTTAAAAATCTATAATTATGTTTCAAGGTGCACGATATCGAATAAACGTATAATAAGCAATTACAGAATTACCTCTCATTAGCCATTTAGATTTCTAATAGACTGGTTAGGTAAAATTGTTTTAAGTATAACAGTTCGATAAGCCACATGCACATTCGTTTTAATTATTAATATTTTTACGATCACGTTTGCACGTTTTTTCAGCTCATAAAAACACTTGCTCTAATTTTTCAAACAATCGCGCACCTGTTGACTCAGTCCAACAGATATATGTATACAGTATACATAATATACCCGTACCTATATTAGTTTATTATTATTATTATTATTTTAACACGAAATTAATAATTGTGTAAAATTATAATTAATTCGTATATTTTATGGAGAATTTATCGTTTTTATAAAGATAAAAAATGCACCTGAGCGCAGTCTGTATACGACCAAGATATTATATTGTTTATTTTAATAGATCTAGGGTATCTTATATGAGCTATAATGAAAAACTTAAACAATGCAGTCGACAAATTGAAAAATCATTAGTAAAATAATAATCATTTTCTATTCGCAGTAAAAGTGTTTTATATTTTCATTATTAGAATTTCATCATTTATTTGCCGACAATTATTATTATTATTAATCCATCATTCCATAAAATATACATATTTAACTGTATTTGTAAGTCTTATATATTTTTTTTAATTTAACAAATAGTTCTTGAAAGTCGAGTGAAATTCATTAGATTCAATTGGACAATTTGCAAAGGCAATAGTGACAAATATATCAATTGCAACAAAGTAATTTAAAATAAAAATCTTTATTACGTACGTAGTAAAAATGAATAATGCCAAAAACATTTCATATTTAGTAACATTTTATATAATTACTGAACAATTAAGAACCGGTTTTAAATTCTGACACTTATATAGGCGAATATTTAAATGGGTATGATTTACGTACCTACATGTTGGAAATTACTTATATGACATTTATGAAAGTATATATTTATTATTGATTGTTTTACGTTGGAAAATGTAATAATCTAACCCGTCGAATGATGTCGAGTACATATTATATAGTTAGTATTTATTACTAAGAATATTAGTTGCATGTAATTCGATATATTTAATTTATGCCTGAAATTTTTAAATTTAGTTTTAAATGACGATTTATAAACGATATAGAAATTCATTATATTGTTGAAGAAGCCTGTATGAGGGTGAATTCGGGTTGAGACTCGTCGTGCTGTATTAAAGTTAAAAAATCATCACGAAGGCGTCTTTGTCGTCCCATTAACCGCTCTGTCCTTTTTTTGATTTCCGATTACACTTGTAAAGGGAGGAGAAGGGTGAATATATGGCACGTACAATATACAAACATCATAATAATAAATAATAAAAATTCATTCCCACGAGACTTCAGTGGCCTAGACTTCAATCGTGACCGTGTCTGCATTATAATGGCATGTGAGAAAGGGTGTCTTAAGATGCATGAAAAAGCTTGCCAATTCCGAGCCGGTGAAAGGCAGCCAAAGTGAAAGGTATACCGGTGAAAGACCAGTAGAGTGAGACAGACAGGCATTGCAATCGGACCGGCAACTGTATACGCGTGTATATAAAAATGTGAAAGGATCTTTCGGTTGGTCGTGAAGGGTGAATGTGTCTCGGGCTATATTATAAATGTACCTGTAAACGAGAGTGGGCGACCGCGTTTCCGGGTGGATGTGACCTTGGTCCGGGCCATCGCGAATCTCGAATCCGTTAGAAAATCCCGAAAGCATTTAGAGTGATTTACATATATATCTCATTGTCATCGTTCGATAATTGAATCAGTTGCTGCGAGCAATCCGATTACGAATTTATCGAAACAAAACGATATCTATATTCATACGTTTTTTTTCGATCCGTAAAATGGTGTTTCGCATTTACCACCGTATTTTTAATCGCACGGGGGGGGGGGGGTAACTTTATTAATTCATACTCTAACTATTTACATGTATGTATCGTATTTCTGGATATGGTTTTACAATATTGAAGCTTATCGTATTAATAATTATGGCATCAGATAATCGTGAACGGACTGTGCGCTCGCGTGTCGGATTTCGGATGTAATTTTAATGCCACGTACATTTTTCATTTTAATTTGAAATATATTTTTGGGAGCTACCTTTTGAAAAATAATACAACTCGCTATTAAGAGACGATTTAATAATATATTTACTAGAAACCGATTTTGATAGTTTGTCAGGAATTTACTTAATATTGGAAGCCAATTTAAATTTAAAAAAAAAACCGCCGTTTGTATTTCAAAATTTAAATAACTGTTATAAATTATCAAGTTATATTGCTGTATTATTGACGATTTATGATTGTACTGCAAATAACTATTGTTACATCGCAAAACAGGTTGTTTTCCATTATTTCATACGAGTCGAAACAGTTGATTTTTCAAAACACATTTAATACAATTATTTATTATTTCATCGTTAGTAACGAGTAAATATAATACTGAATATATATATCTATAAAATAAAACTACGAAAGATGAATATAATATTATAATTCAATATTGATTATTCGACTGAATACAGTTTCACGTTTATTCTTCTTCGGATCTCCTTAATTATTGGCCTCTATTCAAATTTACTGGTCAAAGTGGTTTATGTGATTGCCAAAAAAAAAAAAAAAAAAACCACACATTATTTAATTTAATTTCCCTCAAAACCTGATTTGGTAACTAACTACTTGAACGTTGATTGTCGTTTAGTTCAACGACACGGCTCATCGAACGACACGTTTTGTTATAAATGTTAAATAAAATCCGCATCAGATTAGAGTAGATTTAATTCGACAAAACTTCAAATGTAAATTTTTTCGTCGTATTGCGCATGTAAAGCAAAAAAAGAAAACACCGTTACTTCGTCTCACGTGCTTAGGCTAAAGTCGATGATAGTACAGTAGTAGTTGAACGCGTGCGCGTTTTAGATTACCCGTGTAGTCGTCGTGATTTATTCACTCTAATCGTGAATAGTGTACCCTTAGTGCACCCACTTACGCGACTATCCATCATACCCCGTCGCAATTAAACTTCCGTCGCAGAGAATTTTATTCAGTTTCCGAGTAGATAATCGTTGTAATCGTTGCGCATTTTTCGTGCGAAACCGTCCACCTTGACATTGTAGACAGAACATTACACTACACATGACGTGTTGCACTACGTATCTACTTTCTTTGTGGGGGAAAAAAAAAAAACTATTTACTTCTATCCGCGAAAACGTTCTTTTTTTCTTTTTTTTCCGCACGTCGATATCTCTTACGTAAACGATATTTTAAAGGAAAATGAAAATTCACACTCGATGGCGTGTAAAAACGGGTCACAGATGAGAAGCTCTCTCTAGCCGCCGCACCATGTCTAAAAACCGTACAGCCCGCCGTGTGACGCAACTTATCGCCGATGCCGCCGCGGCTGCCAGCCACTGCATAGGTCGTTGTTTTATAGTCTTTCAAAATGCTCGCGAGTTTCATACGCACCACATATATATATATATCATCATAATGGTGTGTTTTTGCATTGACGACTTTTTTCTATTTTTTTTTTTTTACTCGAAAAAAATTCCATATCCGTTGACCTTATTTAGAATCGAGATTATGGTAAATGTACGCGTAGACAAAAAATGTTTTGAATAGATGGGAAATAATAACAACGCGTTATTGTCATTAATGTGATATAACGTTTGTAATTGTAATTTCACAATCGCGCATTGTTTAATAACATTTCGGCTATTAAATATAGTTATAATAATATCATTATTGTTCCGTAGACCAATCGGCTATACCCCTCCGCAGTAATAAATATACCTATGTATTCGTATTTACATATTGCCGTACACGGCAATGTTTAGTCAGAGACTTATTTCGGTTTATTATAAATACGACACATATTTTAACGTTGCGTTTTCAATATTTCGGTATTATTAAACCCCTTAAGTCCTACGTGCAGAAGAAAAACGTGCAATACGTGGAAATACTTTCTAATGTCAAGGTGAAGAATGTGATTTACCTCAATGCAGACGCAGGCGGTTTCCTGCGTTTTTAAATAAACGTTTATTATCCACCCGATTATTTGATACTCGATTTCTCTAAACGAATTTGAAAATATTGATTCATTAGCTATACAAACGAATCGATCGGTTTTTCTAGATCCGTAATATATTTCAAGTCACACATACAGCTGACGACGATGTAAATATAGACAAATTTACAGTAGGAAAATCTTTTCCGCGCGTACGTGTCTTTTAAAAAAACACTAACACACATTGCATAAACACTGATATTTCGAATTCACTTTTATTGTTGTAATTCACCCCTTAACAGACACAAATATTAATCTCAACATAAGGATATATTTGATAAATTACAACGATTTTTCGATACTCTAGGTTTTGGTGTAACACCGACTGTGTAGGCAATGTTTCCGAATCGCCAAAAGTTGCAGTTTTTAAAATTGTTAGTTCCAAGATAATATGAGGAAAAAAAGATAAAGTATTTTATTCAAATAGATCCTAAATATTATAAATTTCGTGTAAATCAAAAAAAAAATTATGTTGATTAGGTATTCTTTTTGTACCTCTCTTATTTGTAAAAATTTCTAAATTTCGAAAAGCGTTATCGCGTGATGCACGATTTACATCAGTGAATATTATAGCTTCTTTTTTTTGTTGTTTAAAACAGTGTTTTACAATAGGAATCGTACAGTGCTCGCCGAATGTGATTGCGCACGTGGCCAAACGCCGATGGGGACGAAACAAGTATCGTACCCAAAGAGCAGTTTTGAGACTAAAGCCTAAAGTAAAACTATATTTTTCATGAGCTAAAGAAAAATATTATCGAAATATTGCGCGTACCCCGGTATCTTATTAATTATAAGACGTTTAACTTACAGATAAAAGGTCGTTGCGCTTTAAAAATTTCAAATACATGGAAAAATTAAATAGACGAATTATTCATGACCGGGAGCGGGGGAAATTTGTAAATCCCCTCCGAACGAAAATCCCGAGAGCGCGCGCGCGCGCCTGCTGGAGACGGTGAAATCGAAGCGGCGCGCGCGGCACTGCACAATATTACATTGTTATACACATACGTACGTACGTATAGGCAGGGCAAAAAGGCGAGAATTCCAATCTAAAAGTCTACACGGACAGGATACCCGATGGGTTATCGGATAATTATTTTTACGTGGAATCCATTAAAAAAAAGAGCGTAGACAATGTCTGGCCGGATGTGTGTGCGTTATAAGTTTCGCGTCGTCGGGTTAATGGAAGTGAGTGGTATATACATTACGTTTGATATGGGCACCGCGTGCGTATAGGTCAAACACATATGTATAATATTATATCCATTCGGCGGCTGTGGTCCCGTTCTATTCGCCGGCGGCGGCGGGGGACTCGGACCGATTTTTATACATTTATATATAATGTAATATTTATCGTACGCGAAACCCCGAAAACCCGGGGGGGCCAGGGAAACGAGATAAGAACGGGGTCGGCGGAGAGGAGAGAAATACCGCCGACGCTGTCGCCTTCGGGAGACTCGGCGGTAGACGACCGGCGGCGGCGGCGGCGACGACGGACACACGGCGCACGGGCACTCCTGGAATGTGGACGGGAATGCGGCCGCCCCGTTGACCCGCGGCCGCCGCCGGTATGCGGTGCAATGCACAAATGCGCGTGCGCGAAAACACCAGTTCTGAATGAACGCCGCTCGACGTATACATACATATACGTACGTATATTGTATATGTATATAAATATATAAATAGTGTACACGCGATAGGTATATAAAACACATGTATAAAACTATACGGTAATATCGAAATACGTAATATTATATTCGACAGGTGTGAATGACCTACAGTGACTTCCTTCCGTTCCTCCGCGTTGTGTACGCGTCGTACTCGGCCCGCCCCACTCTGTCCTCGCTCGCATCGCTAAAACTTGTCCTTGAACAACGTAAGCGCGCGAGCCGCCGCCGCCGCCGCCGCCGCACACGCGCGAGCGCGTCGTCGTACTCGATAATGTACGAATTTACAGTTTTTCTTTCCTTCGTTCGTCTCCTCTCGTCTGTGATAAC
Source organism: Drepanosiphum platanoidis (assembly GCA_948098885.1). Lineage (NCBI taxonomy): Eukaryota > Metazoa > Arthropoda > Insecta > Hemiptera > Aphididae > Drepanosiphum > Drepanosiphum platanoidis. The sequence goes on from OX402530.1 coordinate 27,004,774, forward strand.
AAAAGCTGGTCCCCCAGAACCCGACTATACTCGCGCGGTAGTACCCGGCGCGAATAATCGATTATTTACCGACCAGTCGTCCGCGTATTACGATTATTTTTTTTTTACCGACCGAGTTTCAGACCAAAGAAACATTGTAAAGCCGGTGAGCTACACTCATCTGTTAGTTTTATGAAATCGTTATCGAAATGAGGAAAACGGAGAACGTTGAAAAACGCACTCGAAACGGACGACCCGAATTCGGATTATCGAGATTCTTAACTTGATTATTAACAACAAGTGTAGTCTACTTACGACGACGACGGTTAGGTTACAAATACCGGAGAGAAGAAAACCACTTTTAGGTATCTTTTTCGAATCTGTGGCGAACATTACATACGTTTTACACGACCTGCACACACACACACACACATGGCGGCGGTAGGAAGTCTGCAATTATTATTTCGTATTGTTTTTCCCATTTATAGGTATACGCATTATTATCACGTGTTTGATTAATATTTAATTGTCGCATACTACTGCTACGGCGGCGGTTACCTTGACACGAATGCGTATTTTACAATTTATTGTTGTATTACGTTTATATGACACCCGATTGTGCCCGCGTAACGTCGCGCGATCGATTTCATTCGAAATCGCGAGTAAGTTCGAGAAGTGCGAACGTTGTGTGTTGTGTCCCCGGCGTTATTCTTCTTTTTTTTTACACGACACCGTCGTCGTCGTCGTCGTCGGTAAAATATAGTCGAACGAGAGAGGTATTTCAAAGGTCGTTGGGAAAATTTGTGCCGAGACTCCGGGGAATCGAACAAAATGAGAAAGCAAAACCGGTTGAATAGGTTTGCCTGCCAATCACCAGACGGGAAAATTGTCGGATACCGGTCACAAATTGTTCCGTTCTGAATTTTATAACCGTGTTCCGCGGTGTCTAGACGATGTGTGTGTGTGTGTAACCTATAGACACTGTCTAGACACCGCGGCTTTCATCCGCGGCTATCGTTACACAAAATTTCCCGGCACTTTTTCCGAAATTTTAAATCGATATTGCTGATAGAGATGCATATTATGCGTTTCGATTCGGACGTTTACCGTAATTCGTTCGATCGAACGTTCGAGTCCCCCCCGACTGCAGTTTGCAAAAATCGTTTGCGCGCGTTATCTTATTCGTAAAAACTTGTAATTAGGTACGTAATATTATTAATACTATCGATTGTAATGTAATATTTACACGGTTTTTATAACCGCTGTCCGTTATTGTATACTCGTATTTCAATCGCAACGTCTATCGAATACGCGACTAGACCGCATGGTATTAAATGTCGCGTTTATTACACGCCGAGCGAAAAGGCCGCGCGGCGGGCAATAAAACGATTGTTTTACATCTTTAAAACGGTTTATGAATATAAAAATTATTATTACTCACAGCTCACCTATTATTATACAGTAATTACGGATCGTTGCAAGTTCATTAATTGCGATAATACATTATATGTGTTACGATTAATGTGGACCAATACTTTTCTTTAATGGGTTTCCCCCCCCCCTCGCCTCCCCCTCCCCACCCCAACAACAACTAGCTCTTGATTGCGGTTTAATTATTAAAACTGTTATCTTTGTCGAGTTGTAGCCGTGCGGCTCGATTCCATATGCCTCACGTATGTATGTTATTACGTATACTACGAGTATATAACTACACGTCTATAGTACGAAACGAAGAGAATCGTTTTACCGGTAATATTTGCATCAAAACGTTGTTGAAGCCGTGTTATCAGAATAATTAAATATAGTTATAATAATTCTGGTTTCGAGATAATCGCAGCGGGCACGACCGTGCGACGCGTTTTTAAGACGACACGTTATTATTTACAGTGACACTGTGTGGTGTGTGTTATATGAACTATGAACAACTCATTTGGAAAAATATTATTCAAAAATAAACGCATATTAAGTACGATATTTTGTTTAATGTCCTCGGCGAGCAAAACATCTCGTATGCAAATTTAATAGCGTGTTTTAAATGCCATCCGACAGTGATACCTAAATAATATTGTGTTTCAAAAATCCCCGCGACATCACATTTTACATGCTTTCAATTTCAAAATAAAATGCAAATCTCGGCGGGCACATGACGTGTTCGTACTATAAGAAGCGAGGGATATTATTAATAATCGCAAGTCCGTTCGACGAAATTATATTTAAAATTATTACTAAAACCGGTAATGGTAATGTAAAAATGATACTTACATAAGTAGTTATATACACTTTAAATAATCCGGTTTGTGTGTACCGCCGAACAGATAGTAAGTAGTACCTACCATTCTCCTTGAAACGTATTAGTATATTATTATTATTAGTTAAATTAGCTTATTGACTAAAATGTCATAATTCAAACTCCAAAAAATCGATACGATTTAACCACCGAATCATTCGCAGTTTTCATTTTTAAAAACGTTTTCATCCTCGCGCGTTGTTTTTTTTCTTTGTGTTTAATAATTATATTCGTCGCAGTTGTATATCATAATATCATGTGAATGATATCATGTAATTGCAACGTTATCACTTCGTGTAAACTGTGTTCGAGTTATAAAAATCGACTTGTTGTCATTAACACTTAACTTTCCATTTTAATTGCTTGTATATTTATTTTCAAGATAGGAAGTTGATTATCATTTATTTATCACTATTACATGTACCTCTACGGGGGCTACAGTTTCCTCGGAGCGTAACCTGTAAACGACACACGAACGAAGCCCAATGCCCACCAAATAATCGTAATTATCTTATAACAAACAAACGAATAAATAACGATTATATTACTGTGATAGCACACTCGGATCTGTTTAAATGATTTTAACGTCGTCGTCGTCTTAAATACGTCTACTTTCGTGAGTTTTCTTTTGAATTTTTAACAGTATGAATTCGTAAAATCGTTGCAATCTCTACACGTATCCATTATGACGGATAAAAAAAAAATCGAGAAAACAATATCTATTTTTAAACTAGCATTTGATTGATTTTTAATTCGAGTTTAATTTATAGTTATATTATAATTATTAATTACAGTTCAAAGAATACGTTCCATCGTAACATTTGATTATGACAACAATCTATACGTATCGACAAATTGTTGACGTCGTCTGATGATTTTGAGACCATCTCGTAGAAAAACATTTCCGTCGTTTATTATTATTTTTAGAGTTTCGAGAATAATACTTTAACGACGGTAAAACTGATGTTTATTAACGACGTATTTAGTATTTACTATACCTATTTGGCGATTAATTTTCGCAAATAATAAAATGCAAGTTTAATAGCTAATGAAGCGAGAGAAATATATATTTATGTCCGCGGCGTGCATCATGTATCTATCAAAGTATCGACTACCTAACAACGGCTTTTTACAACCCATCATTAAACTCCGCCCGCATATTTTAGCCGACCGAAAATGTGGTCACACAGCAGAGGTAACGGTAAACCCGCTTGGTTTCCCGCAGAAAGAATTATTGGTTTTTTTTTTTTTTTTCTAAAAAATTTCTTCGAGATTTTTAATTTGCTCATTTTTAACCATACTAACTGATAAAAATCCGTTCGATAACTGAAAACTTGTTGCATGTATATAAAATATTATTACACATACGACGTATATACGTATTTAGCTTCTCCGAGTTTTCTGTTAACGACGACAATTCCGTGGAGGGGAAATTATATACACTTAGTAAAATAAATATTCGAAAACCAAATTAATACGTTCTTATAGTTTGTACATAATATTATGTTGTAGAAATCGTTTTTTTTTTTTTCCAAGTCAAATCGATACCACCTATATCGACCCGACCGCGCGTGTTATTATTAAATAAAGTACCTATATTAAATAAAGTACGTAAATTATATCGAACAGTGTAAACTCGTATGATTATCCCGACTAATCGAAAGTTAATTCATACCCCAGGAACCCCGATCGATGTCAATTAACGAACAATATTAATTGTTGCCAGTATAATATAATATTTGCACCGATAGCGCCATAGTATTTGCGGATAAAGTTTAAATCCGGTTAGAACGAAACGCGTGCGCGCGCGCGCCTGTAGTTTATGAAACGCACACTACTCGGTAATATTTTTCGACCACACTACTACTACTATCGTCGTATAACGTTAGAAACTATTCCGTATTTTATTTTTTTTTATTTTTCTTGCCTTATATTCAATTATATCTGATATTATTAGTCTACGTGACTTCTATGTAATTAAAGGTAATTTCTAACGTACATTTATGTAATTATTTTTTTATACATATTTTTTCAAGTGTAACAATAGACTAATTAATCTGTTTATCCGAAGAAAATTGGCCACAATAATACTTCATTATTATCTGGTTGATGTTTTTTTAAGTACTCTACTTACCGTACTGTTTAGAATCTACAAGAACACCGCGCATGCTGCTGTGTCGGCTGCTAACTCGGCGAGTTGGGTATTTTCGTCACATTTATTTCTATGTTAATATACGCGTACATATATTATACGAACACGATTCAAACATAAATAACCATTAATTATTTCATAGAAATCGTACGAATCTCAACGTACGTATAAACATAATTAATTCGTACGCGCTTGTGCTTGTTTTAATTTTAAAAAACTCCGACGATCTTGGTTTGTTTAATCACTATTTTCACCGCAAATTTATGGCCTTTTGATTATTATTATTATTTTTGTAGTAATCCACTATTCGCATCACGCTCATTTTCGTGTGTCACGTTACTCGCACTATATACATATTATATACGTAAGTAAACACTGTATACAATTGCAGTATAGTCTGTATTCATTTCGGTTTTCGGATTGAAAACTAGTAAAACCGTTTCGTATGACACTGATACTATAATAATATGTCGGCGGCGAATCTCGTCCACATCCGTTCGGCGCGGCGGCGGTGGCGGCGGCGGTCGTGTTACAGATGAAAGAAAGAAAAAAATAAATAGTCCATATTGTTTTTCCGCAGTCTCTTGCCCCGCGTGTTCACGGCGCGCACTTTTTTTTTAATACGGACGGGGATCGTATTCGAATCCTTTTCACAACGCGCGTGTTTTTAAACGGTTTGATCCTCTTCTGGAACGAATTCCCGTTATCACGCTGCTCGGTACTAGAACACACACACATGCTAAGCGTATAGCGCGCAGTGATAACTACCGGTTCTGCTTCCGTTACAGATAAGGAGTCTATAAAATAATAATAAAAAATAAAACTCTCAATCGCTCGCGTCTGAGAGAGACGGAGTATAAAACAATACCGGATATAAGACTTAAAAGATGTTCCCCCATCACCCGCGCGCGCGCTCGTACACAAATTCAATTACGTCTTATTACTCGACCGTTACAGACGTCGTCGTCGTCGTCGACGTACTTAAAAAAAGAAAAGAAATGCCATCTATCTATACTGTTGCACTTATACTGCGCGCGCGTTTATTATTCGTCCTCTCCGCGTCATTGTGATCGAATATTCACGCCGGGGCACCGTCGCTGTCTGTCAGAAGCGCTCAGCTCGTCGTATTTATTGGTCTACATAATACGCGCGCCATTATCGCGCAGTATATATACGAGTATACGTGCATATAATATGTGCACAAGCTCTATACCACGCGTATAATAATAATATTATCTGCGCGCCCCCCACGAGCGTTCGACAATATTTGCTTAGGTGCCCCGAAAATATGGTTTTCGGTTCCCCCTTCCCCCCGGTTCCTCTCTCGCTTCCCAGTTGTCCTACCGCGAAACGGGCGTCGTCGTGCAATAATCGTGATTATACGGTTCATAACATCGCACTCGTCTGTGTCGCGAATTTTTCATCATCAACGTGTAATAATAATATTATATTATATTATAACGTATCGCGACACGCGTAGACGCGTAGGCGTGCACACGTATCATACGTAACGTGTGTGCAGTCACGCGAGTTTATTTCACGTTTAAACCGTATGTTTTATACACAGGACGACGACGACGCGCGCTCCGGGAGGGGGTAGGTCCTTATTATTATGGTAACGCGTCCAGGACGGTATTTTGCCGTCCTGAATCTGGCGGCTATCCCCGCGGACGGGACGAGTGATTTGTAATATCGCGAGACTGCGTCACGTGCAAGAGATATACGTGGTCGATACGAAAGATGTTGTATCTCATGAATTCAACGGGAGAACAAAAAAAAAAACTATAGTGCCATCGTCGTCTACTGTACGCGCCTTCTCTTAGCGTCTTGTGAAAAAAACAATAACGAAACGCGCGTGAAAATCATTTCAACGTCTGTAGACAATATATTATGACGTCTGCTCGCGAAACAAATCATCGCTCTTATTTCCCGGCGCTCCCCGGTTCAAACTGCTGCAACGACTCGAAAGCTATCGTTTTAACACGTCGTATTTTCGACCGAATTTTCAACCGTGTTTCGGCATCGACGTAGTAGGTACGGTAGTAGTAGTAGTAGTAGTTGTAGTAGTAGTACGATAGTAACCTATCGTCGACCTAGTTTTATCGTCGGATTTATATCGGCTCGTATGTGAATTATTATACTCGTTCTTATAATAATTATTATTCGTCGAGCTGTTGTACTAGGCGGTCTGGTAAAACTTTCTAGCGAAATCTCATCGAAAACGTTCCGAGTTGAAAATAATATATTTTGTTACGCGGGGGGGTTGTGAAACGATATCGCCCGTTTTTTTTCATATGCGTAACGATCGATATAATATTTACGTAGGTATGGAATAATAATAAAAAAAAAAAAAAAATCGGCCGGATTTGCTTATCGTAAATCCACCAATGAAAAAACCATACAATATAAACCGCTGTCGCTAAAACGAGACGACTGCGTAGCGATTAATAATTTCGAATTTCAAACGTATTTGTTGTGAAAACGTAATAAATTACGTTTCACGCGCGAATAACCGAGCCGGCGGCGGCGGCGAATTTAAAGTTTTGAAAAAACAAACACGCGGCTAAATATTTCATTCTGCTCTATAGCGATTCGTATTTGTTTTACGGTTGAAAAAAAAAAAACCTAACCTAACCTACTGTTACGAATACCGACAACAACACCCTGGACGAGCAACAACGGTGCGAGTATAATAATCAGGGCTCGGGACTTAAAGCATTTGCTTTTTTTTGCTTTTTTCAGTGATTTTTCAAAAAAAAATGCTTATTTCCAGTTTTTCTGATAATTATTGCTTTTTTGACCAGTTTTTATACTTTTTTATGATTTTCTCCTGCAAAGTTGTTTTCGATTGAATTGAAATTAAAAATAATTCTTATCTTATTTACGTTGTCTCGTAGTCCGTCGCCGTCCGCGGCATCGTCGCAGGGTTAACAAACATATTCCAACGCTCAAAATAGAATTGGATTTCGGGGAAACAAATTATTACGTATAATAAAATTGAGTTCATGTTTATCAGTCTATCATTAATTTCTCTTTTTTTAGATTTGATTTATTTTTTATTTTATTGTTTTTTTTTTTTTTAATAAATAGTTTTGCTTAAATTTAAGTTTTTTAAATGCTTATTTGAGTGCTTATAATGATGTTTTTAAGCGCTTATTTTAATGATTTTAAGTGCTTTAAGTCCCGAGCCCTGATAATAATATAATATTGTAGTCGAAAATTTCATATCAATCGTTTATCTTAAAACGTCTGCACGGGCTCGCCGCCGTTCCGTCCATATCGATAATCTATATAGGTATGAATAATAATAATAATTGTTCTTTTTCATATTTTCTCGCCACCCCCCCCCTACGCGAGCGCGACTATCGACCGCCCCCTCCCATCTGAAGCTGCTCGTGTCGAATACAATATTATGTAACGTCGTACGATGTGTGTGTGTGTGTGCATCGTCGCCGTACGCGGAATAAACGGACGTATTGTTAGCTACGCGGAATCGAAGCTACGCGAAAATGTTATCGTTCCGTTTTTTTTTTTCGTCGCGAATAGAAAAAAAAAAAACACAATACCACGGCGGTTATGACTAGGATTTTTGCATTTCTAATATACGCCGCGCGATTCGAAGGTATAACTGTATTTAACACGGTTAAACGACGACGGCGACGACGACGACGACGTCGCCGTAGTCGGTTGTTGCGCACGGGAACAAACTCCGCGCGCTGCGGCGGCGGCGGCGGCCTGGAGAAAGGCAAAAAACCGGTTAATCGAGTGAATATTTGGCAAGGGCGTGGCTTGCAGTCGTATATAATACTTTTTTATATTTATATATACACATACCTTGTATATACACTTGAAATATATTCAACAATAGTGGGCGTGAGCTGATACATATTTCTCATTGCTCTCGGTGTATATATATATATAATATTATATTATACGACGCGGCGGCGGTGAAAGTATACAACAATTTATTTATATATATATAATATGCAATAATAATATGCACGCATTGTATCCGCCAAACGCGTTGCTCGTGCGAACAACGGGGCAGGGGAAGCGGCGCGAGAAGAGAGTATATATGTATATCGGGAGAAAGGCCGATCGGCGGATGCATTTTTTACGCGGTTTTTCCGTTAAAATATTCACGGTCTCGGTCCCCGTCCGCCGCGCGTAATAAATAGAAAAAAAAATTAATCTCGCGCCGCCGCCGCCGGTCAGCACAGGTACACCGCCCAAAAGTATTCGCGACCGAAACGACGTGTATTATAATAATATATGATGTCTATGATGAATATTCTCCGTACACACACCGGTCTCCTCTCGTGCATCGCCGCCGCCGCCGCCGTCTAATACAATGGCTGCTCTCTAACTCGTTCCCCCGTCCTATTCTTCGTACGTCTGCAGTTTAAACTTCCAGAGATACCGCGCACGATATAATACTTTATACAGCGCGCGACGATCGTCGGGGACGCAGGTACGATGTGCGCGTGTAGGTAATAATCGATTAATTGCCCCCGTCGTCGTCGTACAATGACGACGACGGTTGTTTTTGCGTTTTTTCAAAAAAAAAATTCCTGCGCACGGCGTGCCGGAGGGAAGGGCCTCTCGATGGGAAAAGAATCTCCAGTTTACGATATAGACCCCGTCGTCGACGTCGTCGTTTTATAATATACACTGCTGCGACACGGCGGCGTGTCGACAACTATTTCGTTCTCGTCACTCTTGGCCGTATCATACACATAAACGTGTAGTCTGCGCGTACGTGCCATAACGGACAAGCCAATAAAATCCAAGAATTTAATGAATTTTCGAATGTATAATAATATGATATTCGGTTAGGATATACGTTGGACGCGGACATGGAAGAATTCCAAACTCGGTTGGATGCCAATTATGTATTAACGCGAAGCTCCGCCGTATAGATTATCTCGTATTAAATAATATTGTCGTCAATTTTTTTTCAAACCTAATAAAATCTCACGTAATAACGTTGAGCACGTCATATTTGCTGTAAAATAATCGCTTTTGACTTGAAACGTGAAAAAATCGCAACCGAATAAATTCTGTCATACTGTCGTATAGAGTAGTATTATACTGTATAGTATACAGTGTATACTGATAATGTAGTTTTTTGTATGTGGTTTTGCAAAACGTCTCGTCGCCCGTCCCCTGCGCGTAGGTATAATAATAAATTCATAAAACTAGTTTTCCACTCCGTTTGATATTTAAACGAAACGTTTTATAGAGATAATAATATACGTATATACCGGAATCGAAAATAATTGTGTTTAGCATTGAATTCGAAGATCTATGATGATTTCTTCTCACACGTCAAAAATAGGAAAAATACAACGCAAAGCCTAAACTTGTCAAGGCGATTTTAATATATACGATTTAATATCGTGTACGTATTTACATACTCATGTGAAATCTGGTTTCTATAATAGAACTCGACCGAGAAACTCGTGTAGTGTTTGTACAGATATTTGGTAGTTTCGCCTACTCTCCTCTCGCCGGTATTTATTAGATTTGTTTTACGAACTATAAGATTCTGCTGTTCGACATCGCGTTTACTGTGATATTTTATTCGATACACTCGCCATATTATCGTCACTTAATGCGATATTATTTATGTTGGAAAGCAATAAAATTTAAGCGCTCAGAATAAAATCACTATAATAGTCGAGTCGTGTCAAATCAAAAACAATTGAATTTTATACATACTGTAACGTATATTATGTTTATAGACGACTAATCTGATATATTATATTTCACCGTATTCAATATAGTGATATATTACGAGACGTGGATATTTCACTTCCTGACCGTAAAATACCGCAGTCAAGCGATTGTTTTCAAAATACATCCACGGCCGTTTCGTAAATATGGTGCAATTTTATATTTTCAAAACACCACACTGCCATTAGTTATCGTTTATGAATGTTTAAATATTGTCTGCGCGCCGTCTATTGACTTTAAAACGCGTTGTTTACTTTTCGTTGGCAAAATATAATACGACGTGATGTTCGTTTTTTTCGAGCGCAGTCGATTTTTCAACAGTCAATATTGTTTGCGTCGAATTGTGTATTGAAGTTGTCACATGTTCACATCCAAATATCACGTACGGTTTTTTTTTTTTTCCTATTTTATTCAACGTTTAAAAGGACATAAAGGGTTTATTTAGTAGTTTACAAATGTATATAATATAAATAATAATTTAACGCGAACGCGCAATTATTGTCGGCAAATCACGCCGCACATTTTCAATGTTTATACGTCGACGGTGAGAGAAATCTGAGTGGGTGACGGGTGTCACGTACACGAATCGGATGTAATACACTATAATATATCAAATCAAACATAGGTATCGACAGATTATTTGAAGTTGTCGAATCATGACGGTTCGAGTGCAGCGGTCGTATAAAAAAATGTCGCTCCGAAGGCGCAGCACTCGTTTGCCGGTCGTGTGCTATCCGCAGACAATTTCTCAACTTTCTTGGGTGATAAATATTATCTACATGATATATACTATATGTACTCGTATCATAGACCTAATCGAAATTTGAAATTAGGTCGAGAGCGTAAATCCCAATCGTATATTCGTATCGTATTTTAATGTTTCCCAATCGAACACACGACGACGACGACGTCGTCGTCGTCGCGCTGGACAAACAGACTGAAAAATAAAATATATTATCGCCCGTTTTCAATATCGTTTTTAATTTGTCGCGTTTTGTGTGTTTCCGCAGGATTTCGGCGACGCGCTCAGGGCGACCGCAGAAGACGCGTCCGATTGGCTCGTCAGCGGCGGCGGCAACGGCCGGTCGAATTCTCACGTGGTACTGCACGACCGTCTGATGACCGACGCGCTGTTGGGCAATGCCCCTATCAAGGCCGAACACTCGTATTGTACCACGCACGGGTCTAGGGAATCGCTGGACGCCATAGGTGAGTCACGTCGTCGTCGTCGCCGGGTTTCATAATTCGCTAAATAAGTTTGGCGTAAACGACGCATTCCTCCGCCGCATTCCTGTAATAGACTCGCGGAACAATATAATATAGAAATTCTATATATACATATATATATATTATAATAATGCAGCAGTATAGGTACGAGAACCGCTTATGGTAAAAAGAGGGGGCAACGGCCGTGAGTCATGGAAGAAAAAACCCGTTACATGTTCCACTAAAACGAAATAGCCATTTATATTATATATAATACCTACGCGCACACACATTATTTATATATAATATTAGAATATACGTGTTATATCATAATGTAGGTTCTTGACCGGGGGTCCGTGGGCCCCTGGCGGGGGGGGGGGGGTCCGTAGACGGTTACTCGGGGGTCCACGGGGTGGCTGTGAGTTTTTTTTTTCTTCAAATAATCCGATAATAAACTTTTTTTGAAATTTATTCATAATATTTATTTATTTATTTCAAATATACGGACGTAAGTTTAATTATTAGAAGCAAAGAGCTGTACAATAGATATAAATCTTAAATAACAGATTATACAAATACACATAAACATATATACAATATATAATCACATACATAAATTTAAAATACATAGAGAACTTGGATTATAAAAGTGAAACGTATGAGACTAAGGACCGCTAAATATAATCACTAGGGCACGGATGTTGTAGTAGTAAAAAACTACTAAAATTGATTGCGGTATTGCACTAAAAAATACCGAAAATTGCACTTAAAATATTAAAAATTGCACTAAAAATTACAACATTTCGTTATAATTTATAGATGTTTTATTTCAATTCTGCCAAAAAAATATATTTTTTACATTTTATATTAATAAATATTAACTAATAATCTATGCGTATTTTCTAAACATATTAAATATTTTAAATTTTAAACCTTATTGCATTGGACTATTATAAGTGTTTGTTTTAAATTTTCGAATTCGAACGCTCTTCGATTTGGAGCCAATAAGTTGTTATACCTCGAAAAACTTCGTTCTACGTCGGTCGATGTAAGTGGAGCGTATTTAAAATAAGCTATATCGTTTATTGTTAAGTCTTCTGGTAAACCATCGAAACATTTTCCTTGACCAGTGAGTATATCATTTATTTTAATAATAGTTTCAAATCCGATATTCTTTTCAATAACTTTCTTGAATGGACTGAAATTCCGATTTCACAAAATATATTTTCTAATTTATTTTGAACATTTTTAATTATTCCAATAGCTTCAACTATCGGAAGTCCTTGATTTTCTAATTTTAAAATCGCGTCCGGCAAAAATCCGTAGTTCGAGTGAATAAATACTAAATCGGCTGAAGTTGAAATCCGGATAAAAATCTGGATAGAAATATTTAAGTATTATCTATAAGACTGCTGAGTTTCGAATATAGCTAAAATAGTTGTATAAAATGATTAAATTCAACAAAATTGCAATAAAATTGCAAAAATGGCAAAAATTGCAAAAAATTGCACTTAAAACTTTTAGATTTGAATTCGTACTTACATGAAACGTATTTAAAACTTACTTAGCAATAAATTGGAAAGGTAGAAGAAAAGTTGCAAATGCAACAACATCCGTGCCCTATTAATCACACTTAAATCGATTGCCTGCTGCCATTATAATAGATTAGCGGGGCAATTGATAATATAATTTTTAGTGGAATGAACTGGGTAAAAAGGCTTATGATCTCTTGTGTTCTGGGAATTTATATTAAAATTAACGAGTGAGAGAAGATCCGGACAAATATAGTATTACCTAAAATTAAGTCGTGTAAAAATTTTGATATAAGGAGAGAACGTCTGTCATTAAGTGACGATAAATTATATAGTCTAGTGCAGGGGTCGGCAATTAATTTATATGGCGGGCCAGATATTTAAAAAAAAAAAATTTCGAGGGCCAAAAAAATCTTAAACATAATTTTATCATTAATGTATTTATTTTTGTATTAAAAACACGTTTTAAGACACAGTATTTAATATTTAATTATTTATAAAGTAATAACAATACATTCATACTAATAATAACAAAATTTAATGAGAAAAATGACATTTCTTTTCTTAAGCTAATTTTTTAAAATCTGGTACTCTTTATTATAAACAGCTTTATACGATGAACGCTATCGTAATTTCCTAATAAATCATAAAAATAGATCGCCTCTGAAATCTGAATATTGTATTTTACACACACACGCGAATGCAAGCGACTCGGCCCGCAGCCGTGACTGCTGCGGCACGTTCAACAACAACACAGATAATGATTAACCGTTATTATTGTCTCAGCGCCTCATGAAATCGATTTCAATATTAGTTTAATTTTTGTTATGAAGGGTGGGGGGGGAGTGATGCATAGGATATATAGGAAAATTAAGAAAATTTTTGGCGGTCCATATTTTTTCCTTCCGCGGGCCGGACATGGCCCGCGGGCCGCCTATTGCCGACCCCTGGTCTAGTGTTATCATTAAAAGAATAATTTTAAATCAAAATTTTTTTTTTTTACAAGGGGGGGGGGTCCGTGATTATATTTTATACTTTATGGCCCAGGAAAGGTTAAGAATGTGTTATTTATTTTACGGGCCGGGCCCCTTTTGAAACGCAGCGTATTAGATCTAATACAGACGGGTAACCCAGACAATCATGAATATACATTTGGCATTTTAATTCATTAGGAGACTGTTGAATATATAATATAATAACGTGCCTATAATACGCGTCATTGTTATTGTTCAAAAAGAATGTCGACTTTCGTTATTAGTTCCTCGAACGATGTTTTTAAAAAACATAACGCCACGATGTTATGCTAGGCACAACTATTTTATGCCGTCCCACAACTAATGTGCGTGTGCTTATTGTGACCGGGACGAAGATTGGTGGCGTATTTACGGGGGTGGGGGATAGATCCCCCTTGGCCTTTTTTTATTTACCTATAGAATATATTCAGGGTAGGGACACAGGGGCAAGTGCCCCCCCTGTCGATTTTCTATTGACAATTTTTTTTTCATGTAACTACGATATAGTATCATATAAATGAAAAATTCAGTAAATAAGGATAATACTTCCTACTATTATATAATCATTATCTGCATCCTCCGCTGATGGAAATTCGGTTTCCAAAACGACACGATGATAATATTGTTGTAGGTAGCGAAAAAAACACACTATTATCATTATTCGTTGTAATAATATTATATCGCATATTCATGGCGTTGTCGGTATATTTATTTTTTTTTCATTTTCGGTTTATGGAAATGTCATGAAGTTTGCGGCAAAACCGTCGTCGTAAATAAAAAAAAAAATCTACTGAAAATCATTATCATATTATATGCGAGATATACGACAACAACAGCACGGGGGGGAAAAAAAAAAAGAACTCACAAAACCCAGTATGCTTTTTAATTCTGTGTACTCGACGACGACAACCTGTTGCAAACGCATCAAACGACACGTGCGATAAAAACATAACGTCACCGATATTATTTAGCATAATTCTGTGACCTACTATATATTATAAGCGTGTCCCGAACGTTTAAACGTTCGTTGTTTTGTTTTTGTTTTTTTTTTTTTTTTCGCGAGCACGTTATCAATATTATAAACGTTTTCAAATTACTATTTAAATTCAATTCGACGTTTCATTCAAAAATAACTACGTGACGTACCAACGATATTTAAAAATAGAGGAGGTACCATATTATAATACTTTCACGATTATTATTATCGTATAGACCGTGTTCCGAGTGCATTAATCCTAAACGCGTCTGAACAGTACTTATTATTTGCTTTTTCCGAGTTTACGTCGCGACCTCTAATGGATATTAATAAAAAAAAAAAAAAATTCCTTTTTAATTCACTTTTGACATAACAAATCCAAGTACTACTTTTAAAAATATTCGTGTTGGGCCACCCTTAACACCTGAGGGGTTTGAAAGTCAGAGATTTCATGAAAATCGGTCAAGCCCGGAGTTGGATAACAATAACAACACGACCGCGTTTTCAAAAAGTTTTTCAGACTTTTTCGGGCAATTTTTCAAATTCTCCTCTCCGTAAGTACTCGTCTCATCCTCGTACTCCTTCGAGGAATATTATAAAACGCCTCGACGTTGCTGAACGACGATAATTTTACCCCCCGAGTTGCGCGAGCATACGGACAAATCGTCGTCGTCGTTGGCTTTTTTAAAAACGTGTAAATGAAAAACAATTCGGATACGTGCTCGAAACCACGTCCACGACGGTTTTACTCTAATGGAGGTAGTTTAAAGGTAATAATATGCGTAATAATGAGGGGACGGCGCGCGGCGGCCGTAGTAGTAGTCGCTCGTAATGGAATGTTTAAACGTATATCCGAACGTTTAATATTGTAATCGATCGTAATGACGTGCACGTTGACGGTTATTGTCGTTATTGTTTTCGAGATATACAAACGTACACGAAATAATGGTCGTGTATAATACGCGCGTTCATAATAATAATTATCTATCTATCTCGTCGGTTATTTTTTCATTTATTTTTTTCACGCTCTAGATTTGGACGAGGATAGCAGTCAGGACGGCACTTGTAAACTGACGTTCGACGAAGTGAGGTGCGATCGTACCGGCAACATCGAAATGATCAGTATCAAAGACGACGCGGTGTCGGTAAAAGACGAACCGATGAGCGACCAGGAATACGTCGAGACTTCGTCTTCGTGCCCGCCGTCGCCGTGTTCCGCGACCGACGACATTCACGCGTCCAGACATTACGGCAAGGTACGATTATTGCTTTTTATTTAAAAAATTAACTAAATTATCGTACAATATGTCAAAATATGAACGAGGAACCCGACACTTTTATCTAATCTCGTTTTGACTATGACGCAAAATAATATAATATGTTGATTTATAAATAGTTTAAACGTTTAAAATAATACCCATTGGTACGGTACAAATAATATTGAATCTATATCTATATATATAAAAATGGAGACAAAAAATTGGAAATTGAATCAGTTGAGAACGGCTGGGCCGATTTGGCTCAAATTTTTTTTAAATGATGGAGAATGTCGGGGAGCGGGTTTATAGCATAAATTATGGAGAAAATTAACCCTAAGGGGGTTAAAAGGGGTAAAAATGGAAAAAATCCTGAGTCAATGGAGCTTTGTGGTATTAAATTTTGTCAATAGTTTCATTGAATATAGCAGAGGCCCCATGGGAAAGGATTTTTCGAAATTCTACCCCTAAGGGGGTTAAAAGGGGTAAAAAGGGTGAAACTAGAAAAATTCGCCTGGCTGGAACTGCTGGAGCTTTGAGTATGAAATTTGGGCAGCAGTTTCGTTTTATATAGTAGAGACCCCATTGGAAAGGATTTTTCGAAATTCGACACCTACCGGAGTTAAAAGGGGTAAAAATGAAAAAAAAAACTGATAAAATAAAAAGTTATACTGCACACGGGCGAAGCCGGGTTATTCAGCTAGTATTATATAAAAATGGAGCCAAAAACGTATAACAATTCATCAATTGAGGGCCGATTTGGCTCAAATTTTTTTTTGAATTGTTCGTAATTGCCAGGAGAAAGTTTTTACGAAAAAAAAACCATTTGGAAAAACCAAATTAGGGGAGGTGCTAAAACGAGGATTTTGTGATGTACTTTTAAAAATGTTTGTTTATAAATGGTTGCTATTGGTTATAGGAAAAATTCAGCCCATTTATATGTACGTATACAGCTATACTGTAACCATAGTGACCATTATCATTGTTTATAAATTTTTTTGCGAATAATTTTCAATTAAAATATATATAAGTGTTTCATATACTTTTCACATATACGAGTATATATATATATATACGATATATATATCGTACATACTTACAATAAGTTAGTAATTTTTCATAATACAAAATTTTAAATGGCAAAACAACATTTGTTGTTAACAATATTGTAAACAACAATTTCTGTCATTCGTGGGGTTTCTGCAACACAAGCGATTCATTTACACCGACGACAAAATATAGTGTACCCAACGATTTCGTCCGGTTGTTTTTTTTTCTCTCGATATTCGAATTTGTTCGTCGATCGCGCAGAGGCGTAGAAAAGGAAATGAGAAGAAAAAAAAAAACTTTACGACTTTATAATATTATATAAACAACATAGTGCTGTTTGTGCAATAGGAAAAGACGAATTATTATAACCTTGACCATGTTTTTAGCATAACCTTGCATCCTTGTACGTTGGAATAAAAGTAAAAATGTGTTACGAACAAAAATATCGGCAAGGTCATCGTAACTTATAATATTCCAACACTACTCGGGGGAAAAATGAAAATTAACAATATTTTCGTTTTAACAATATTTTCGGCGGAGGTTGAACAAGGACGCGCGTACTCGTATAGCAGTAATGATCTCGCTGTCGAATATTATTATAAGTTACGATTTTGCCAAGTAGTTTGAAAAACAATCAAAATGTACGAACATGGTTGGATATGATATAGCCGAGGTGTATGTGATTTCACACGGAGAAACCAAACGCGCGACGGAATGAAATTATTTTGAATAAACAGTTCCTAGAAACGTGTTGTCGGAAAATAGAGAACGGGATAAATTTATTGGTTTTTTTTCTTTTCTTTCTAAATATTAATTTGTATTTACATGTAACGGCGGCGGCGGCGGCTCCCATTAACCGTAACGGCAATAAATAATATAACCGCGCGATGACGTCATGCTCTCTGATGTTCGAGATATCGGACAGAATTTAACCGTAGACGAAAAAAAAATAAAAATATTTTAATGTCATGCTTTTAAACGCTCGAATACATTTCGTAAGACCGTTTTTTTTTTTTTTAATAATAATAATCGATCGAGTGCAGCGCGGATTCTTGAAAAAAATTAATTTCATCGGCTACGATCGGAAACGAAATCAATACGCATGGGATATTTCCGACGAGACTCTAATAGTTTCCTCTTGCGATTTTTTTTACCGCGTTTAAAGCGATTCGTTTCGTTATTAGTTTTGCGCTGGCCATATGAAATTGCCGGATAAAATAAACATGAATTCTAATGACTTACGATCGTTTCAAGGGCGTTAATTATTATTAATAGATTAACGTTTAGATCAAATTTTTTTTTTTCCAATAAAGAGAATAAATCATTGGGAAATACCGCGTTCCCGTAGAGCAGGGGTCTCCAACCTACGGGGCCCGCCGAGCTCTCACCCCGATGTGGTGGAAATATATTTTAGTTTTCGGTTTAAGAATTTTCCGCATAATATAATAAGTAGGGCTGGGATTTTGATGCAAAGGCATCTTTTTTTCTGATGTTTTGAAACGTTGATCCGTAAGTATAAAATGTGTTTTGGGTGATACTGATTATTTTAAAGTATTATTTATTTTGCATTTTTTTGCATTTTTTGACAAAATTAAACATAAATGCATTTTTAGGACATATTTTGACGTTTTTAGTGCATTTTCTTAGTTTTTAGAGCATTTTTCACAATTTCTTCATAAAATGAACGAAAATTGTTGCGATGCACAAGAAATTTTCGGCAAACTGCTGACGGTACGAATAATAAATTATATATAGTATCATATATTCATATATTTCATCGTAGCTAGGCTTTTCCCCGAAAATTATCACCGTTATATTATACCTATTATAAATTATTATTATTAAAAATATAATAAAATTAAATAAAATATTAAAAATACTGTAGTGTAATTTAAATTTTTTTTTCTAATTTTTAACCTATAATAAATATAATTTAAATGCATTTTTTTAGTTTTTTTAGTCATTTTTGCATTTTTTTTAAGGGCATTTTTGAAGTTTTTTAGTGCATTTTTGAGTTTTTTAAGTCATTTTTGCATTTTTTTTTAAGGGCATTTTTTGAAGTTTTTTAGGGTATTAAAATCCCAGCCCTAGTAATAACTAAAAAATAAAAGTAGCTCATTCTGGTGTTGTTCTCGACAATTAAAAACGGCAAAAACCTCATTGATCGCGAATTCGTCTATATTTTAACGTTCGATAAACAACGTTCGTTGTTGCCGCGGCAATTTTTTTCAATTATAGCAATAAAATATAATATCTGTCTTCGATTTCTCTATTTTTCTCTAAACCGGCAACCCGCGGCCCTCCAAATATATTTCACGGTGTTTAAAATTTCAATTTTATAGCTTAAATTGTTATCAACTAAATTCAAATTAATTAAATTATATTTTTTAATATTTCAATTTTGTATGCGGCCCTCCATAAAAAACAAACAAACTTTGGCTCGCAGTAAATAAAGGTTGGAGATCCTTGCCGTAGAGCAGGCATGTCAAACACGCGGCCCGCGGCTCATTTTTTTTGTGGCCCGCGGCTATCGATATTAATGTGCGAAAAATAAAAATAAAATAATTAGTATGATTTATATTTTATTTAAATGTTAATGTTCATTTGTTTTTTAATTTTTTAATTTAGTTGTAATTGCTGTATTCGTAAACACAAAGAATAAAATTGAAAAATGTATACAAAATATTTATTTTTTGGCTAAATTTTCATGTGCGGCCCAAATAGTAAACTTTTCAATATATTTGGCCCACCTGATACTTTGAGTTTGACATGCCTGCCGTAGAGAGAGTCGTGCGTTTCATGAATATCATCACTATCTCTCTCCTCTAAAACGAATAATACAAAATTAAAATGATAACAACCGATTGTTCGTAAGATTTTTTTTTCATCGTTTCGTTTTCGTCTAGTGTAAAAGCCGACGTCGACTATAGTAACTATACGTGGTTTTGTGCAGACGAGGCACACGTTTCATTAAATAGATCCACGTTAAAAGTAATTTTAAAATAATTTAAAATTTCGTTCATTGCACAAAAGGCACTTGTCCCGGACATGTGACCTTTTTGCATCAAAATTATACAATATGTAGTAATAATACTATCAGAACTTAACTCCGTGAACGTGATTTCACTTTAGTAATCCTTAGAGAATGGTAAATATTATCGTATTTAGTTGGTTTTGTTCACTATTAATAACTCTAGGCCTTTTTATATTTTTAAATAATTTTTTTCCTATTTAAAGTTGTTCAAAAAAATTTCTGAAAGACATTCATAAAATTTCTAATTATTATTAAATTAAAAAAAAATCAAATATTTATGATTCATTATTAGTATGTAATCTACTGTATAATATTTAATAATCTTATTTTTTAATTTTCACGGATATTAAAGCTACTTATTTATAAGTAAACGTTATTTTCGAAAAACGAAAGGTAATTCGATGCATTAACGGCACACGTCCAAGACCTTAAAGTCCTTAAGAAACCTAGAGTTTAATAATTATATTTCTTAAAGTGATTGTAAAACCATGTATAATACCATGTCATAAACTATATTATTCCATAACGTAACAATTTTTAATTCAATATTTTTTTCAGATATATTATGTTTTTTGTGTTCCCTGGAAAATTTTAAAACTTGGACTTGTGCCCTTTCTGCATTTAGCGATTCAGTTGTGATAGTAATAAACCGGCGACATCCGTATTATATCGATCGATACTTTTGAAAAATCGTCGCCCGAGGAAATTATTTCATTGTTTTTTTCATTTATTTTTCGTCATTTATATATTCATAAACTGAACCGACTCGATGAATTAACTCGCTAGTAAATCTATAAAAAAAAACACGACTCGTTTAATTATTGTGCGCCACGTTAAAATAATCGTATCTATTAGTGTTTGTTTTTCACTTCATTATGTAGGTTAATACGAGTTATATTTGTGTCGGTTTAATTGAAAATCCAGTATTCTTTCGGTGGTCTATTAGTGCCGCCGCCGCCGCCGGACTCGTCGACCAGTCTTATTCCATTTCCCTTATTAGATGTTGAAATATTATATTATGTGTATCTATAATTTATCGACGGGACATTTTTATACGTTTTAACTTCAAACTCGGTTTTGAAAGCTCTCCGATTGTAGACGCAACAATATTGCCATACGTATTATTATGAAACCTATAATTTTAGATTTATCTATTTCGTTTTTACTCGAATTTCCAATAACGAATTTCCAACAACGATCGGAAAAGATCATCGTGTAGTTTTCGAACAACGGAAATCTATACGATTATTAAGTACTCGAAAATATAGGCGCACTACTATTACGCCCGTACCGGCGCGCGCGCGCGATAAATAAATATTTGAAAACAGAAAATGTGTTTTAACGAAATAATAATAAAATTATATAATTCAATAACGTTGCAAACTTGTTACGAGCGTATTTTTTTTTCACCCGGTTAAAAAATTTGCATCGCATTGTCGTCGATGTCGCGTCTCCGCCGCGCCGCCGCCGCCGCCGCACACCAGTTGCCAGCTGTATATAGTTATATTTGACACGAACAATTCGATAAAAAAATAAAAAAAAAATAAAATCATGTTGCAGGTACAGAAAACCAGTTACAACGAACCTACGACGGTCGTGTTGACCTCCAGAGCTTTCCTCAACCAACCGCACAGATTAATCGTACCCAACTTCGGTTTGAAAATGGACGGCACAGGTAAAAGGATAATAATAATAATAACCGATGATGATGATAATAATAATAATATACGACTCTTTATTACACACACCCACGACGCGCGACGATTTAGTCGTGGAGTGGGGGAAAAAACTCGAATCGTGTCGTCGGGCATATTACGTTTTCTTGCGACAAAACCCATTACCTTCGGGTCCCCGTGACCACCACCCTGTACTGCACAATAATATTTTTATGTTTATTTTTCACGGACGAGCGTTATAGTGTGTATAATGAATGTATAACGTTTTTTTGCTCGTCAGGTTTTACACTGCCGCCCACGCCGCCGTCGTCTACGTCCAGCGACAGCGAGGGCGGTAACGTATCGCCACACCACCGGTCGTCGCCCACTCGGCGGTTGTTCCTGTCTGCGTCCTCGTCCTCGGCCACCACCAGCAGCCGGCAGCCCATCCAGACGCCTTTGATCAGCTGCCAGCCGAAAGGTTCGACCGGCGCCCTGATGCTCACCGAGGAGGAGAAACGCACCCTGCTGGCCGAAGGCTACCCCGTGCCCACCAGGTTGCCGCTGACTAAGGCCGAGGAAAAGTCGCTGAAGAAAATCCGCAGGAAAATTAAAAACAAGGTAACCGCCGCGGCCTGCCGGCCGGCCCCCCCCCCGCCTCCGGGGTTACGCGTGAAACGTTTGTTCCTCCTCCGACGACGTGTCCTGTACTATTAATTATAAAAAAAAAAGAAGATAATTCGGTCGATTCTACCCGATCAGGATCATTATTCCCGTAGAGCAGTGTTTCCCGACCTTTTTTAAAAATCTCACACCGCCCCCCCCCCAATCAATTTTTTAAAACGATAAACGTTTTATTTTTTTATAAGCTATTTAATTTAAGACAAAATATCATTTGACATTTTAACGCTACAATTTAGTTAATTTTAAATTTAAATACCTACTACTAATAATTAATAATTATATAATTTAATTTCGAATTCGCTAATATAAAATTATAACACAAAAAACACTTATGTGACTAATGACTGCCCCCTGAGGTTGATGTTTTCCTGCTAACGAAATGATATCTGGCTCGATAGATTGGTCGGCATTAGTCTTAAATCTCCTCTTTCACATATTTCTAATTTATTTCTTGATTTGGTCAAAAGTCGTTGAACCGCACTAAAGCCTTTTTCGACCAGGTACGTCGACGGAAAAGCCATAATTAGTTTAATTTCACTTCTTTCCAAAGTTAAAAAAAATTTAAACGATAGATGAGCGCCCCCTTTAGCGCCCCCCTCATAAAAACGCCCCCTTCAAAATAAAAAATGCCCACAAGGGGGGGGAGGTAACGCCCACGTTGGGAATCACTGCCGTAGAGTGTATTTTCGAGGGCAATAATTAGACAAGCGATTAAATGTCAAGCGTTGTAAGATTACAACAATCAATATTTTAAACACGAGCGTTTGAAAATCGAACTTTGACCAGATCGGTTGTCCCTTTGAAGAAAAGCGATTTCTAAGAAACTACGTAAATGATATTCCCCGTTTACACTTCTCCGCGTGTAGGTGGAGGTGGTTTACCCCGGGGCACAATTAACGATCAATATCTCTCTATCTTTGTCGATTAAATACCGATCGTGATCATTGTTTTCGGTGTAGATATCGGCGCAAGAGAGCCGGCGCAAGAAGAAGGAGTACATGGATTCGTTAGAGAGGAAGGTCGAGATCCTCGTCTCCGAAAACTGCGAATACAAAAAAAAAATCGTCAATCTAGAAGAAAGTAACGGGTCTCTAGTCCAGCAGTTGCAAAAGCTCCAGAAACTACTGGGCCTTCAAGAGACGCAACTCGTAAGTGTTACGATACGTATACGATTATTACTACATTTTTTTTTTCAATCTAATGAGATCATCTCATTGATCTATCAAATTTTTATTTTGCCATTTTTCGGCTTTATTTCTCTCATCGACATTATCGTTTTATCATGTTCACTACGTTTAAAATCATTTTTTTTTTCTAAAACACGGCCGAGTTTTCTCATACGTAATGGTTATATTTTTTTTTTTCGTGAAAATATTATAAAAACAAAAGATAATATAATCTCATTTCAACTTAATTTATAGTCTATATTGTAAACAATAGAAAACAATTTACTAGAGTCAAAATTTTATTCGATTATTCGACCATTTTGTCGGGTCGTTTTTTCGATAATTTATTCATACTTTTTGGAAGTCGTTTTCAAACGGCTTTCTTCCGATTATTACGATAGACCAGCGGTTCCCAAACTTTTTTTTCCGCGGTGTCTTTTTTTGGAACAAATTTAGCCGCGGTGCCCTATTTTGGACCAAATTTAACCATGGTGACAGAACAAAAAAAAAAAACTCATTGATAGCCAATTTTATTGATTTTATTAAACCTAATACAATCTAAGTATTCCGAGCCAAGTACACAACTAACTTAATTATATAATAAATCAATGCATTTTTAAACAAAAAAAAAAAAAAAAACATACATACATACATTTTAAACTATTTGTTATGGGCCGTAGAACGCGGTGCCCTTAGTAAGGGCTCGTGGTGCCCCTAGGGCACCGCGGTGCACAGTTTGGGAACCGCTGCGATAGACTATCCTGCGCCGGTCTGCGGATCGATCGTCCTGCCAACCTCGGATGGTCTCGTTTCGTTCCGAGTTTCCTGATCCCCAGGCATCTCGGATAGGCAATATCGGTGCATACGTGTGTTGATTCGTCCCCGTAAATCGCGATTAAAGAGATAATACAACTCTGTGTTTTTCATCAAACGATTCCAATTTTCCTCGTTGTTTTCGATGAAATCAAAAAGACCGTTCCCCGAAGCGCGCGGCGGCGGCGGCGGCGTGTTAAATCATTTAATATTATAATAATTGTGTTTTAAATAATAATTACTAAGAACGCGAAACCGTTTTTTTTTTTTGTTTTTTTTTCAGAGTCAGCAACTGAAGACCAAATAATTACACACACTTGCCAGTGGGGTAAATTGTACATAACGACCAATGGTGAGTAGAGCGACCGAACAATACGGTGTTATTAAAAAAAAAAAAAAAGTCCCCGGGAGCTGCTAGACGTCAAAATCACAACACGCTAACGCCATCTATATTACACCGCGAACGCGTTCGATATTTATTTTTTTTCTATTTTTTACCCAGAGAGAGGAGAGGTCGATTTTCCGACGATCGCTTTTCGCGACGATAATGATCACGCACGTCCTTGGCGGTCGAGCCGCACGAGTTCCGCTCGACTGATGGGGGGAGGGGGGCAGGGGCATGCAAATGAACGCGAAATAATTTCGAAAAACGTTATTTTATTTATTTATTTATTTATTTATTTATGTATTTTTCAGGTGCAAATATACAATATGTTTAAGAGTTTTAGTTCAATGTCGACAGCTAGTCCGTGAAATTACCAAATGCCCGTCTCTGTGAGTGTTGTTGTTCGCACAATTAAATATAAAACATCGCGCGATGGTGATGATGATGATGATGATTATCGCATTGATTTTTTTTTTTTTGTAAAACGAACGAGAGACGTTTATGTTTTTCGTTCTCCTCTTTTTAGAGCGCGAGAGATAGAAAAAAAAAAAAATAAATAAATCTCACGTCTGGCCAATGCGTTTCTGTTGCAGAACAATGTATTACACGAGTCACGGCCGACGGAAATTATTATTAATAATATTTAATTATCGCGTGAAAAATATTGTACATAAAATATATTATAGATATAATAATAATAATAATGATAATAATAATGAACTCGTAATAAATACGTATTACTACGTTGTGTATAAGGAAAAAAGGAAAAAAGGAAAAAAAAGAAAAAAACGACTGACGAAAAAACACCAATTATATATCGGATTTTATAAAAGCGATGTTTTGTTTTTGATGCGCGTACGATGATAATAAATCAAAAATAATATTAACTCTTTTAATCTCATTATTATTCGCCCGTAAGTGCCAAAACTATATAATATGTATCGCATAAACGTATATTTTTTTTCATTACGTTTTATTTTAAATCGCTTGTGTCTCTGTGCCTGCCGCGCGCGTAAATATATTATTATGCTATACAGATGTTATATATTTTTATTTTTTTTTTTTTGTTTCCGTGTTATATATATTTATAAATCGATAAACAAACGATATTATATTATTATATAATAATATTGTTAAGGAGCGTTTTCCTTTAGTTCGATAACGAAAGAAAAATACGTTAGGATAATAATAATTCGCGTCGATTATTATACTATAAATTTTATCGATTATTATAATATTATGATTATTATATTGGAATATTGTACATACTAGTATATTTTATTATTATATTAACTAAATTTTGTTGTCAATTTAAAATATATATATATACGTATATATTTTATAGTTATATTAAATTAGTTAAATTTTTAAATATTATTATATATAAGTTTACGCAAACAAATATTGAATTATTTTGTTATAGAAAATAATATTTTTGTATAAAAAAAAAAGAAAAAAAGAGACATTTATATATTATATTATATCATGTGCAATTTTTAGCAGATTCCCATTAGCACGTAATATTATTATTATTTTATGTTATATAGTGTGCGTAAACACTTGTTTTTTTTTTTTTATTTATTTATTTTATTTTTTATTATTACTATTATTACCGGGGTAGCACGTACGTTATGTTTAAATGTATACTCTCTCTCTTTCTGTCTCCTCTCTCTCTCTCTCTCTCTCTCTCTCTCTCTCTCTCTCTCTCTCTGCTGCAGTCGTCCCAAAATTATAATATTATGTGTTTGGTCATTTTTGTTTTTTTACTACTTGTGAATATTGAAAAGGGAAAATAATATTATTATAATCGACCGTGAAATTGTGCTCATCAATGATTTATTGTTTTTCGATGATTTGTTGTTGTTGTTGTTGTTGTTTCGATCCGGAGTGTATTATTATTATTATTACCTGACGCGCGTGTGTGTGTCGTGCTACTTAAACATCCGCGGTTCTCTCGGTACAGTCGGAACGTTGAAATCGTAATAAAAGAAAAATACAATCTCATTTATATTGAAAAAAAGAAGCGTTATTATATTATACAGTAAAACTTCCGTTAACGGTCACCTCTATAGGACGGTCACCTCTATGTAACGGTCAATTTGTTTGGTCCCGTCGAGTGTTATGGGAAAAAAACATTAATACTTCTAAATAGCGGGCACTCTAATTAACGGTCAACATTTAAAAGTATATCAAATGGAAAATTATTATTTCGAAATTATTTTTGACAGTTTATCTTAACGAGCTTAATTTATGATGTCGATAAGGCGATAACACTTGTCCGTGACTGTGTATTTTGTCATTTGTGTTCAGTGTATGTTTAAAACGTTTCGAAGTACGTACCTATAATTTCAATGGCGTCCAAACGAAAACATCTAACTTTAACAGAAAAAATCAAATTGTTAGATTTTTACCAAAAAGAAAATGTGAGTGCACGTACTCTTGCAGATAAATTTGGAATAGGAAGAACACAAGCCACCGATTTAATAAAAAACTGAGAAACGATTTTAAAATTATGGAAATCCCACGGTAATGATCAAATGAAAACTACAAAACGTCGTAAAACCGAATCAGGCAATATCAACGAAGTTGTATACGAATGGTTTTGTGCAGCTCGTGCTAAAAAATCATAAATACAATTTTTAATACCCATATTCATATGCGTTATTTTAATATTGGTGTTTTATTTTTAAAATTTGTATGACCTCTATATAGCGGTCACCTGGAAGGTCTTGAACTTCTGTTAACGGTCACCTCTGTAGGACGGGCACCTCTAAATAGCGGTCATTATTTACAGTCCCTTCAGTGACCGCTATATGGAAGTTCTACTGTATTATATTATTGTTCTCGTTCCGAAATACACAAGTCGTCCACAATACGGTGGAGAAAATGACACGTTTGTTGTGCGCGCCGAGAGTCGAGTTTTTAATTCTTTTCCGCGGAAAAATAAACGTCGGCCCGTTTGGTTTTAGTAATGAATTTTAGTCGTTTTAGTATTCAGTCACGTAAACCAATCGTTGAATTACTACGTAGAGAGAGAAAAACACTACTTTATTCGTACGCGTCGAATTTTTTACTCGCTCGCGTCGCGATGTTTTCGCAAGTGTCGGCCGACGATATCGATAATATCTAAAAACAACTATCGCGATATCGTAGTTATTTGTGAATTCGAATCCGAAACGCGTCGTCGGTGGAAAAACAACTCGAAGAAGAACCAAAAAAAAATCACATATTTCCACGTATTGTTTCCACGCTTAATTTTCCACGTTTACATTTCGCTTGTTTGTGCTACAACGACGACGACACATAACTCAAAAAACACGATTTTACACAAAACGAATTTGAACGTTTAATTTACAATAAGATGACGATAAATCGTGTTTAAATGATTGCTCTAGAAACTTATTTCAATGGAAGAAGAATGTTATAACACGACACCAATATGCTTTCAATTTTCACATACGACAAAGAAAATGACGATTTTTGAGTGACGTCGTCGTTGTGGCAAACAAGCGATTTAAAATTTTTCATACTTTTAAGGCAATACATAATCAATTGTTATTAATAATTACGAGTACATGCAAATCGATATCGATATTCGAACTACTCGAAGAACTAAATCCGTAAACTGAAAATCACGTATTTCTATTATTTCCACACTTAATTTTCTACGTTTACATTTTTAATTTGTCGTACTTTTAAGGCCATAGATAATACATTTATTATTAATAATTGCAAGTATATGCAAATCGATTATTCGAACTATTCGAACGTATTTCTATTATTTCCATACCTAATTCGCTATGTTTACATTAATATTTTTAATTTTTCAAACGTATGTGGAAAAACTACTCGAAGAAAATCCTAAAACTGAAAATCACGTATTTCTATTATTTCCATACATAATTTGCTACGTTTAAATTTAAAATTTGTCATACTTTTAAGGCAATACATAATTAATTGTTATTAATAATTACGAGTACATGCAAATCGATTATTTGAACTACTCCGAAGAAAATGCGTAAACTGAAATCACATATTTCTATTATTTCCACACTTAATTTGCTACGTTTACATTTTTAATATTTCAAACGCATGTGGAAAAACTACTCGAAGAACTACATCCGTAAACTGAAAATAACGTATTTCTATTATTTCCATACCAAATTCGCTATGTTTACATTAATATTTTTAATTTTTCAAACGTATGTGGAAAAACTACTCGGAAGAAAATCCTAAAACTGAAAATCAAGTATTTCTATTATTTCCATACATAATTTGCTACGTTTATATTTAAAATTTGTCATACTTTTAAGGCAATAGATAATAATAAGTAATTAATAATTACAAGAATATGCAAATCGATTATTCGAACTACTCGGAAGAAAATCCGTAAACTGTAAATCACGTATTTCTATTATTTCCATACTTAATTTGCTACGTTTATATTTTTAATTTTTCAAACGTCTGTGGAAAAACTACTCGAAGAACTAAATCCGTAAACTGAAAATCACATATTATATCTATTATTTCTGCACTTAATTTTCTACTTTTATATTTAAAAAATTTGTCATACTTTTAAGGCACTGGTTCCCAAACTGGGGGGCGTTTACACATTGCTGGGGAGGCGCAAGCAGTTATTACGAAATACAATTTTTATCGATTAAATTTTTTTTATTTTAAAACGTAGAGAAATAAAATTAGTAGACTGGTTCTCTTTATCTCTATATTGGGTAAAATACCAACCTATTTATCCTGAAATTTCAAATGAAGCTTTAAAAGTCCTTGTACGGTTTTCATCTACATATTTATGCGAATCTGGGTTCTCCAGCACGGCAGTTATAAAAAACAACACATAGAAATCGTTTAGATGTAGCATCTGACTTAAGGTGTTCATTATCATCAAATATTGAGCCGAACATAAAAAAACTGTCCAAGGAAAAGTGTTGTCAGCATTAACATTGTTTATTAATTTCATTATGTATTTTTTTATTTACCATTATTATTATAATTATCATCAATAAATAGTCATTCCGAATAATTTAAAGTTTATTTTTAAAGAACACGAAAAAATATGATCAATTTTTTTTCAATTTAAAAAATGGGGAGGCGCGAGATTTTTGAAAATATATAAAGGGGGCGTGGAATAGAAGAGCTTGGGAACCACTGTTTTAAGGCAATAGATCGTAATACAATACATTTATTATTAATAAGCATATTATGCAAATCGATATCGATAATAATTAAAAGTTATCATCCGGAAATCGTTCGTGTCGTCGGCGTTTTCGTATCGGCCGGGCAATAATTAATCGCGTTTTGATTTTCCACCGGCGCGGCTATTTGCGCCGACCGACAATAGAGCAATAATAATTGCACATTCCCGGCTCTCGTCGACTTAACGTTTTTGTGTTCCGCGCGTGTGTGTGTGTGCGCGCGTGTGCCGATGCCGTACAAAGTTCGCGGCGGAAAATCTATACGACGTGACCGCTCCAAGGTCGCCGCAGCTGCATTATGTATTTCGAGTTCACCGCGATAGAGAACGCGCGGTCGTTTAAACGGCGCGGCCGACGACGACGACGACGACGATATCCGTCGCGCAGACGAAAAGTGTTCCGATTTCGAGTTGACTACAAGTTTATCATTACGAGCGGCTGTCGTCGGCGTAGTTACTGGGGGGGGGTGTGAAGGGGTTTCCAACCCCCTCGGGACCAATTCTGAGGCCCGTGTGCAAGGATTTATTTAGAGGCCCCGAATTAATAATATATTTATTACTCGATCTTTGTATTACTACGGAAATTTTTTAGTATTCTTTATAGTACTATGACTTAAATATTTGACGGATTCGCGGAAGAATAAATTGTGTAAATTTATAAAAATTTGAGCTTCTAAATACCTCCTCTATAAATTAGTATAACGAATAATCAAAAAAATAACGAACAACTTAATTCAGTGATCCAAGTCTAGTGATCCATACAATAATTATTTGAGAAATATTTCGCAATAACAGAGAGGGGCACCTGCGATAATGAATATATTATTCTACAAATTATGTCATACTTAATCATTTTCGTAATTTTATTCCTATAATAATTTGTACGTTTTTTACTATAAAACCGAATTATTTACAGATCCAATGAAGCTTGTTGCATGATATTAATTATCATCTACTCATGCTAATAATAAATTCATTGAAAACAATTACGAAAAAATCAAAAAACTTTCGAGGTACGAGCCACGAGCAAGTAAAGAATACCAATATAGGCTAAATTCGTTTTGAAACGGACAATCTTCAATTTTTAGCTTATGGTTTGGGAGGCCCCTAAGAACCGGAGGCCCGTGTGCACCGCACACCTTGCACACCCAATTGTTGCGGCACTGCTCCGGACACGGCAATACCCCAATAGAAGCGGAGGCCATTTTTGGAAAAAATTAACCATCAGTCGATAAGTCGACTTTGTGTTAAAATGAAATATATACGAATTAAAATGGATCAAAACAACTTTTTTAATATTTCAATTCAGAAATACGTAAGTTTACTTTGCAACGGTCGGATCACATTTTTCAAAAAGCAAATAGTTAATCTATATATTATATAAAAATTTCGTGTCGCGATTTATGTTCGCGATAAACTCCGAAACTACCGAACGGATTTTGATAAAATTTGGTAACCATTTATAATATGGTCCAACTTAAAAGATAGAATAGTTTTTTTTTCAATATTTATATGTGGCGAGCGCCGAGAATATTCTGGAACGGTTATATATATGTATATATAAAAATGGAGACAAAAAATTGGAAATTGAATCAGTTGAGAACGGCTGGGCCGATTTGGCTCAAATTTTTTTTTAATGATAGAGAATGTCGGGCAGCGGGTTTATAGCATAAATTATGGAGAAAATTAACCCTAAGGGGGTTAAAAGGGGTAAAAATGGAAAAAATCCTGAGTCAATGGAGCTTTGTGGTATTAAATTTTGTCAATAGTTTCATTTAATATAGCAGAGGCCCCATGGGAAAGGATTTTTCGAAATTCGACCCCTAAGGGGGTTAAAAGGGGTAAAAAGGGTGAAACTATAAAAATTCGCCTGGCTGGAACTGCTGGAGCTTTGAGTATGAAATTTGGGCAGCAGTTTCGTTTTATATAGTGGAGACCCCATTGGAAAGGATTTTTCGAAATTCGACACCTACCGGAGTTAAAAGGGGTAAAAATGAAAAAAAAAACTGATAAAATAAAAAGTTATACTGCACACGGGCGAAGCCGGGTTATTCAGCTAGTATATATATATAAAAATGGAGCCAAAAATGTAAACTAATTCATCAATTGAGAACGGCTGGGCCGATTTAGCTCAAATTTTTTTTTGAATTGTTCGTAATTGCCAGGAGAAGGTTTTTACGAAAAAAAAAATTTGAAAAAACCCAATTAGGGTAGGTGTTGAAACGGGAATTTTGTGATGTACTTTTGAAATTTTTGTTTATAAATGGTTGCTATTGGTTATAGGAAAAATTCAGACCATTTATATGTACGTATACCTATATACTGTAACCATAGTGACCATTATCATTGTTTATACATTTTTTTGCGAATCATTTTCAATTAAAATATACAATATACGTGTTTCATATACGTACAATAGGTTAGTAATTTTTCATAATACAAAATCCCCGTTTGAGCACCTCCCCTAGGGGGATGTATGTATAAATAAATCTACAAACTTATTTTTCAAAATTCAACCCTTAAAAGAAGGGGTAAACTTTTCACGGGCTAGATTTTGAGATGCAACGATCGGCGAGTAATTTGCATTTTATATGAATATAGATTATTATGTCGTCAAAAAACCCGACGACGATCTTTACCAAAAACGAATTGATTTTGCAATATCATATTATTACATAACTTTTATCGACATTGCGTGCGTGCGATGAACAATAGAACTTTTTTCATTGGGCGGTCGAATACGATCGCAAGCAAAACTATAGTCATTGGTCGATAGGCGTATACAATTTTAAAGAGAAAACCCGACGACGTTTACGCAATGGATTTCGCAACGTCATATTATATTATTACATAACTTTTACCGAATTTGCGTGCGTGCGCGCACCATTCTTCTTTCAATCGTAGACGCCGTCGTCGTCGCCACGCACTTACAATAAGTCAGTTATATTTTTTATACTGCAAAATTCAATGAAAATATATGGCAAAACAACGTTTGCCGCCGGGTCAGCTAGTCTATATATTATGTAAAAGAGACCTATACGATACACTCATCAACGCCCAGCCCAAACCGCCGGGCCTAGAGACTTGAAAATTTCTACAGACGTTCCTCGAGCCACGTAGGCGCGCTCTAAGAAGCGATTTTCCGAAATTCCACCCCTAAGGGGGTTAAAAGCGGTAAGAAGGGTGAGACTAGAAAAATTCGCCTGGCCGGAACCGCCGGAGCTGTAAGTATGATATTTGGACGGTATTTTTGTCTTATATAGTGAAGTCCCCGCAAGAAAGGATTTTCCGAAATTCGATCCCTGCCGGGGCCAAAAGGGGTGAAACTAGAAAAATTCGCCCGGCCGGAACCGCCGGAACTTTGAAGATGAAACTCGGTCGGCGGTTTCGTTTTTATATAACAGAAACTCCTGGAGAAAGGATTTTCCGAAATTCGACCCCTACCGGGGTGAAAAGGGTGAAACTAGAAAAATTCACGGGCGAAGCCGGTATTCAGTTAGGTCAGGGGTCGGCAATCTTTTTTGATGGAAGAGCCAAAAGTTACAATATACAAAATTTTTCAGATTTTAAAGAGCCACTAAAAATGTTCGTAATTTTTTAAATATAATTTTATTTTTAAATTTTAATAGACATAATAATAACAAAATTAATTATTATAATATAATACATTTATAATAAAAAAAACAGTTTTTAATAATAGAGAAACACATCAATGGGAGCAATGGCTTTGCATGTCTTTTGAAAGGTCTTTTAAATTTGGCTCATAACTTGTTGTTTTAAGTTTCAAGCACGACTCTAGATTTTTATTTGTTAGTTGGCTTCTTACTTTATTTTTTATTGTATTCATGCAAGAGAACGCTTGCTCACACGAATATGTTGACCCAAAAATTGCAAGCACTCCAAATGCCAACTTTTTCACTTCACTGTAGCATTCTGCGCTGTACGGCTGACTGACGGATGTCAATTCGTCGAACAAAATAAGTCGTAAAATGATATCGTATTATTTTGGACTTTGTTCACGTTGTTAACTTCTTGTGACGGCGTATGACTAATTAGTTTTAGATAGCATCGCGATTATATTAGACTCTATAATAAACATTTTACAGCGATAAACTGTACTCCATGCGGGCCCTATCAAATTGTATAATATGTATTATTTCATATTTCCAAAAGCAACAAAAATAATATACTTTTTTTTATAAAATATTGTTTTTGAACATAAAATATTAATTTTTGTGTGTGTAGCTGGAGAGCCGCCACTTTAGACCGAAAGAGCCACATGTGGCTCGCGAGCCGCACATTGCCGACCCCTGAGTTAGGTTAATCGGTAAAAATTTTTACGGGATTTCGTTTGGATTTTTTTTTAAATTTTTTCGTTTCAAGTAAACACATAAACTGCGAACCGTCGTCGTTTCGGTCAAGGTCAGTGTGAAAGGCCGCGGGCGGCCGTCGATAACGTTTTCCGTCGGTAGGTTCAAAATAAGCTACTCCCGAGTGGAAGTTTACAAAAAAAAAAAAAGGATCGTCAAACGACCAACTCGATATTCGACCCGATTGTTCGTCGCCAATAAACGACAAACTGCGCGTAACTCGAGTCAAGTTTTTAAATTTAAGCCGAACGGTTTTTTTTTTGTTTTTTTTTATATATACCGCCGACACGACCGTACCGTGCCGCGCCGGCGCTAGCGGCAGTATAGGTAACGATTGTGTTGTGTCGATATCGCGCCGTGTTTTCCGCGGTTTACAAAACATGTCCTTAATTTTTCGTCTACTAATACACACATTTATGGTGTTGATGTCGTTAATAATATCGAGTCGGCACGGCGCGGACGTGGCCTGTGGGCACGAGTAACAAGCTAAAGTGTGAAATACCACGACCGTCGATCGATATGATCATTACATTAGTGTGACCATACGTCCTGTCTTCGACAGTATTGTCCTGTTTTTTTTTTTTTTTTTTTAATCGCAATTAAAAACAACACGCATTTAGTCCTGTTTTTGCTATTTTTTCATCAAAAAGTGATTTTAGCGATTAACTAATACACAAACATCGTCTATAATAAATGTGCTTTAAATATTTTTACCCGTGTAATTTTATCATTTCGAAAATAATCCATTTGATGAATTTTATCATTTTCTTCGAAAACGATTATTAATTATTAGATTTTATAAATCCATCACAAAAATACGACTTTGCAAATAAAAAGGAACCACATCGTAATAAAACTTGTGAAATGTATGATTTTTTTTAAATACAACAGTTAGTTTTACTATATTATAAAAAAAACCAATAAAATTATTCATTTTGTTGTTACAATATGTTAGTTTAAAAAAGTGTCCTGGTTTTTTTTTCCAAATATGGTCACCTTACATTATATTGCAATAGGTAATATCATAATATGTTATAAAATAAAATAAATAACGTTCAGTATATTATAAAATATATACGTATGTAAAATGACTAATCAATAACTATTAAATATTTCTAGGTAAAAATAAATAATAAATGGCGTCTCGCCCGGGGTATTTAAAAAAAAAGAGTGCAAATACGGCCGGTTTTGAATGTCATCGTCGCGGGTACGAAGAACGCACCACCCATCGTGGTGCGTTTTTCCATTTGGTTTTCCAAAGATTCGTTACTTCTTTTATAGATTGTAAATCTAAACTCGAATGTAGCATACATCTCTGGCGATTAAACATTACAGCATTTAACAAAGTCTCGGCGCCGTACGTGAATATGTACGTAATGTGCTCTGTGAATCCAGGGCCGTATTAGGGAAGAAATATGCAAAATTGAAAATTGTATACAAAACAGTTGCTAAAATTAAATACTTTAAAATATATTAGGTAATAATAAATTATTAAATATATTTAGAGAAAAATTAAATGTTTTTTTAAGATGTGTTAAAATTGTTATCAAATATAAAATAAATAATAAAAGTTATCATGTAAAAGTTAAGATTTTTATGTTGTAAATATTTTTGATTTAAAGGCTTAACACTGAGATTCAACACTACCTCTGAACCTATCCCGAACATAAGGTTTTTTTTTATCATTTTAATACTGTACACCAGGACCGAAGCACAATGGGAAATAAATAGGCACTGTGCCTAGGGCCTGCGATAGTGTTAATCCGGGCCTGTGTGAATCGGAACCGCCCGGGCCATCGAGCGGAAAATACGAAAAATGTTCTCGCGGAATCATCAGCTCGCTTCGCTGCAGTCGTCGACGCATCGTGCGTTCAGATTGGTATCTACTGCAGTGCGGTATCTCCTCTATATATTAATCTGCTAATAATCATTATCTATTATACGCATCTAGGATAAATTATTTATACGAACATTAATTGAGTAATTATATTTATCAATTATCAGCTGAACGCGGAAAATCATTGTACCTCAACATTGTGCTCGCGGCTTGGCGAGCTCGAACCAAAAAAACTTTACTACCCGGCGGCGCCGAATTATTAGTCGTTTTCAACAAAAAAAAACCCCGGTCTTCAACACCACCCTCCCCTAAATCCGCCACCGTGTAAAACCCGACTCGCTCGAAAGTCGAAATCTAAAAACATGTACTTTTCATACCAAAATTATTCCAAATGCTCAAGTTGTGTTATTTTTCAGCTCTCAAACTACTGCGCGTCCGTGGAGCCTTTTTCACGAATAAGAATGAAAATATTATATACGATTGTTTTACGTACAACTATGCAATAATCAGCGATTGCCGCACGTCACATTTGATTTCATTTCGGTGACGATAAACTGTCCGCGACAATGGTTATCAATTTTAACTATATAAACTGCTCTGTCGTTTTGGGATTATGAAAACACGTGTGAAAATAACAGCACACACACGCCATATGCGACGTATAAAATAATTGGTTTATTAACGCAAACGCTCTTATATTATATTTTTGATTCCGAGTGAAATGTGGAACGTATTGGTTGACACAACATGACAGGGGTGGCCACTAACCTTAACTTTGGGAGCCGCAAATTTATAAAGCTAATTTGAGGTGAGCCACATTGTAAAGCGATGTTTTTGAAATGAAGACACATTGAAAAATGAACTCAAATGAAGGAACGTTTATTTTTCACATTACTTAAAACATTATTATTATTGACATAGTTATTAACATTATTATTGATTTATTTATGAGAAGTGCTTTTTCACGTGTTCATTTTTTCTGTGAGCTTTGTGAAATCTGGCTGATAATTTGTAAGCGCAGTTCGCACAAGTTCACTTAAATGCTCATCAGTTAATTCAGATCGATATTTAGATTTAATGAATTTAAGCGTTGAGTACAATGATTCACACACATAAGTAGTGCCAAAGATTGAAATAAGTTTCATAGCACACACTTTTGTTTGTGGGTATTTTTCTTCTGGGACATTTTTCCAAAATTATAATATTATAAATTCCAAAATAGATAACGAAATCGACGGCAATAAAAATGCTATCTAACGTTTCTAACGATATTAACAAATTTTATATCAATTAAGTTTAGTCTAAATTTAGTTCAAGAGCCGCACGAAACTGATTTAAGAGCCGCATGTGGCTCGCGAGCCTCGTTGCGGCCACCCCTGCAATATGACGTGTGTGTGTTTTATTGTTTTTTGTCCGTAAGAATTGGTCTACAATCCAAGAATCGACTTCAATAATTTTATATAGATAATATACAAATCGGTAGTCGCAATTTTGTTTCATAAACGTTTGAAAATATTAATTTTGATAAAAACTCGAAGAAACGACGAAAACTCGCAACATTTAAAATCCAAAACACATGTCAATATCAATACTATTTAGGCTTGAAAGTGAATTACGAGATTCTAGAGAAGTCGCGCTTTCTAGTGAACGATTTTTTTTAACCATCAAATGTTGATGAAATTCTATAAAAAAAAATAGTGAAAACCAACAACATTTTTGTAGCCGACATTGTCTTTCAATGATTTTTTATGAGCAACGAAACGAGAGGAGACCAATTATTCACCAACACCAATCGCCCACCTGTATCTCGTCTGTGTCTCATACTTCACTTTTATTTTTTTATTATATTTATTTTTCGGTGCATAAAATCTACGCGATTTGCCTTATAACAACTTAACTTTACCAAAGTTTAAAAGTAATGTTATTCTGAAAAGTTATTTTGAAAATTTTAGTTGAAAAAGAAAAAAAAACGTTTTTCTAAAATTATTTAATTATAATCGCGTCTCGCTTTATTATTATGATGATTTCGTTACAGTGATTGGTTTATATTTTGCGTTATTTATTTTCGCCAGAACTGCATAACACAATCCTCCTAGTCGCACTTTAAAATGATTGAATTTCCATCGGGTACATATTTTTATGTATTGAGATTTATTGTTTTCGTTCAACGTTCTTTTCATTTTTTTTTTTTTTTTCGTCATTGTTACTACTGTTGTGACATTCAACGTACATATTATCTCGTGTCGTCGTCAAGTCGTTGCGAATTTCATTTTGATTCATTTCGTTTCGTGTCCTCGAAATGTCCCGCGTTCCCTTCTTATTATTCCGACGTTCCAATGGTTCTCAGACGTTTTGTTTCGCGACACGTTGGACAGATGAATTTAATATGATTTTTTCAAGAAAATTGCACGTTTTTAGAGCTGAAAATTAACGTTTTTAGTGCTACGACTTCCGTGCTCTGCAGGTCATCAGTGATCGTCTAGCGTTTAGATGCGCGTTTGCGATTGTCAATATTATTTCTATATTATTATATTGTCGTTTTATTGAAAACGTATCGTACTTTGATTATTGTTCACCGCCGTTATTCACTCAATTATCTCAGACTATATATACTGACACAACAATTTTATAGTGATAATATTAATATATCGATAATATTGATAATTAATAAAATTGCATTAGACCCAATTAATTTATTAATGGCTTTATTTACAGTGTTTCGATATTATAATAACTAGCTGAATTGACAGTTTTTTCCCGGTATGAGGGGGGGGGGATAGGGCAAAGTGCCCTGATATTCAAAAACCTATTTAAATCCAAAAAAAAACCCCTTCCAAGCTAGAATTATGATAAATCTATCATAATAAAAAATATTAGTGAACAAACGTTGTACTCATAAGCTTTAGTATAGTATCGGGTCGGCAATGATGCAAAAAAAATCCTACCAAATAAAATGGTTTTGCCCTTTTTACACCCTTCCGAAAAATCCGACCGAGAAATTATGTTTTCCGTTAATCAGTTAGTCAGTCAAGACGTCATGTTATTTTATATACAAATGAATATTCATTTTTTTTTTTTTTTGTACTCTGATTTAAATCAATTGATATGTGATATGCTAATAACTAATAAGTTATCCTAACGCTCCGGCGGTTCCGGCCAGGCGAATTTTTCTAGTTTCACCCTTTTTACCCATTTCAACCCCCTTAGGAGTGGAATCGGTGAAAATCGGGCGACGTGACGACACTCAGAAAGGCGTTTGGAACCGCTCTGTGAAAAAAAATTGGAAAAAAGTTAAACAGCGTCGTCACAAAATGGGAACATAAAAAAGGCCTATTCTTTTATATATATAATAGATGATAGATAATAGAAATAGAAATAGAAATAGAAATAGAAATAGAAATAGAAATGTACGATATTATGCGCCTACACGTACAAGTTTTTACGTGGACATTTTTCAATATTGCGCAATTAATTTCAAACAAACCCAATGTTTATCGAGCAGTACGCGCAATATTCGTATCAGACCCGCAATAATATTGCGATAATTGATCGTGTATAGGGGCCGCCCTGGGAATTTTAGGATTCTTACGATAGATCGAGATCGCTTCGTGGCACGTTGTTCCGCAAAAAAAAAAAAAAAAAACAGGAAATCCGAAAAAATGTTACACAACACGTTATTTCCGGCCAGTTCGTGATGAATACACAATAACGTAAACAATAATAGTAATAAAACGAATAACAATATAGGCGTGTGTTCGAGTTGCCCGACCGATCGAGACATTCGCGAATCTAGGGCCGCAGCTCACCGACCGGGGCCGTTCAGTACGGTGTCGACTGCGGTTCCGAGAGCTCTTCTCGGTCACGTTTTATTTTTCTCCGCGACAGTGCTTATAATAACTGCTAACCTATCCCGAAGTCCCGAACCTCTACAGCAAGCCACCGACAAGCCGTCAGTGGTGTACCGATTATATTCGTTCGTAAATCGGTACGAGGTCATGGGCGCCCGACGGAGGATCAAACCGATATTTTTAATTAAAAACGTGTCTGGACGGATGAAAAAATGAATTGAAAAAAATCACTCGTCGTTGTAAAATCGACAGTCCTTACTGTTCACTACGCACTGGATTCAAAAGTCGACTTCGACGACCGGCCCCACAAGTCGACATTTTCAAACTTTTCAGCCTGGCGTGTACGAAATTGTTTGGTATTACGAGAACGAGCCAAATATAATTCTGCTGTCGTACGACGGAAAATAATGGAATACGGGCACTGCGATATTGTTTGAAACGAAAAATCTCTGGTAAGTGGTAGTTCACTTATATTATCTGGACCCCCTCCCCCCCCCGTAAATGCTATGTGTTTTTATAAATTTTATCGAATTTAAGTTGACCTTTTTATCCATTTTTCAAAAACTAAAGTCTATAACGTACCTACATTATTTTTGGCCAAAACTACATGGAAAATGTTTAAAAAAAAACTATAAACTCTAAGTAATATGGAATGATAAACTCGGGTCGATGAAATGACTAAAAGACAAAAATAACTAATTTTATCTTGTAAATCGTGTGCATAAAT
Organism: Drepanosiphum platanoidis; assembly: GCA_948098885.1. Lineage (NCBI taxonomy): Eukaryota > Metazoa > Arthropoda > Insecta > Hemiptera > Aphididae > Drepanosiphum > Drepanosiphum platanoidis. The sequence goes on from OX402530.1 coordinate 27,045,689, forward strand.
AATTGTTTTAAAACTGCATAATAACTTCGGATACATCTGATTGTCGCGAAAAAAATAATAAATTACAGATACATTCAATTCTCCGATAACGCGTTATAATATTAATACTAATTATCTGTTCGACTACGCTAAAACGAATGTAATTTTTTTTTATTGTATCTCGTGTAAATGTCGTTTTTAAAAATAGTGGAATTTTCTGTTCGCGCCTTACTATTGTCGTAAATGTTTTCCGAACACTATTGTCCGTAATGAATTAAACTAATCGTTAACGAATTTACTACAAAGACCAAAGGATATCGTATATGATAAAAAATATAATTCGTACAACTCTATCACTATCGACATAATATGTTATATCTTTACGCAGAGCTATGGTTTAAGTTTTAAATTTCAAAACTCGTAAATTAAACACGAATATCAGATAAACGATTCCTAATGAGTAATGACTATTATAGTAGTGAGTATACAAACTATTTGAAATTTTTATTTTCATTCGATTCTTTAAATATTTCTCGCCGTCAAAACGACAATATCGCTCTATAATATTTGATCGACGACGAGCTAATGTCGACGGCTATAGGTTATGACTAGGGCTGGGATTTGTATGTAAATACATATTTTTACAAAAACATGATAAATTAATTATTGCAAACGATAAATTCGTTTCACGTGATTTGCAATAAAATAAGACATATTTTATTTTACATATTTCGTCATAAATACATATTTTTACATAATTTGTAAAATTTCCGCTTTTTTTTTACATATTTCGTAAATTTTGACAATTAAAATAATATATTATTAAAATAATAATAAAATAAATATTAAAAACTTGATTTTCGTTTATCTTATCTGTTTCTGTTCGATAACCATACCTTAATGATCTTAGATTATACTTTATGTTCAACAATTGAGGCGTTGACATGGAAAAGGTACTATAAGTCATAAAAACCAAATTTTACAGGAGAAGGAAAAAACTGATTTTAGCATATCGTAAACCTTTTACTCGAAAAAAAACTTTTTTTAACACAAATTTCTCACTTAAATACTTACAACTTAATTTTAATTAAAAACGAAAATATTATAATTGATATTTATAAATAATATGTGTATTAATATTCTTTATTTATTATTTTTTATTTACAAACATCTCGATAGAATGCATGGTATTTTTCGTCCAAAAAATCTTGTGTTCAACGTAATTACTAATATTTAAAGAAATTTGAGTTAGTTCTTTTTCCAGGCCATTGGCATATTATGTATTTAGTACCTTTTCAACGAAAAAACAAAAAATTGATTTTTTTTTGACTTAGTACCTTTTCCATGTCAAATAATTATTATTTGACAAAATATATTTACGAATTTACAACAGTGTCAGTAATTTTGAAAATTTAAAACAGTACATGGTTCGTCATTTTTTCACTTTAAATTGATTGAACATCAATTGTATTTTAGTTTGACAACAAATTTTTATTTATTGCATGTTTTATTTTTTTACCAAAAATTATTATATTTTCAAAATAAATTGATTAGGTTAATTAAAACTTAAATATATTCTTTAATTTTTCTTAGTACATATTTTTTATTTTATACTAAATATTTTGGCAAATTTAATTACATATATATGTACATATTTTTGGTTTTTTATTACATGATATAAATCCCAGCCCTAGTTATGACATATAATCTAAAATATTTGAAATTTTTATTCGATTCTTTGAATATTTCTCGCCGTCAAAACGACAATATCGCTATTTAATAATTGATCGACGAGCTAATGTCACAGCGGTTCCCAACCTGTTTGGTTGTGCGTGTATATAATATATAAGTTATTAAAAATAAAAGAATTAAAAACCGATTGTTTATTAAGGTGCCTGTCGGACGGTACAAAAATACGTGTAAAAAACGGCACGAAAGCTAGACAAAATTGCGTAGGTAGCTTCTGTCGGACCAATTTTAATTTTGAAAAAAATATTTGGATTGTTTATTATGACGTGTCCCTAGGCTTTAACCGTTTGGGATTTTCGATATTACACATTTTATCGAATACGTAAACAAAAAATACTTTATTCGACTTGATCACGATGGGTTTGTTCGATTTAATGTGATTTTTGACGTTGCTCGTCCTCCGCGAGAGTCAATAACCGGATTAAAACTGGATATAATTTTAGCCTCTAATCACTCTCAAATCTCGACACGAGTGGGCGGAATCGCTACTGTAGGTTATGAGTTATCAGTACAATATTCCTGTAATCTGTCGAGCAAGCCGTCTGCTTTTTGCCTAATATTATCGAGTTTCGACCGTACTATTTTGTTTGAATTATTTCACCGTAAACACTGTTGATCCCCGGAGTAGGTCCATTATTGTATAGTGTTGTACGTTAACGACGTCTCGATGTCAAAGTACAAACGTTTTTGTTGATGTCATCACTAGGGCTGGGATTTCGATGCACTTTGCATTGTTTTCCAAAGCTTACTGTGCAATGCTCGTCTTGTCACAAATTCGTTTTATGTACATTTGAATGAGAATAAGAAAGTTTATTTTGCATTTTTTTGCATTTTTTGTCATTTTAATAGTTTTTAGGTCATTTTCTTAATTTTTTAGGGCATTTTAGAGTTTTTGGAGCATTTTTTGAGTTTTTTTAAACCAAGTGTATGAATTTGAAATTTTATTTTAAGATTTTCACACCAACATGGTTTTTAAATAAATATAACAGATTATATGTAGGTATTCGTAATTCGTATTATATAATTTATATTATATATAATAGATTTTTATAATGCATTTTTAAAACTTTTTATTGTAATTTATACTAAAATTATTAAAAAAAAAAAATTTTTAGATAATAAAAGCATTTTTTTAGGGCATTATTTAGAGTTTTAAGGTCATAAGAGCATTTTTTTTAGGACATTTTTCGGGGTTTTTTAGGGCATTAAATTCCCAGCCCTAGTCATCACAAAAAATAAATACTAAAAATACTAAAACACAATAATAAAACGGCGATGAAACGTATTTAACAATAATTAGAATTGAAATCAAGAGACATACGATTGCGCGTATAAGATTTATCTTTCCCCCACGCACACGTGTATAAAATATTGAAAACACGTGTGGCTTCGAGATAACGCTTCGGGCTACGCTACGGTAAACTCCCCCGGGCCAGAGAATCTGTTTTTTTTTTTTTTTCAGATAAAAACACGTCATATTCATCACCTAATATTATTATCGTTTTTAAATAATTCGGTGTGCGCGATAAAATTCGAATATTCCTATTTCAAAATATACACGATAAATAATTAATATTGGTTACAGGCGTAACGATGTGTTTTTTATCAATTTAGTTTAGTCGCCGGTTTATGTGTGTACTTGGATTCAAATGAAAATGTTTTCCAAATTAACTCGTTTAACCTATGCCACATTTAATACTCGCGAGTATTAAACAAGTATGTACCGCGGTTCAGACTCGCTTCTTGTTTTTTACAATTTTTTTTTTTTTTCTTCATTTCTTTGACTCTCGACAATTATTATTACGAATAATTAAAATACACACATTTTGCCTATTTTTTTTTTTTTTTGTAATTATTATAAACACGAAACAAAAACAAAATATCTAAATCAAAAGTAATTTTAGAGAACTCGGGACGGTGCATCATTTACGAGTGTCGGCGGTGACCATTTTATAAAGAGTTTATAAAAGATAAAATAATTTTCAAAAACTCTCGAGAATCGTACAAAAAGTCCCTTGTAAAGAGTACGTCTTGTACACCACCAAAGAAAAATAATAATAAATAATAACACAATGGATCGAAATCAATATGATTCTTTGAAATTTTCAAATAACTTTTATTAGTAATATTTCATACAGAAAAAATAAACACGAAACAAAAAAATATCGTCAACGTATTGATTATAATGTTATTGATGAATCTATATTTTTAACGCGAACAGAGAAAAACTAAATCCATATTTTCTACTCCGGAAATTGAAAACAACTTTTACATGAGACCCATAAAAATTGCCTACCGTCGACGCCTTATTACACCGCACCGTCGCGCGTCGTCGTTGGTAGAATAAAATAATATTATATCGTAAAAAATAATATAACTCTGTTCATACGTTTACATCGAAATTATAAATAAATTCAAATAATAATTATTATCGACACTTTCGGTGCTCGTGTTGTTCGATCGATATAATAATCGGTCTCTCTCTATGGTTTCAATCCGTAGATTGGTTTGCAGCCATCCTCCAGTCTTCTCTATTTTCCGACTTCCTTTTCATTTCCACATACGAGTTACATCCTTGGTCCTTTATTATCTGTTGAATGAATCCCAATCTTGGTCTACCCCTACGGTTATTTCCCTCTATTGTTCCTTCTATTATCAATTTCAACAATCCTTCATGTCTCATGATATGGCCTATCCATTCATTCCGCCTTCTGACTATGTTATTCCATAGTAACTTTCCATCCGATATTCTTTCCAGTACTTCTACATTGGTTACTCTGTCCATCCAGCTTATCCTTAGCATCCTTCTATAGCACCATATTTCAAACGCCTCAAGTCTTCTTTTTTCCTCTGTTGTTATTGTCCAGGTTTCACACCCGTACAGGGCAATGCTCCATACATACGTCTTTAACAGGTTCTTTCTTATTTTCAGACTCATGCTTCTTGATGTAAATATAGTTTTCTTTTTATTAAAGGCTATTTTAGCTTGACAGATACGTTTTATAATTTCACTTCTGTTTCTTCCTAACCTACCAATAATCGGTATGGTAAATTTTACAACACTCGGATATTGTTAATCGTCCGCTTTAACGATTTTTTGAATTTTTCTTTCGAATAGTAAGTAACAAATAAATATGCAACTCTCATTTTTGAAAACCGATGTATTACGTCGACGTATCGAATTGTTATTCGCGCGATGACTTCGTCGCTCGTCTATTGCACCGGGGATTAGACATTTTGGCGTGACTTCTTAAATGCATATTTTGGGACAGAGTCTGATGCACGTTCGTGTGTTCAAATGTCGTTGCATACATTACATATACGTGTACGTACACTAAAAATAACCAAACTATGCACTTTTTATAATCTTTTGTTATTATCTAATATGAGTTACTGTTATTGCGTTTGTAAAACACTATTTATCACCTAGTTACATAAACTAAAGTACAAAGCTTATTTTTACGATTCTACTAAATGGTTTTATGAAATGATTCGTGAATCTTGATAATATACGTACATAATGGTTTTTTTCTTGAAATCGAGAAATTTAATATGGTAAATAAATTAAAATCATTAGTAGTAGGAACGTAAATTGTATTTTCTTTGGGAATTACGCGCGTTTCGTATTGTTTGCACTCGACGCCTATATTATAAATACGATCTCGCGACCGTGTTTTCAAAAAACATAATAAATATAAATTACCCATTAAAAACATTAGTGTTTTCACTTGGTGCAAAAGTTAATGACGTGAAAATATTATTAACAATCGTGCAGTATCGGCTATTTTATAGGGTCCAAAAGGTAGTGTAGTGTGTGGTATTAGGAAAATAATTGAAATTATATTTTTGTAAACGGAATAATACAATGACTTTTACTTTTTCACCGTTCGTGAGAAGACTGAAATGTTTATAATATTTTACTCTTTGCCCCGGGAGGTTGACGTCACAGGCGATGACTATAATATTAAATCAAAACGAACATACGTAGTTATGCCGCGAACGGATAAAATCGCTGTGTTTTGTGTAGTTTTGAAAACAAATATCAATTGCGCTATACGTCAGTGTAAGGTGAATTAGGTACATATTTTTATTTTTTTTAACCGAGTAATGAAATATATAATAATAATAGTCAGTCGCCGTCGTCACATCTGAAGTAAATTATAGTAATAGTAACTCGAGTTAATTTTTTACGTACCTTACTATTTTCGATTTTAAAACGAACGCATTATAATAATTATTGTTGTTGTTTGTTATTAAAATCGTTTAATAATATTATTAATTATTATTGTTCTTCAATAGCTATGTTTGCTCAATACTATTTACCAATATAAACAGTCACCAACACACGGCCAGTGTTGTAATTATAACAATAATTATTATGCAATATCATACACAGGGTAGGTAGTCGTTATTAAAATAAATAATAAAAAACGATTATTCTCAACAATCATAAACTCGTAATTCAAAAGTCAACTATAAGTTGTGCGACTAAAACACGTAATCGATATTATAAATTACTGTATTTTAACATACCTGTGCAGGAATTTAAAATTTACGGAAACAACAATGACATCACATAAATAGTGTAGTAAAGTCGATCTTTGTCCTGAAATATTATGGAAAATGTTATGAACCTTGACATTAAAAAAAAAAAATAAAAAAAATACTCTCCGCGAATCGGTATAAGGTGAAATCGACGATCGAAACTATACGTACAATATACTAACTTTTTATACGCTTATTAATAAAATATAAAATCGAAATTGTTTATAAGTTATTAATGTCCCGATAAAAATACTAGTTAAATAATTATTTTCCAGAGATTCTTTGGACAGAGAGTAAATTCAATTCAAATCGGGTATAATACTTGTTGTTGTAGACGATTCCAACGTGAATTATTAGACTGTAGGGGTAGGACAATCGAACGCGTTGAAAAAGAATTGCTTGTGATAAACTTATTATACTTGAACGTTTGACAGTTAGTCATACACGGAGGATAACATTTATTCTCAAATGTTTTTTATCTCACAAACGTGTTTGACCAGTTAATCGTGTAGCGACTTTGATAAAAATAAAAAAATAATAACGATAATATTGCTTAATATCAACAAAAAAAAAAAACAAAAAAAAAAAAATTAATCGAAAATATTCAAGATAAAATAACAACGCGCAGAATTAGTTGAATACCTACTTTTATATATTCTGATAAATGTGATTTCAAAACTATGTTAGATATTTATTATTATTTTTTTTTCCGAGCGTAATTTTTTTTTTTTTTTTGGGACAGTAAATAATACGATCACGTTAAAATTATGTGCACTAACTTTTTAGATAAAACATGAGATACGTACTATTAGGGAGATCGTCTTTTGATTTTCTTGTTCGTGACAAATAAATAATATTAATCGACGACAAATATTAAAATTTCTTTGAGCAAGTAAAGTATTATTTTGAATAACACGACTAATCGTCGCGAGTATATTGAATTACTCTATACTCGACGTATTACAAAAAAAACGATTTAAACAATATTTCCACTTCGTCTAAAACGACTCAAATCTTCTGATTAAATATCACGAAACGAAATATTTATATAATTATAAATAATTCGATTGAACAACACCGAGTAGATGATTTTTTATTATAGTTACAAATTGTTTGTAACATTATTCGTTCCAATTGTATTTAACACGTTATCACTTGATCACTTAAATAATTATAATTATTCACTTCTCGGCGAATCCTATTTTTTGGGGAGGCAGGGGGCAATTGTATTCGAATAAAATGTATATAAAGCATAAATAAAATATACCAAGTTAGGGTTGATTTATTGGTTCGACGGGTTGTTGAAAAAAAAAAAAAATTTAAAACATTGACAAATGTCGACTAAAAAAAAAAAAAAAAGTACTTATTTTGAAACGAACCTCGGTTATGATTTTACCTACTTGATTAATCATTTTACTACTCACTCAGAGACCACACCCAATTTAGAAGTTACGACTTCAATCACCCACAGGTACTATAGTGATAGTTATAATTTTCTAAAATTATCGAACGATTCAGATATTGTATTACTTTAAATAATTATGAAATAAAATAATTTATAACCAGTTTTTTTTTCCCCTGCCAACAGTATAGTCGAATAATTTATAGATCAGTCAATGAAAGCGTGATAAATATATATTATTATAAATAAATATCGAAATACATATTATAATAATACATTTTCGTGTTCATTAGACATGGGTCGTACGCGCGAACCAGAAACCGATGACAATAATAAGTTTCGACCACAAGTGCAGTTGGAATATGCATTTTTATTTAAGGAATTTCATAACGATTATGGCGCTAATAATTCAATATAGTATACATACAGTAGAATACAGGTATCTCGCTAGTCGTAAACCTTATCGTTATTCAATACACACGAATGGAATATAACTTTATCGCAAATGTCGTGTTTATCTCCTTTTTTCTTTTATTTTTTTTTTATTCTAAAAATTAATTTTCTGATATTGGTAAATTTGCAACGATCGAACTACGGTTTTAACAATCGCAGTCTGTACGACTCGAAACGAATAGAAAATATATACGTAATTCACCGCGTTCTTTTAATCGTCGTTTAAAATCCTACCGATTGCGCTGAAAAGTCAGTCGGGAGTATAAAAACGGAAGGAACACGCGACTATGCCGAAATTCGGAAAATAAAATCGTGTTCTATCGAGAGGAGTAAACAATAAGTAAAGAAATATTTAAACAATAAACTATTCGTTCTCGAGCGGTCGACGGCTGTTAAAGTGTACGAACGAGTGTATATTATACAAATGATCGATTAAATTAGCGTTCCTTTAGGTGTTTAAACGATGTTCAAGAATTATTACCGATTGTCGAGGAAAACCTTTCGACACTCGACTTGCCGCCGACTTTTAAAATTTCCGAAAAAATAAATGAATTATTATGATAAAACACGCGTATTGGCCGACATTGTTTCATTGGTATTTGATATGAGTAGTAAATAATGCAGTATCGAATGATTAAAATAAAGACGATATAGTTATTACGTCGTGAATTTATAATAACTATTCGTGATACTATATAGTTATAATTGTTCGAGTCGATTATTAATTATTTTGGTCTTTATAATTAGTCTTTTCTCGGGAGAATCGTTTCAAAATTAATTCCTAACCTTAGATTAATATTTCGAACGGTTTACACGCACGGTAGGCATAGTAGAAAAATAATAAAAAAATAAATAAATACATTATTTTCACGCCGCGCGTCGCATAAAAAGTAACCGTGTATTATTTATACGCTTTTTTTCCGTAGTAAACGTATATCGTTTCGAGTACGTCTGAGGAAATTATCACTTTTACACTGTTAAAACAGCAGACAGATATTATGATGGTGTGATAATAGTTCTCGTTTAATAATATTTGTGACGTTCTTAATATTATTTGTTATAGTGTTGAAAAATATAGTGATAAAAAACGTACGTGGAAATCAACACATGATGCAAGAATAATTATTATTATAATATCAATGATGCATATAATAATATGTAAACATAATTACAATAAAATACTATACTCACATTTGAACAAACATTATAAATAATCGAAAGTGTATACATTAAACGTCTAGATGGAGAGTATAAGAAGTGAAAGCTGCTTGATCATCAGGGATCGGTTGGCAATATTATTATTCGTCTTGGTGTATTTTTATCGGCCCGAGGAGCAGAGAGGAATAATTGCGAGACGTTTTTTTTAGTGATTCCCAAAGGTTCCTTTTTGTGTTGTTCGTCGACTAAAACGAAGGAAAATGACGAAGACCGGCGCGGCGTGCCTACCGTTAATCGGTTAAAAAGCGGTCAAAGAAGTTAAAATCGATTTAAAGAGAAAACGCAAATATCTGTCTTGATTTAAGAAGGAACGGAAAAGGAGAAAGTTATATTCGTGTACACCTTGCAGTGTCGATAGCCGCGATAACATAATAATAATAGCCAAAGTCAATACATAATGTGAAGTTTGTGTAATCAAAATTAAATTGTAAATCGAGAATTCCGACTCATTAAGATATTTCGTGCTCGGCAGCAACATTACGCGTCAAATTCATTTGCTGATTTGATTCAACAGGAAAATAATATCTCAAATTGGTTATTTGCACATGAAAAATTTGCCCATAGACGGTATTATACATAATTTTACTAATATTTAATCCGGCTTCCCCTCGAAAGTAAAAACACTATTACGACTGGAATAAAAAAATATTTAAACTTCACGTTTTCTCGTCTAATTACTTGGAAGTATAAAAATTTTTTTATTTTTCTAGAAATTTTATTCAAAAGTTTAGTTTAAAATTTTTTCGAGAATGGAATTTTGCGATCGCGTTTTTTCAAGTTTCTCACGAGATCTTTATTCTTTTGGCGAATTAATTCGTTACTCGTTCGTGCCGATTCGACGGGGTGGAGGGGAGAGCAACTAGTTTGAAAAAAATTAAAAACATTCAAACTGACGTTGTTCTCGCGCAATGTAGAGGCTATCGCGCGCACATATTTCACAGATTATATATCATTATTATTATAATACCTATTTTGTGAGAAAAAAATAAAATAAATATGGAAAAAGTCGACGCGTTATCTTGTTATAGTCCTATTTTGTTAAGATTGCACAATAATATATATGCTTCGCGGGGACCTCCGAATATCGTTCGGCCACAGCGACGTGTAACCCGATAGGCGCCTACAGGTTATAATAGGTATACCAATAGGTATATTATTACCACCGCGTGGTTTTTACAAATCGTCGAGACCGTATAATAACGCGATAAATAAAAACGAAAACGTCTCTCGGAGTACGCGAAAACACGATAAATAATGTGAAATATTTAAATGTTAAAACGCGTATATGCGACGCGCGTAAAAAAACACCTCGTCCTATAGCGTACCGGGTATTAATTTATATAATACGATATCGCGGGTATATAATATTTTACAGATCCGAGTGGGCATAATAATGTTATGTATAAATCGTCGATCGCATGCGTAAACGTTAGTATAAAGTAGACGAGCATAGAAAAAAAATAAATAATAATAACGATAACGAAATATTATTAAATACAGTCAACTCGCGATATAACGAATTTCAAGGGACCGAGAAAAAAATTCGTTATATCGAAAGTTCGTTACATCGAAATTCGTTATATCAAGAGAATATACCAATTGAATTCGTTATAACGAGAATAAAAATAAAAATTCAAAATTGTATTATTCGTATACATATGTAAAACATATATGAGTCATAGAAGTATATACATATTATTTCAATATAAATGTATGTAATAATATTTCTAATAAAAATATGCTATAATAATAATAATATGTACATATAATAAATCGCTATACTGTACTTGAGTGTACTATCGCATGATAATCATCAGAAAAACTTCGTAATCTATTATGTGGTAATAGCAACATACTTATTTTTATATATTTTTCATAGAGTTATACACTAGAGACATGTATCTTATCTTAATTAAAATTAAAAATTCGTAATAGAAAGCTCCAAATTTATAAAAATTCGTTACATCGCGAGAGTTTTGATCAAAAACGCTTCGCTACATCGAGGGGACCAAAATACATTTGTTCGTTATATCAAGATTTTCGTTATATCGAATTTCGTTATATCGCGAGTTGACTGTATATAAAAAATTATTCGAATACAAACTATTAAATATATTTAAGCGATATAAAATAAAGGCCTCGAGCACTAAAGATAAATATAATTAGTATCAGAATTTCACAAATATAACAATATGCGTTTATCGATTGCGTCGTCGTCGTCGTGCCGCACACGAGTATATTTCGAGTACAATATATTATAATATTATTATGTGAATGTTACGAATTTTGAAACGATCGAAAACTACGGGATTTCATAATGGTCGAGACCGTCGATCCGGTCGATCGCGGTAGTAAATTTCTAAACGCCTCTCTATATACAGAGTTGGGGTAAATCGATAAAATAATACGCGTTAAATCGACGCAAACGTCGAAATAATCACGAGAAAAAAAAAAATTAAACCCCGGTACCTACGTCATATTATATGACACCATAGGTGTGTCCAGACCTTATTTGCAGGTCATGCACAGCAGTGGCATATTCAGGAGGGGTAGGTTTCTGCACTCCTCATCACCCCCTAAAAAAATTAGCTTTCGGTTTAAGGATATGACCTCCAAATTTTTTAATGAGCTTTATCATTATTATCTAATATCTTTGTATCACAATTCACAAAATAAATATTTATTAGTCATTACTAGGGTAGAGGACTTGTAGCTCTAAAAAGTCACCAAATATGCATTTAAATATACAAAATATGCATTAAAAATATGCACTTAAATATAGAAAAATATGCATTTTAAAGTGAATACTTTTGAACAAAAAATAACAATTTTTCTGTTGGTATATGTGAATAAATTTTATTTTCAACTTTATCTAACAACTTACAATTAATTATTTGAATTATTTTGTGGTGGCCCGTATCGATAACATTTTGTGAGTTGAACAATATTATCTTTATTTAATTAATTACCCGACAAATTGCGGCATCTGATCGGCAAATCTCGAGAAATATCTTTGATAGTATCAACGTTATTTTGGTCGTGTGAATAAATAAATAAAAACGTCGACGAAAAAATATTGGTAAAACTATAAATTATTTAAAATATGCATCTAAAAGTATAAAATGGAAGAAATTTGCCCTGAAAACCGAAAAAACGCAAAATATGCAATTATATGCACAATAAAATTTCAAAACTAGTTTTGTGGAAGCATGAAACGCATTTGTTTCGCACTCTACTATTTTTGTGACTATGCAAAATAAATATGCAAATGCTACAAGTCCTCTGCTCTAGTCATTACACAATACACAATAAACGTGAAAAGTCCGCTGTTCGCGCGTGTTTCATTATTTATCAAATGGTACAAATAATGTTATCATAATTTTATCATATATGGTGGAAAATCTGTCATTTATCATTATATCGTGAAGATAATAATGTACAAAAACTACACGAACAATAATTAGTACCACACTACCGCGCATAGATGAAATACTATTCTATTATCAATGCCCGGTAACAAGGGAAGCATTATCAATAATTTTGTAATAGATATTAAAAGTCCAAATGATGAAAATCAAAAAATTTAATATAAAATATCAGAATCTAAGAAAAAACATTTATATTATTATGTACCGCAATTTATAATGTAAGTTAGATCAAATTTCGCAGGTCATGCCTGTGCACGACAGGCAAGACACGTCTATGTATGACACGTATTTTTATTTTTTTATTTTCCCAATCAGAAGGGGAGAGAGAGAGGAGCGATTGTAAAATCTACCTAAATCGCGGATGTTGTGACCGACGGCCCGATCTAACGCAATCGACTCGATCGCGTACGGTCACGTAGAACGGCGCGCGGTATTTTGGCGTCGCTCCGGTTGGCGACATTGGTTTGTTATTGTTATTCTAAACTCTATTACTGTATAGGTCTCTCCGGCCGCCGCCGCCGCCGATGCAATAACGGGGTCTCCGTGGCGTCACGGCGTCCGCGCGTATCAGCGCTAAGTGGGGCCCGCCGATATCACAAGACGCGCACAACGACTCGCAAGACTCGCGCAACGCGTCAGTAGTAGTGTGCGAGACACGCGCCGTGCACGTCGTCCGTCGTCGGCGTTGTTGTTTTTATCGCGATAATTATTGTTTTCTTTTTTTTTTTTCTACATAATATTATTTTTTCGCGATTTCGTACCGCGTCGACGTTATATAGTTTATATATCGTAATCGGCAGTCGCGGTTCGTCAGTCGTCCGCGAGTCCGATCGGTCCGTAGTCGCGAAAAATCGCGCGTTTCCACAGAGCAGCAGCGTCGTCGGCCAACCCCCACGGCGGGAATGCCCGTCGTCCGGTCGTCGTCTCGTCGCAGCAGTTTCGCGTGAGTGCATCATCCCGCCGAGTCGTCGTCGAGTCGCCGAGTCTCGCCGATCGATCGTCGCGAAATCAGAATATAATAATAATAATATCGCCGCCGCGGCTGCGGCAATGTAGTAATAACAGTGTGACATATCACACAGTGTTCGTGCGGTGAGATTTTTTTTTTTTTCCTCTCCTCCTCGCTTTCCCGTCGACCGAGGGGTTTTTTTTCGCTCTCGTCCCGCGCGACCCCCCGTCGATACGCAATAACCGCCGCCGCCGCCGCCGCCGCCGCCGCCATGCACCCGATGCTGGCCGCGTGGACGTTGCTCGGCGTCGCCGCGACGTCGCACCCGTCGTGGTGGCCCGTCGCCGCGGCCGCCGCGGCCACGGCGGCCACCGCGGCCGCGTCCACCGTGGACGACACGGGCGACTCGTACACGACCGCGTACCTAAACGTCACCAGCTACGACGCGACAACGGGCGCCGTGGTGCAGTCGGAGAAGTCGGAGATCGGCAAGTTCGGCGAGTTTCACGTGGGCGCCGCGTCCGGCGTGCTGTTGCACGTGATCGGCACCGACGGCGATCGCAACGGGTGCGCGCCCCCCGTGCACGGCGAGCGCGAGCCCGCCGCCCCCGGCCCGTGGATAGCGCTCGTGCGCCGCGGCAAGTGCAGCTTCCAGAACAAGGTGGACAACGCGCGCCGGGCCGGCGCCTCCGCGGTCATCGTCTACAACGACCGCGAAGCCATCGACCTCGACAAAATGAAGCTGCTCCCGTCGGACCCCAGTGAGTACACCCGTGGTTTCGATAAATTCGCGACTTATCTCGTGAATTCCATAATAATATACAGTATACAACTCCGATTATCCGGACTGATTTATAATAATATATTGTATGTATGTGTAATATGATTGAAAATTCGTAACCATAAACAAATAATTTTATTACAATATTTAACAAGTTTTTTATTAAAATATTATAATGCTTTTTCACACACAATTAAGGACTGATATAGGCCGTCTTTTTTTCTCGTCCGGTTAATCCGAGTTCTACTGTATTTTATAAACCAGCGGTTCTCAAACTTTTTCGTTCGCGGAGCCCTTATGTTCCTAAAAAAATTTACGGAGCCCCGAAAATCAGAAATGTCTATTTGAGACAACAATAATTCATAAAAAATGGATGTCAATTGTAAATGATTATTGCTTTTCATTTAAAAAATTAACTAAATTATCGTACAATATTATGTCAAATGATCGAAAAACCCGACTTTTATCTGATCTCATTTTGACTATGACACACAATAATAATATACATGTGTATTTATAAATAGTTTAAACGTTTAAAATAATACACATCGGTACTGTCCAAATAATAGTGAATATAATTAATATAAAAATTAAAAATGTAACTAAGAAATATTATAATATTATAATAGTAATTTAATAATTTGAATTTAATTAATACAAATATGCCCAGGGAGCCACGGAGCCCCTAGACTACTCTTGCGGAGCCCTAGGGCTCCGCGGAGCACAGTTTGAGAACCGCTGTTATAAACTATGTGTAGTTCCTAAAAATTTCAAAAAAAAATTTGCCGCCCTGTCTCGCGGTAATGAGGAGACGCGCGAGGAGACTCTAGGCGCTAGACTCGAATTATCCGGCGTGTTCTGCGAGTGACATTAGTCACTTATTATGCTGGTTTTTTTTTTTTTGGAATCTATTATGTTTTTCGAAATAAAATCGTTGTCGATTGCGTACGACACGTGTAGAGAATGTATCCACCGAGAATGTGCGCGCGTCCATCTTACTTTTCGATCGAGGGGTGCTCGAGTTGTGCGCCTATATGTTTTTGGGGTAGAAGTTTATTTATTTATACGTTTACAAAAGTATATCGTACGAGTGACGGTTCGTTTCGATTCGACTGTTTGCGTTATTGAGAAAAAAATCAAGCTTGTAAAATTATTCGTTACGATTCCAGATTACCGGGGGTGTGGGATTATCGAAACTCTGTATACTCGGATGGTCCCGGGGAAAATACTCGTCGACAGCTCGGATATTCGCCCCCCCCCCTTCCTTGGCGAGTTTTACCCGAAAATCCACGGTCTCAGTTAGTCGCGTTGTTGTCGTGACGTCGTACGAGCGTAGCAGGTACGACTCTGGAATATTCTAAACACTCGTCTGAATACATTCCCTAAATTCGTCGGGTCGTCTCGGCCAGCGCGTTACCTGCTCTTTAAAATAAGGTCGCGCCGCGTGTCCCGGCGATCGGTCGTCAGAATTGTACCGATTTTTTCGGTAAATTTCGAAGAAAAATCTGATAGAGATTTCAAACTTATTGTCAAACTTATTACAGGTCGTCTACCCGATTTTATCATTTCTCTAAAATCGTGAAAAACATTTTCGCACTCATTTCACAGTGTGTCACGCACAGGTGAACTCGATACGTTTTCGTAAGTCTTCTCGCAACTGTGTTTTGTGTGACAATTCGACTTGCTCAGAGCATTATTATTTAACGGTGTAATTAAATACGTGTATATTAGCATAATATCTCGACGGTCGAAATAAAGATTTCTTTCTCACACAAGTCCCCCCCCCCCCGGTTTCGAACGAAAATAATCTGGTAACCTCCGCGGCGGCGCAAGTTCGTGATGATAATGACCACTATGATGGAATATTACTCCAAATCACTACTTGCACGGCCATCCGAATCGTCCTCTCTCGCGTGCGCGCGCCTCGCCGGATTCACTCGCGGACTAGGTAATTAAAATATGGCATTTATCGCCCGTCGAGCATGACGGTAAGTAGTATAGTCGTGCGCTTCGCCTCCGAAAAAAAGAGTAGTTATATTATTTTCAGTTTTCGATCGAAAAAAACGAGGAAAAAAAGATATACGTACCGTGTGCGGCCACTTCTTATTCAACGCACTCGAAAACAATGTGTGTGTGTGTGTTCGCACAACGCACACACGTCGTCGTATTGTAATAATTTATAATATAATAAATACTTGATACCTGGTCACCTGTTAAATTATTTGTGTGTACACTAAGTATTATAGTGTATGCAATTTGAATTGGTGTGCCCACAGATACGTACACGACTCGAATCTTTTCGACGATTATACTATTGTGGGCAATTTACAATAAAGCCACCGTTTGTATAGATTAAAATACGTAGACGGTCTTGTTTTTCGCAATTCGTACTGGCTTTTAACCGCCGCCGCCGCGCGTGTATCAATCGAGTCTCGGAATAATACTTAATTTTTTTCCAATCGAAAACCACCATCGTTTTACCGGCGGCGGCGGCGCTTTTCGTACTTTAATATTACAATAAATTATTATTGTCGTGTACTGCGCGTGTCCGTCGATATAATTATTATCGTCGCGCGAGTCGATGTAAATTATACAATAAATAAATACGAAAAAGTATTGGACAAAATTAACCTCGTAACGTTTTGAACGAGATGAAATTAAATAATTTTCGATACGATACACGAATAGGAAGAGTCGTACATCAGGAAACAATAATAAGCGCTGTAGGAAATACGTATATTATGTTTAAACAAAAGACCTGTTTAATGTGTGAGGTTTGTCGTGGTTCAGACAGAGAGAGAGACGAGATAATAGAGAATTTTAAATCGTCTCGGAAAACGGAGATGGAAGATCGAGTCGATTTGGATATTATTATTATTGTTGACCGTGTCGTGTCGATATAATAATTGTTATATTATAAAGCAGCAGACGGTGACTCATTTAATGCATTATTCAACGCGGCGACGACTGCATCGCGCGCACTACCCGTATTCTGTGGACGGCATTGGCCGTCTCGAGTTTTGGAACGGAGGAGTTTTTTTTTTTGGACATTTTGCGGTCAAATGTCATCAGGACGTTAAAACTTTGATTGCGTTCGAGTGAATAACTATAACCTCCCAAAAGGGAATACGTGCATACGAGTACTCACTGTAAAGTCTAAACGTGTATAGAGACATTTACGTTTTCAACAATTTTAAAAATGTTTACGTAGATACTCGGAATATAATATAATTAGACGCTGAAATCGTTGGTAGTAAAAAAAAAAAAAAACACGAAAAATTGTTGTTTTTAAAAAACATCCTAATAAAATATCATGTCGGAGACGTACTTTATCTGAACTTCTCTACGGAACAATTTTCTTCATCAACTTTTCGATAATCATAACGATTTCGCTTATTATATACTTCGAGAACAAACTCAAACGATATTACATATTATTACGTACGTACAAAACGAGATGAAACTCGCACGTTGAAAATCTATTTATTTACCGCGCGAATAGAAAAATACTATCCTTACTGTCTGCAGGTGTTTTTTTTTTTAATTTTTAATTTTTTATTGATCTATTATAAATACATCAATGTAGCACAATGATTTTAGTATTCATGTTGTTCTGACGGGTAAAATAATGGCCGAGCAGTGACTTTCCGTCTCTTTTTCGTAATCGTACTGCTCGCACTCATTCGTTGTATATATTATTTGTAGGCGCAACCGGACGATGATTTTATCGCAAGGAGAGTGAGGACGTTTTTTTTTATTAATTAATTACTCCTTCTATTTCGGTAACTTAATATCGACTGTCGATAATGTTGTATTAATCGTAGAAGACGTTTAATATTGAAATCAAACACGAGGTCGCGGTTAAAAGTATTTTGACGAAAAGGTTTTTGCGGTCGCGGGTAATAGGTTATCGTTCTCGTGTAGAGGTGTCGTTGTTTTTATCGGAGTGTGTTTATTCTAAACCCGAGGTGCTGAACTATAATATTTTATCGAGTTATCACGGCGGCGAGTCGCCAACGCAAACAACAAGACGCCGCGCCGGCAGACCGACTGAAAACCGCAAAACTCCGAGAGGGTTGGGTTCTGAGAGGAGAACGCTCGGGGGTGTTCCTGGCTCGTATTGGATTCCGCGTGCGCCGAGCCACGAGAGGTCGCGAGACTCGCCGTAAACTATTTGAAAAACGAATTTTTATCTCCGTCCGAAAAACAACGTTTACAATAATTATCTTACATCGTGTTCCTCTGCGTCTGGTGAATAATTGATTCTTCGTAGAGTCCGAGCAGACGTTTTGAAACGTCTAAATATTTCAGATAATATCTGTACAACGAATTTTTATACGTTCGCGTATTTATATAACACGTCGGTACGTATTGTTAGATTTCCTCGGAGTCTTGACCCGTTCGTCGTCCGTATCTTATTATTTATTAGAATTTGATTTATTTCAAAGTTTACGGAGAAAGCTAATGATGGTCTCGTTCAAACCGATCTGTTGTAGGCATTTATTTTCAGACGTTTTGTATTTGGTCGTTTTTCAGTATAAAGTCCGTCTCGTTTAGATTGTATATTTAACCGTCGGCGTTTTCGATTTTTCATTAATGAAAACGTGTTTCTAAATGTGTTACCGTTTTCCTGATTCGTATTGAAATATTAAAAAGCGTTTGGAAAAATTACTTTCGCGCGTTCATGGCAAACAATCGATTTCGAAATGCTATATAAAAATATGTCTTGTTCACATGGAGATTTTGTGCTGGCTTACTGAAATGTTCTGTCTGTTGTCGTGCACATTAACCTAATACCCAATAACATTAGAGACAGTACCTATAATAATAATATCTTCGTGACGGGATCAATAATTGTAGGATTAAAACGTGGTAGTGATTATTGGTATAGTGATTAGTGATTACTGATTACGTTATAACTTATGAGTATCGAACGTCACTACTTATGTATATTTATCACAGTTTAGAATCCTCTGAAAATTGTTGGTTCGACCGAACTTTAAAGATGCTACAAACACTATAGACAAAATTAATGTACCTATATTGCTGGCTTCTACAAATAAATACATAATAATCGAATGACTTAATTAATAATAACAAACAAACAACAACAAAAAAAAAACGTCCATAATAATAGCACAAATTTTGAAATAAATGTTACAAAAATGTATAAGTATATAGTTTACGGCGAAAAAAAATCCTTATTGTCCTTGTTCCAAGTTTTCAAAATAAACAAAATCGTATTTATATAATATATACAATGAAACGTACGTGTACGTTTTTCTTCGTCTCGGATTTGTTTACATTTCCAAAAGAGTTCGTTTATTCCGCATTTCAAACGAGTACGTACGTCTTTTCGCTACTCGTATGCAAATAATTGTATCTTACACGATATTATAATATTATGTACTACATACTTTTGTGCTTATAATATTAATCGGATATCGATCGTACAATGTTTTTACGAAACTTTTGGCTACTTCCCATTGCCAAGGTTTCGCCTGTGGTGCCAAGGGATCTATTTTTGTAGTTTATCGTTTTGTTCTAAACGAAATAAAGCGGGCTGAAAAAATTTAAATTGTTTTTAACGAAATAAAAACCGTAAAAACGAGGTCGGTCGCAAAATTTTTACACATCTCTGCGGGAAGCATTAAGGCCGTAACCTTAAACTTATAATAATAATATAGAAACACGTTCACAAAAACGCTTACTCTTATTGTTTCCGTTCTTCCTGTCCGTCGAGTGTAAACTGAAATTCACGAATGTCCGATGAATTTGAGGTACAATCGATGTTTACAACACAATCGAATTATGTGTTATCGCGGCCGTTTCAGTGTGGGCCTTTTTGACATTATGAAAACGCGTCCAATCGATATGACCAAACGCGTCTGCATTAATAATTCGTATGACAAGTAAATCTCATTTTTGTTTTTATTAAAATTAAAACAAACAGATTTCCAAACCAATTATTATTTGTTACTCGGAGTGGGGATATTACATTTTTAAATGATAAAACCTAATGAAACGTATGTGTTCACAACGATCCGTCGATTTATTACGTTTTAAAATCTATAATTTTGCAGACGATTCGCGAAATTCTCAAATGCATTAAAAATTAAAAACCAAATGCATATGAACGTGAATTATTATGTGAACCTAAAGAATATTTTATTTTATTTTTCGATTAATTGTATGAGACTTAAGTCTTATCTCCCAGGTTATTATCAATATTGGGTATTGATAACCTTGTTCGCGTCGTGTGTATTTACCAATGATAATACGCGTATAATAAAAGTAATTAAAACTAGAGTAAAAAGTGTATGTAAAAATGGACTGTTTGTGTTCGGAAACTAAAAACCTCATTATACTTAGGTATATGATAAATTCTCGAATAAATGGATCGCACTTTAATATTGTATTAAAAATATCTTGAAAATATTTGAACACAAGTGTTATGTTTTCGAAAGTCTTGACCGTTGTTGTTTTTTTTTCTTCTTTTTTTTAAAAGTGCTTAAAATGACTCGTATTAAACACAAAACTTGTAGACAATAAATAATGTGAATTTTAGTGTAAATTTAAATATATTTATGTGATATTCGTGTACAGCACTAGGCCCTTAGAAAGTATAGAAATAAGATAAATCGAAAGGTTGACTATTTTCCATATTCATCATACAGATAGCTAAATAAATAATTGTGTCACATGTTGTGCAGAATGTTATATAAATGGAAGTCTTTTAGTTGTTTACACAGTGGGACATGTGAATTCAATTGATAAGTTTTAAGTTTCTGGTACTAGAATTACGAATAAGTCTCTTAGAAATTGAAACATTACGCTTTGATTCTCAAAGCTTTCGTCAATACAAAACGTAAACAAATTTAAGAACATCGTAAATCTACCGATAAAAAATATTACGTGAGTGTAATAATATATAAGTATAGTAATATCCATACATTTATAATTCAAATTATTGTTGTGTTTTTTTTTTCTTCTTCTTCTTCTTTTATTGTTTAACGACTTATGACGTATAATTTTAACTTAACGCGTACATGTAATAACTGAATGTACATTTTAGTGTTTTATACATAAGTAGTGTTGATTCAAGATTTATGTGTTATACTGTAGGTATGCAATTATTGTTCTAATAGTGCATTATTCTGTTTTCTACTTTACCGTACAAGAGTGTTCCGAAGAGTATCAAAGTATTATTATATTATCGAAATAGGCTAAAATATTGAGTTTTACTTTAGAGTTCGGGTTATTCTTTCTGAATTCCGATTAGGAAAAAAAAAACTTTGGCGATGGAAATCATACGAAATCGTTGTATTATCAACGTATCCCGTATGTTGGCCGTACTGAAGGGGAACACTTAGTCCATAATTATTTAGTTTTGACCTAGACATAATATTTTCTTGACCCCATCCCTAATTATAATATTGTGTCGCGTACGCGGTCTTAATATACTAATAGATTTATTTTCAATCATTTTTTAATAATTGTATTCGCGCATAAAAATTAGTTTTGACTATCTTTTTTCACCGAATAAAACTGTATATTTAACGTTTATAAGTATATATTATATCTGTAATTTTTAATTTTATACTACCCATAATAGCGTTAACTATTCCAACAATTAACGATAAAAAACCAAATCTCATCGTTTCACATTCGAAACATAACAGACTTCCATCTGATAAAATACTTAATAATTAAGTTACGTTAAATAATAGAATAATAATTCTGCCATACGAATTATTTTTATTTTTACACCAAGTATAAGTTTGATTACTATGTGTTTAAAATTAACTTTTAGTTAATAATGTGTAGTTATTATTTTATTTTTTTTGCATCTGTCATCACGTTTTTGACTATAAGAAATGGTCCTATTTTCAACTTCAGTATGGTAGTGGGTCTCTGACAGTTTATTTTTATTTTTATATAAATTGACGAAAACACCAGTAAAATTTAGTTAGAAACTAACTTGTCTTTGAGAAAATTTTATTCTCGTCTCTCCCTTTGCTCAGAATTGTTTTTCCAAAGCAATTGTACATCGTTTTAACGTTTTAAAGTCCATTTCACTTTTATCAATCACACCCGTCACTTGTATGTCATCCGAATCCAATCTCCAGTCCCATAGTTTTTTTTTTTTTTTTTTTATCGGAAATTCGAAATTAATTTATATTTACAATATATTATAATAAATGTAACACGTCATATTTTTTTATTACAATTAAAAATCAGCGACGTTTTCGAATAGTTATTTTATTGATTTAATAATTATTAAATATAATATACCTACGTGTCAGTACGAATTCATAACACTTTCGTAATACTTTTGACGGTCAACAAAATTATATCTGTAGTTTACTTGGAAACGCGTGAATGATGGATCGTTTTTAATACTGCCATAACATTTCTGATAACTGGATATAATAACTGACTCAGGTTCTATGAATTCTTTTTATTATTGACAACGTTCATGAACGTTCAAAATAAATGATGAAAAGTTCGATATTCTTTTTAGTTCAAATTGTTGAGGTACGAAAACACACACACTATAGGTGTCCCTCGATATTAAAATTGTCGGTAATTATTTTTTTTACTAATTATTAAAATCATCAATCGATAGAACTACATCTCAACGTGAATAACCTCCTAGACGTGTGCTATTAAACGCAAACCCCCCCCCCCCCCCGTATCTGTGAGACCTCTACTTCTAATGATTTTTCCAGTATGATTTAGATCTCCAGGACATTTCTTTCCAATTGAAACTACTACTTTTAACCACTAATTCGTTTGTTTCAGAAAATCGAATTGACATTTCTTTTTTTATCTTTGCGAAACTGTGGATTTCATCTTCGACTAGAACGTCTATTTAACGATGAACGTTTAATAGCGCGAAACTCGAGAAGGAAGAGACGGTGAGAGGGGGAAACGATAAAAAAATACTTGCTCGGCGCGCGGACCGACTAGTTTGTTTAGAATCAAACTTATATAATTCAAATAACACAAAATCCACACTCGTGATGATTGTTTTGTTTTTTTCTTCTTCTTTTCCAGTCGAATATTATTTTAGTTCGCAGTTTAATAAATACTATACGAAATATTATAACGATGTGTCGTGTTTTGTAAGTCTATTACTTTAAATACCATCGAAAAAACCGGAAAACATAGCGATCGAAATCCCGTGTTGTTAGTTTCAAACGTTTATATTATTGCGAGTTATGTTCACATACAGCGCCTACGTATGTCGGCGGCGGCATGTGGTTCGTACGAGTATATTATACATAATATTATATTGTTTTTGGTATTCAAGGTAGTGGTTATGTCTAATCGGTTTCCGTATATGCATTTATAAAGCTATTTTCATCGGTCGTGCCGCGATCGGAATAATCGAGATTATTTATTATTGTTTATAGAAAGACCTTAACTGCTATTAGAACTGGTTGTTGTTGTAGCAGCACGGGGCGATTCGTTTGACTTTAGACACTTCTAGACTACGTCGCACACGAAACGAACACCACTCCGTGTGTTCTATATAGTCACAGTCACCGGTATATTATAATAATATGTTTATGTTAATGTTATTAACGTTCCAATCGTCGTCGTCGTCGT
This sequence comes from Drepanosiphum platanoidis, assembly GCA_948098885.1. Lineage (NCBI taxonomy): Eukaryota > Metazoa > Arthropoda > Insecta > Hemiptera > Aphididae > Drepanosiphum > Drepanosiphum platanoidis. Next base: position 27,069,808 of record OX402530.1, read on the forward strand.
ATCTGCAGACAAACTCTCGTGTGCGTATAACTGAAATTTTCACCGTTTCATAACGTCTGAAATATTGTTTTCACGAAATAAAATACAGGTACGCGATCCGATCGATTCTCTAAAATCAATAACACGGTCTATCCGTGTAAAGCTTACAAGGGCAATTGATCACATCACGGACACGGCGCGGTCGTATAATCGGAAAAGATTATTGTCTCAGAATTTTCATTAGAATATTATCTTATAATTGTTATTCATTGCCGGTCAGACGTTCGTTTTTTTTTTTTTTTTCTTTTAACACTAACATATTATTATCCAGTGAACCGTCTAAATTATTCTCATCGCGTTTTCTTTTGTCTTTCGCAATATATAATAATATGACGTATAGGTGATAATATTTATTCGATACAATAATAATATGGAGTATACGTTTCGATTACGTATTGTAGGCACGCTGCGAAATACGTATCAACAAAAGAATACGCCCACGGGAGTACACGGAAAACCGACAACAGTTCTTAAGAGATGTGTAATTAATTATCACGGTTTTTCGTTTACTTTTCGACTGTATTTTTTTTTTATTTTTCATTCATTCATTCGTTCAAAATATAAATACCGACTATTACGTATTATGTAAACATTTTACGAAAACAATTTACTTATTTACATTTAGAAAGGTTCTTTTATTCGAATAGTTTTAAATTATAATATTTAAAAGTTACGATTATTTGATTTATTGCTGCCAAGCTCTCTCTCCGCGTCGCGCGTGACAATCTTCACTCTGGCTGGCTGGCTGGCTGGCTGGCTGTAGAATATTTCACGCGAATCTCGCTAGATGTGTGTGTGTGTGTGTGTGTGTGTTTTATGACGGAAATCACTGCGTGGCTGCGGCGAAATATTTCTGAAAAGATACGACAAAAACATACTCGAGAGTTTTAAATGTCGACGATAACGTTAGTGGATAGTTTAATCGTCACGTTGAAAACACAAACACCTATATCCAGATTCCAAAACTAAACACTAAGATTATTCGCTGAAAAAAAAAAAAAATGTACTGGAATTGATTTTTGAAAGTGTCTATTGGTCGTGGTCTTTTCCCGTCGTCATCCTAACCATTCTGTATACTCTTGGACGTGTCACTTTATTGTATTTTCCGGCGGCGGCGATAGAATGAAATCTTGTCATCGACGTATCACTAGATCCGATCCTGCTTGCGTAGTGTTAGTTACGAGTGAAAATGTTTTGAAAAATATAGCACTCCATAACTGTTTATCTCGATCTATTTATTATGACAATTCGTTGAATCTATTGATTATTTACAACATTATTTAGTTGAATATCCGAAATTTCACGCAAGACTGGCCAATAAGATATTATCAGCAGAGTAATGAAAAAAAAAACCGTACGCGCTTGCAAAATGACACGTCGTTTATTTTTTACGTCCGTAAATATCCGAATTGTTTTTCGGTTTGTGAAAATGGTTAAAGTATTCTACTTTGTCATTGTTTCAATTAACGCGGGAAAAAAAAAAATTCGGTCATCGATTTTCCACGGTTTTAACTAAAAGCACGGTTTGTACACTGATTTGTATGAAAATAATAATTAAACCAACGATTGTTACATTTTCGAAATTATCAAATACCAATTTAGCGACAGCAATGTTATCATATAGTCGTTCTACATATTATTATTTGAAGTATTTTATTGGTTTATAAAGTTTTCCATAGAAACGCAATCGCTCGAGCGATCGAATGGAAATAACAATATTAATTTGGTCCTTATCCACACGACACGGTGTATCGAAATATTTTCAAATATCGTGATTCTGAATTTCAAGTCGAGTAGAAGGTCGCCTATCGGGTTTACATTTTTGTTTTGTCGCATTTACTCTGTGTAATAATGCATACGTTCGGTGACGTATTTAGAACTCCCACTCGATCTATCTACTACCTATGGTCGTGTTGTAATTTACTAACCTACGGCTGTTGAATTTAATAAGTTATTTTCTTCTTTGTTCGTGACGCGTGTTTCTACTGGCTAATGGTTTATTATTTCACTAATTCGTTGTGATTGCGACTCGATCGTAATATCGTGTAGTAAAGTGGTGTAAGTAGATCGTCGGGAAGCAGGGACGGGACGGGGACGCGTTGCCGATTTCTATTTTTTTAGAAAAAAATCGCATTTTTTTTTTTTTGCCAAGAAGTTTAAAACTATTACGACTATAATTATTCTATACGCTAAATATCAAAAAAAATAATACTCACCAGAAATTTCCGATCAGGATATAGGATAAACATTTGCTACACATTCGATTTGTCCCAATCCCACGTGGTCTCTTCCAATCCGACTACGCGTAAACAATCTCAATTTCGTTATTTCGTTTGTTACGTTTTCAAACGCAATGTCAACGCGGTGGAAAACGTATTTATTTTTTTTATTGCTTTAAATCTTTCGCGGAAACGATTTGTTATTATTCTCGTTAGAAGCTATGCCATTGTTGCGTGAACAACGACACCAGATTCTCGAGTGCGTCGACTACTGAGGTCATCACATCGATGTGATCACCGGACATGGTCATACACGTACAGTCGAAAAAAATAATATACGGTCACTAAACTCCCGTGAGTAAGGTTCGTGCGGGTTCAAGAACAATATTAAATATAATCTGCAGCAGTGTAATTTATAACGTTGCCCGTATACCAAATATTAAACTTACGGTTTCCCATTACTGCGTGTAAGTATTAGAAAAATATTCAAGGAAACGCTCGATGATTTATCTGTAGCGTGTACACCTCGTTGTACCTGCAAACGTATTGATTTATTATAGGCACTGTGTGTTTTTCTAATTTAAAAAATACAAACGAAAATTGGGAATAAATAAGGTTGAGTTGGTTTCCAAAATGAAGTCGGTTTTATTATTAATATTAAAAAAAAAAAAAAATCGTAGTCAGAAACTCGGTGGTCGTAATGAGCACTTGAGAATTTTGAATTCGGAATCACTACCCCGAGGTCTTCGCAGAAGTAATTACATCGAATTTTAGCTTTGCTGGTCATCAATATTAAACTACTCTGTTCACCTTCTCGATATTTATGGTAACATTTTGCAATATTTCCATCATAATATTAAATTATTATTATACTGGTAAAACTCGTAAACGTTTATTTAATGGATTAATATTATTATTATCTTTACGTTTTGTTGCAGTTTCGTCTGCCATTTTTCCCTCGTCAGCCAGCCACATGACTTACCGACATTATGTTTATCCGATTAGAAAATAACACATTAGTTTGTAATCAGTTTTTTACTTTTTCGACAGTTCGAACGTATTGTTTTCTTTTCGATTGATGATACAATCGACACGAAGATACAAAAGTGATTTTTCGCCAATTAAAAAATCAAAACATAATAATATGTTTGATGTCGAGGTGAATAAACGGAAACGAGTACACCGAGTGCACTCGGTAATATTCAGTAAACATAGAAAAATCATTCCTGCGAATCCTGAAGTCGAGTGAGCCAAAAAACAATCGTCGTCGCTTTGCGCGTAATATCTCAAAAGTCTATTATTCCCATCGTGGTTTTTAAATTATTCAGATTTCCTATTGTTCGGTCGTTTTGTTGTATATAAATATAATAAAGTGATAAAACATTATACGTCTTAACGTCGTCGCGTGTCTCGGTATACTTTTTTATCAGCCATCGGTGCGCATTAAATAATAATATGAATGTCTTGTACGTTCGGTAAAGACCTAATCGAACTATTTCACTATGAAAAATCGATTACCACCATCGATGTGAAACGCGCTAGTTTGCTCTGAGGTCCAGTGTGAAAATAAATATGCGTGCGTGATTATTACGTGTCGACTACGTGCACACTAGCCATGACCTACATCCGAATTACTATTTCGACTAGGATATAGTGTGTTTGTGCGCATTGTTATTCGTTTCGTGATTTGAAAAATATAAAAATATTATACTCTGTTACTACGTATATTGCAATAGCGATAATATAGACGTTGGGAAAATTGTTATTATTATCGTAAAAGCTTAGACGGAAACGATGCGCCGAATCCTCCGGTTGACGACTTTGTCGCCCTTTGTAGCGAGAGTTGTTTTTCCGCAATCTACTCCCGATAACAGACTGGCCTACAATCGTCCCGGAACGTTTTACCCCCCCCCCCCCCCCCCGGCGCCGCGACGCCATATTATATAAATACTGTTCCGATTTTAAACCTTGACCTTTATATTGCGTTGCAGGAAACGTCAGCGCGGTGTTCACGTACAAATGGAAGGGCGAGGACATGGCCCGAATGCTGGACGATACGAATAAAAGGGTGATGGTAAAAATCACCATAGCCAGTCACTGTAACAGACCGTACGGTAACATAAACAGGTATTTATACACGATTTTATATCATACTACGTATATTATGTCGTATTTAGGGGATGCGCGGTGAAAAATACATGTATATTTTGAATTTGAACAGGGGTTCGGTTTTCGAATAGGTTTCACGCGTCTTGGGCCACCCCCTCCCCACCGGAAATTCTAGTTTTATCGGTCGTTGCGATTTTTCTTTCGCTTTTATATCGTTCGACTCGAACAGATGACCATTTATAATAATCAGTGACGTAACTTCAAAATTTGGGCCCGGGAGCGAAATTTTCAACGGGCCCCCCATCGTCCCAGGTATATATATATATATTAAGAAGATCCGGGGGAGTGTATTCACCTTACTAAAATTAACTATATCAGTAGGATACTGTTTTGTGCAAATGATCGCCATATTTTTACTTAACAATATAATATCACAATTATCATTTTCACGTGGTATTTCAAAAACAGATGTAGTTATAGTAGGATTTTCCTAAGTAGATTCAACTGTCTTTTTTAAAAAACTGTCTAATTTGGGCAGTTTAGCATCTTGAAATTTTTGTTCCATTATTTTTTTGCGCTTTTGTGCTCCACTCATAGGTTTACTTATTTTAAAATACAAATTTAAAAAAAATTATACACTTGAATAACAAATATTCAATTAATAATTAATAGGAAAATGTTTTTATTTCTTTGGGCCCCTCCTATACGAACGGGCCCGGGTGCGACCGCACCCTCTGATCCCTCTTAGTTACGCCACTGATAATAATAATAATAGCGAAGTCGTGAAAATCGACGTTCTTCTTTTTGAACGTGTGTGTGGCCGTATATTATTATGTGTAGATATTTTGTTATTTCAGCGTGGGGCGTTATCTCCTCGGCAATATCTTTTACGTCACAGCCGGATATTATATACGTTTGAGTATTATTAAATTTTATCGTGTATGTACAATAAGTGTATGTGAATATAAATTGCCAACGTGTGTTACTCCTTGAACACAAAAGTACGTATATCTTTGATTTGAGTAAAGTCTAATTGATTTTACCTGTTGTGACTTGTAAAATTATTTTAACACGCAGAGATATTTCCCGCCCCCCCACCCCTCACACAAATGAACGTGTGCTTAAATTCAAAAAAAAACCGGACGTGAGAGTACACAATGTGCGCGACGTAGTGTACGTATATTATTATCTGTAAAACGTCGCACGATTTCGGTATTTTCACAGTGTGACATCTTAAGTGTAAAGACGTTTGGGGTCGTATTTGCGAAATCTCTTTCGACGACGACTCTCGGCGCGAGTAAGATTTGCCGTGTCTCACGCTCGGTGAAAATAAATCATCACGAGCCGACTGGAAAACGAATGTTTTTATTCTTCGACGCGTTCGCCAATAACAATCAAAATCGAATGCAAGTTTCATAAATAGTTAATGTCGCGTTGTTTACAATTATTAATGTTCCGAGTATTCCTCGTGTGATATCTCATACAATGAGGCTTATACATATGTTCACGTTTTAGTTCGTGTATTATGTACACCAGCGGTTCTCAAACTTTTTTGTTCGCGGAGCCCTTATGTTCCTAAAAAAAATTACGGAGCCCCAAAAATCAGAAATGTCTATTTGAGACAACAATAATTCATAAAAAACGATGTCAATTGTAAATGATTATTGCTTTTTATTTAAAAAATTAACTAAATTATCGTACAATATGTCAAATGAACGAAAAACCCGACTTTTATCTAATCTCATTTTGACTATGACACAAAATAATATATTATGTTATAAATAGTTTAAACGTTTAAAATAATACATATTGGTACTGTCCAAATAATATTGAATATAATTAATATAAAAATTAAAAATGTAACTGAGAAATATAATAATAATTTAATAATTTGAATTTAATTAATACAAATATGCCCAGAGAGCCACGGAGCCCCTAGACTACTCTCGTGGAGCCCTAGGGCTCCGCGGAGCACAGTTTGAGAACCGCTGATGTACACAAACAAATTTTATTACACGAGTCAGTTGATATGTTTTCAAGAAGACCGAAGAGGAAAATTGAGATGAGAATTCGTGCACACGATTTATTTCAGTCACGGATAAATAGACAAAGACGTTGAAAAAAAAACTACGACGTATATACGTAATATACACATATTGTACGTCGATTCACACATATTATAACATGAAATTTTTTTTTTCCAACCATTTCCTCGTTATTCAAGTTATATTTTATTATTTTTTTTTTCACGTAGTCTGATCTTAACACTAGTAAAAGTACCGTGACAATTAAATATACAAATATTCACTAACATTTAGACGGCTAATAATAATTTGTTTCCAAAAGTCTATAGCGAATCGCACGTGGATTTTACAGAACTGAAATAGACAACTGACAGACTTAATTAAAATAATATGAAAAAACGTTTGTAATGTTTGTTTTTTTTTTTTCTATTTACTGATATTTTAACTGTTTTGGTTGGTGTATATTAATTTATTTTGGCATACATCTTCTTTTCAAAACAAACATTTTAAATATTTTTGATTGTAACAATATTGTTTACCGATTGATCGTTCGATTTATACAAATACAATATTTTAGAACAATGATTATTATATTTTGTCTAACCATACTGCGGGCACCGGTAGACCACCGACTAGACCGGTTTGCCTGTAACTCACTGCGGCGAAGAGATTTTCGATTTTGAGAATTTTCAAAAGTTTTCTCTCGATTGTCAACGGTGGAGGAGATCGAGGATAACGAAAAGGAATTTAAAAAAAATCGTCGTTGCTCCGTGTAAATCAAAAAATGTCTCTCTTACTTTTAATTTTCCAATTAGATATAATAGTACAGCTTTCTAACACAAAGTATCACCTATTACCACGTTATTACCAGGGCTCATGACTTCTAGCATTTGCATATTTTTTTTGAGAGGTCCTAAAGGTACCAATGTGAGCTATACATTTGTTTCAGATAACCAAGAAGCTACATACGAAATTTTATGTTGCACATTTTTGCATATTTCGGAGTATAAGTGCAATTTTGCTTATTTTTGGATTTTTGCATGATTTTATCATTTATTTTTTTTTTAAATTTTTTTTTTTAGTAGCCTAAAACATTTTTTCTTAAAAATAACAACTAATTATAGTCATATTAACTGTTCATAAATTAGTAATTAATTCGCGTTAATTAATTTTTCTTCTTAAATAACTTATATAATAGTATCAGAAGAAACTATATAATATACCTATACGAGTTAAGTAATAAAATAATAATTTTTGTATACAAACGTTTTTTTTTTGTTGCATATTTTAGTATTTTTAGTGCATATTTAAGCGCTTTAATGAATACTTTTTAGAGCATATTTAAGCGCTTATATAACAACCTTTTTTAGAGCTATAAGTTATGTGCCCTGGTTATTACCGAGGCTATATTGTGTGATATCGTATTGATAAAAATGATATTTATACCATATTGATAAAAAAAGTTCAGAATCCACATGGCGGCAAAGTAGAATCGTTTGGCCTGCTGACATATTTACCGCAATACACAATCTTCACAGTAAACAATTTAGTCGATTATCTGAATTAATGCATAACTCTAATACTCTCGATATCGAACCGAATCGCGTATAAAACTAAGTGAACTCTACGCTTGCATTCGTTATTTTCTTTATTTTTCTCTCTAGATCCATCTCCGTCGCGCGATATTCCGATTCGACTTTATTTATTTTTCAAAACGAGAACACTACTGACGCAAAGCTCAACGATCGCAGAATTATTTATTTCCTTATCATATTAGCGCGACTTAACTATAGACATCTATAATTAGATTCTGAGTTTTCTTTGAGATTTGTTGAAATCAATTTTATTAGTGCATTTTTTTTTTATTCGTAATCGCATCACTTGAATTACTAACGGCACTTATTGCATGGTTATCGGTATAGTGGATTTAGATATTAGCGATATTATTATAGAAGGTACATTCTACGCTCGCCGTGAATAATACTACGTGATTATACTATAGAAGAGTCGTCGACAGATGCCTGTTAATTAAAAATGTTTCATAAATAATTATTCCGCGTACACGTTTCAACAAGAGTAAATGACATTATCATATTGCACATATTGTCTACGATACGATACGTTTTATTTTCTGTAAATGTCCACTTTCAAGACGTATTGATCACTAGCATCAGAAGTATAATATAGGTACATTGCATCAATTCCGTTTTGATTTCTTCGAAAAAATCGAACATTTCGAGAACCGCGAAATCGAGAAAAACGCCCATTTAATTTAACAAATAATTTAACTGCACGGAAAATGACGCATTGTACGAAAATTAAAATGTTCGTATAATGTACTGCGAGCTAACCTTTGATCGAATTGCTCTCTCAAATGCAACACAAATAAACGCGCGACGAATACCAATAATAATATCGTTGTAAAATCAATACGTTCTTCGTGTTTCGCTCAGAATTTAGAAAGCGGCAAACATACGAATTATTCAGGAGAAATAAGATTGGAAAAGTCGAGAATGAATAATTGATGAAATGTACGTACACATACAGTATTTCAATATTATTTTTTTAATTCGTGTGGGAATATTATTTTGTACTCGTTGTACAATGTATGTACATACACATTGAGGACAATCGATTTCAATGTGAAAAATAAAAATGTCGTACGTTTAAAAATCATTAGCCAGTGTAATAATATTCATAAATTGTTGTATAATTCTCAGATTTCAAATGTTCTCGATAAGAATAATGTGAAAATCGATTAAAAAGCATAATAGATATGCAACAAATGATTAATTTTAAATGGATTTCTTTAAAAACACCGAGACTGAATAAAACGTTAGGTTTGTAGATAGATTTAGTATCACGATTTTATATTGAAAATTATGTTTACTTACATTTTTCACAGCGAGATCGGAATGACTCGACATGCGAATTTTATCGTTTTCCTGAAACATTATTATATTTCGTACGTATTCAATCGAGTCTTGTAAAACTCAAAACGATCATATAAATATCATAAACAAAATATATTATGACATTTCGTACACGGGCGAACGCGTTATTTGCGGAAAATTAAATAACTACAAAGTCAAGTCTGATATTGCGGACTAAAGAAAACACAATACACTGCATGGGCGTACCGGACTCTATCGATTTACATTTGAAATTAAACTTAAAAAAAAAGAAAAGACTAATATTATGTTCGACTATAAACAATAATCTGTAAGGTCATGTGTGTTCGGTACGGGGCATAATCGATTTGTCAATCATTGAAATTATTAATCGCTATTATTCTGCTGCAACATTTAACCGTATGGAATGTATGTGCGCGATTTAAAATATTAATGGTGAAAATAATCGAACCCGTTAATAGGCTTTTAATTCCAAACAAATAAGCACTTGTTTTTACCGAGTCGTCGCGGGCTAGATTACCGTGTGGCGGTATCATTCAAAACGTTTCGAACTCGCTTCGGTCTACCCGAAAACCGTTGGTTTCTATATTAAAATAATCCATTTTATACCCAGTTTTTTTGGCATCGTTCCACACCGCTGTGCTATTTGTCATATACGTGCTTACGGCGGCGGCGGTGCAGTTTCTTTGTTACCAACTAGTTTACCAGTGCGCGGCGTTCGCTGTTTCCAATTTTTCCACGACTTCCATTCGATCTTGTTGACCGACTCGTATTTCACGTCTACGCTTTTCTTTCCTGACGTCTCGTCCGATCAAATCGAAAATACCTCTCTATTTACGTATTTACCGACTGTTTACGTAATTAACTACCATCCTGTTTCTTGTACTTTTTGGAACATTCCGATAAAATCAGCAATCGCTCATTTAATTCCCCGGTACACAGCAGCAGCTTCGTGCCCATGGCGAATAGAGACCCGATTCTCGACTAAACGATACGTACATCTTAAAATATACACTTGTGTTGCCACTAGCTCGTTTAATAAATCTTAATTTACGTGTTTTACATATTTGTATCTGTACTGTGTTTCGATCGTATTGTTGAAAATGAATAATTATAAAAAATGTCGTTTTCATGAATACACGAACCTTTTAAGGATTCTAATTGCCTGAAAACTGTAAACTGAAAAGACCTTCCACAAAATTATAAAATCAATTGAAAGTAAAAAAAAAAAAAACGAAAAAAACGTTTTTCAGAATCTACGTAATGCGAACAATTATTATTATTTTGACCGACAGATTAAATTCCCATGTCCACATTATTTTTTATGAAACGATTTCGTTTGTCACTAAAAAAATATGTACTAATATAGGTATTATTTAATAGCATTTTTGGCCGATTGAAAAAACAGAAACGATGACGCGTCCATTGTTTTATCTTTAAAGATAAACCATGTCACCGAGTCTATATGAATATTCGTCATAGATCCAATTTAAAACGTTAACGTGCCTAAGAAAAATGTACCTGGTGTGTGTTTATCTGGCCGACTCCGTGACAATTATTTCAGCGAAAGACGTTATTTTTATTCGTGACACGTATATTGCCCAAAACTAATCGAAGCGGACTTGATATTTCTTTATCTTTTCTATTTATTTTCTCAGCGCGCCTAATCGAGCATTTATACGTAATATGATATTATATAGTTTGTTTTTACAACAATCGTATTATTTTTATCACGTCAAACTTTCTTGCGGTCTAGTAGGTCTGTTTGATAATAATAATAATTATTGTCGACATGAGAAAAGAGATTATTGCCGCCAGCGTATATTTATTTTTTTTTTACAATTTATTATTTTATCTTCGTTTTCAGAGGCGTTTCCCGGTCAGTCGTTATCGTACAGGTCGGTTATCATACTAACCGAACTGAGTTGCTTCCTCTTTCTTCGCCATTATATATGCTAACCTGTGTAGAGGATTGTCAAGTGAACATTATTATGGTTATTAGTTTATTACAATATGACAGTAAATTGTTTGAGTTTTATAATAAACAAACTATCCATCAATGGTCACGACTATTTTTCCGATACAAGAACGTTGGAGCCGATGTTTTCGAACTTAAAAACAACGCTCATCGCGTAAATAATTCCCCGTGAAGTTCGTTTGCTGATTTCGAGTACTCTCGTTCTACGCTTTGACTGACAAACATCGCGTATTTGTATAGAAATTGATAACGGTTAGGTTAGCGTCATGTATTGAAACACATTAAAATAACGATTGAACTTTTAAAAATGTTCATTATTTAACCGAATTTTATTTTTAATCGTGATGTAAGACGTTACAGAACATCAAATCGTACTCGTCGGACTTTTATAATAATACGAAAATTGTTAATATCAAGTAGTTTTTAGATTTAAAGCATTTCACGCCGATATTACGAGTAGTGCATTTGAAAAACAAGAATTTATCCGGATTTAATTTATAATGTTTAGGAGATATTTTACGTGTTCGTAACGTAATGAACTGTGAGTAAAGTTTTATACACGAATACGGTTTAAATCGAAAACACTAACAGATGTAGATTAATTAATTAACTATTAAAACTCGAAACTAAAATACTGTCATAAATTTGGCAAAATCATACTATTCAGTATGTAATTCGATAAATTGCATTGAATTTCCTCGTTATAATAACGTTCTTTTTAGCATTTAAAAAAAAAAAAAATTGGAAACCAACCAATACATAGTAGACTGTTTAATTAATAGTATTAAAAGTTATCAAATTAACGTCACAGAATACGGTGACTTGTAGATAATGATTTAAGTTGGTAAAACTATCGAACCACTGAATTTTTTTTTGATCGTTTTCGATGCCGTTAAAGACTCGCGCGAACCTGATTAGTTTGCCGGTAAATTATCGTATATTTAATGAATATATCTCGAGGTTATTATATTATACTCGTCGGTACATCGTTGTACGCGTAGGTATGTCACATAATGCTACTTTTGTTAGTTTTAGGATCTCGACAAAGACGCATACAATAGTACATAGATGTAGGTATAATACATATTATGATGTACGCACGATGTGGCCGTATAGTAGATGATTAATTATTATTATTGTCGTCGTCTTCTTAGAGCACACGCGATCGTTTTTACACTCCTCGCGCCTACTGCGCGCTTTGCGATTCTCGGGGAAGATTACTCGGCGTATAAAACTACCCGTTTGACTTTGAATAAGGGCAAGTGGACGTCGGGCAAGTGTGCCGTCGTCGTTTCGTTATTTCTTTGTTTTCAAATAACTCGACACACAATATTTACACCGCCATAACCTATATAACTCATGAGTAGGGCTCGGATTTTAAAGCATAATAAATAACAAGAAAAGCACAAAATTGTTTAAAAAAAGGCAAAAACGAAGCATATTTATTTTTTTAAAAAAGCAACAAAAAAAAGCATGACTAAAAATTAACATAAACTAGTTATAATTTTATAAAACTGAATAAAAAAAATAGAAAAAAGAATTTACTACCATGTATTTGGCAAGATTTTCTGATCTTCTGACAGGATTATGTTATATCTTCATTTATATATTATTATAAATTATTATTGCGGGTTTTCACATTTCTTATTAATTATATAAACATTTTTTTTATTACTATAGCATAACAAACATATGAAAATTCCACAGCTAGAATAACTGAAAAAAGCAATAAAAAAGCAAATGAAGCATTTACACTAAAAAAAGCAAAAATAAATTCGTTTATTTGGAATCAGATTAACGTGAAACGAATTTATGTATAAAAATTAGATTTCCATCTTAAATATAGAAGCATTTGCTTTAAAATCCGAGCCCTACTTATTAGTAATACGGACGCCGAACAATAATTGGCTGTGAAATTTAATCGTTTATCTTATCCCTGATACGTATAATATTTCCAACCCATCTGTTCCAGATGTTTTCCGATATCGTTACTCGAGTTTATTAAATTTAAAATTCTTCTTTGAACTACTTACTTCCCACAGCATTTAAGAATTTCCCGCGACTCAATTACCCATGATCAGGATATGATTTCAAGTTTATTACGTTTTCGCGTAGCACTGTGTTGATTCGTAAAAAAATCATTTACCTTTTCCTGTGCCCGTCAAACGTTTGTCACGTTAATATAGAGGCGTAATACCGGGCGCTGCTCTTAGAACATTATTTTATTGCTTCCGAACAGATCTAACAGACATTATATTTTAAAATATACAATTAGATTTCATATGACTTTTTAACTATTGTATTTATATATTATAAAAAAAACTATTGATGTGTTTTTAATTGTGATTTGTTACTCGTGAGCCGACGACGTCACTCTCAATTAGTGGTAGTGAATATAGTTTGAAGTGATCTGAAATTATCAAAGTAGACAGACTATTGATTGTCGAAAAATCGTTTGAAAAAATAAAATAAAAAACCGAATATAAATTATAGTTGTTCGGCTTCGTATATGTAATCATTTTTGACTGGGTAACATTTGGCAATAATTCGTATTCCGAGACGAGTGAGAATTGTAATCGTTTCGAACAACTTTTTTTCGATTTTTTAGTTTGTTTCGGATGTTTATCGATCAACATCCCCTCTCATCACGGGTTAAGGTTGTCGGGCCCCTCAAAAACTCGAGAAAAAGACATGGTGTTTTTCTCGTACATCTCGATCGACAGTTTTAGGCACGGGACATTTTTTAGAGAATTTTTAAACTCTCTTTTAAATTGAATTTTAACCAATTTTAATGTGTTATTATCGAAACCTTCGATTTAACGTAAATTAAACAGCGAAAAATATAGACAAAAAATAATTATTGTTCCATTTTACGGTTGAGAATCAATAATATACTTAACCCTTTGCTACGACCTTCGGAACGATTCGTTATGGCTCTCATCTGAGGGTAAACAATCCCGGTTTAATTAGCCGCACACCCACGCCCTGTACTTAAATTTTAATTAATACGAAATACGCTTCTAATGCGGCGCTCGACTCTACGTATATCTCACCTCTTCGCGGTGATGTGTACGGTCGAATCTAATAAAATGATAATTCGATCGTCAAAGTGTGTTTATAGTAAATATTTCGTCGAGATTGTTTATTAGAAAATAATAATCACTGTTGTTTGTGGGAAACCTCCGATTTTCGAAGAGATTTTCGGAACAAATTATTTTAGCTTTACGTGACGATAAAAAAATATCGATTTATTTATAATATTTAACGTCTAATATCTATAAGATTTAACTCTATATCCGTGTAATGTTATCGTATTGTTATAATATACAATACTTGTGAAATTTCACAATTAAAATACCGTATAAATATACTGTGTTTATAATATACTTCAAAAAACGTTCAATCGGTTCAGAATGTTTGTTCCCATACAGGGTGTTTCGCGTATCATGTTCGATACGAGCTCGCGTCTGTAATAATTATTACTATCGTCGTCGGTTCGTCTTTCCTTTGTCATGATATTCATAATCGGTTTAGAAGATAGACGTAATAAATCACTTAAAAAAATGTTATTCGTTCGATTCGTCGAGAATATTTGGAAATTTAAATTATCGTATATATAATATATATACGTATATTGGTAGGCACTGTGAACTACATCAAACATTTTAGTTGTTAATTATTTATTTATGAGTTATAACAGAATTAATTAAACATCATTATTCATAAATGCGGATGAAAGAGATAATAAGTGGTTATGACTTGTATGTATACTTAAGATGCGACGTTCGGATTCTTCATTTAGATATAATTACACGCGCGTAAAGTGTATTAAAAATACTAATTTATTGTTGTTGGATTTTGTGTGTGTGTGTGTGATTATCATTCAAATGGCATTTATTAATGTGTTATTCTGCTATTATCTATAAAGTTTATTGATACATCACATATTATTATAATATACTATTTTAAGTCTTAGTGTAATATAATATTATACATTCGATAAAACATCACCCAAATAATGCTTTTAATACGAGTATTTAATTCCGAAAAAAAAATAATAAAAATACGAAGTTTGTGAATTTATGAAAAAAAAATTACAAAAAATACGAAATACAAATAATTATACGTGCCACACGTACAACGTTTAAAACAGTCTAATTACACATCACAGATGATTAACCTTTTAATATTACGCATTATGCAATTTAAACATTTGACGAATACATTTATTTATCGATAATAACAATAACAATGAACAAATTAGTTGTTTAAGTATTCGTACGAACCATTGCACAGTTAGAGTGCTCTAAAACAAGTGATAAAATCAGTTTCGTTTTTAGTCGGGAATCACCATTATTGCATAATAATATTATTCAATGCGCAACGTTATAATACTAATAATTATTATTGTTGTTGACCAAATAATAATTATTTTAAACGGAAAGAAAAAACAGTACCGTCTGTTTTCTTACTTTTTATCTCAGTGGACAAGCGACAGGTTTTTTATTACAAATGTGTTTTTTTTTTTTTTTTTACGGAGACGTCTTTGATGAGAATTATTTTGATTGTTTTATATTTCTAAAATTTCCAACTGGTTTGAAACGTAACGACTTCTATATAAAAAAAATCGCAAACTATATTTTGCAGTTAAAAATTAATAACGTGTTTTTTATTTTTAATCTCTCAGACTCGAATACGTTTAAAGATTTCTCGCGAGTTTCTCCCAATTCGTGTTTTGTGTATAAACAATGAAAAATGCACTGTCGATTTTTACGAGCGTTCGAAAATTAAATCTGCATCTCGTCGTCCAAGTCTGGCTAATCGCCTCTCCTCTTTTTCTTTTTTTTTAAATTATTCCGACGAAATTACTTTGAGAAATAATTCTCAATTTGATTCGACTATGATAATGTCGATACCGACAGTCGAAACGCAGGTATGAGCAATCAAATTGTAAGTATATTTTGTCCCTGTATTTTAATAATATTCAGAAATATCAAGCAATGGGATAATTATACAACAATTTAGTAATAATTATAGACATACGTGTATGGATAACCGCATGAACTAACCGTTATATTATCTTATAATTCTTAGATCGAAGTACATGTTTGGTGTTTATATAATATTGAAAAATCCAAAGGTGAATATTTATTAGCTTAAAATTATAATTATAATTATATATATATATATATAAATAGTTACTATTATCACAGTGTACTAAGGACTTGGGTGATTCGCTCCGAGTTTGTAATTTTTTTCAAATGATAATAATTTTACTCGGATATATACGTCCTCTCGACGCTTTTCATTGTGTTCGGTCATTGGATTCGAAACTTTAAAAGTTCACGTTTCGGGTCTCTGTTTATTTATCTTAGTTATTAAACAATGGTATTGCCTAAATTGTACCGAATAATCATTCCGATATATCACTCACAAAAAATCGATTATTTATTACATTTGTCATGTAATACTAACCAATAGTGTTAATCGTTTACTAAATAGTTATTATTTATTTAGCTGTAAAATAATATTAAATAAGCCTATGGAAGTCGCACCAATGTGTTACTATAGTTGTTTGCAGACGTATTGATTTGAACTGAAAACATTTTTCCATCGATACATTAACGAGTAATAGTTGGGTTTTTGAATTTATTTGACACCTACATTATCTATTTTAACTATTGAAACAAATCTCTTATATCAGATAATCAAATCCCAAGTACGATTTCGATGATAAAAGAAATGCGCGTAAGGTTAAAAGTATTCCGGAAGACCATCATGTTCGTTAGACGTGATTGTTTTTAAGAATCAACTATAGCTAGCTCATTCGGTGGATTTTTTTTCTGTTCGACCTTAAACCTCTGTACAAATAAATAAAGCCCGTAGGTTAGAAAATCTATTATTTTAATTCCGGTATAGTATACTACACCTATTATGCCCAACCCCCCGTAGTCGAGACATTAAGACCACAATTGTAATTAGTACTTTTTGTCAATGAGACTCTGTGCAGTTGAATACATGTTTTTGATATTGAAACAGTAACAATGAATAAAGAACGTATAAAAAATAACGCGAGTCCGTATTAATTAAATTACGAGGCTAAAATAAAAAACAACCATTCGGTAATTCAAATCCAAATTGTCAGAAGTGTCCAAAACATTTTCATACCAATCGCGCGTCCTGCAATATTGTACTTAAATATAATTTATTTCAAATATGATATAAATAACTTTACCGTAAAACGTGTGACGTTGTGAAATTTGTTTGAAAATTAACTTTTGATGATAACGAAACAAATTTCTTCTACAAATATCAAAACTATAATATATTTATAGTTGGTTAAGCTCGATTGTTTTTGGCAAAAACATATGAAATGCAATTTTTAGCTCGTGAACTGACACGAGCAGTACACGATTTTGGCATATGATATGTAGGTACATTTTGCGTATTTTTTTATTTTTTTTTTCAATTTTCGCTCACAAATTGATCCGCTTGATGTGGTGATCATCATCGTTCGAAATATTCAACAAAATAACGTACGTTTAGTCATACTTACTACGGTTTAAAATATTATCTTAAGTTTTCGCGTCAAAAAACTCATCGAGTCTCGGAGTCTCGATAACACTTAATGTTTTTAAAAAACGACAAAATTCGTCCAGTATTGTTCCATTATATTGTATTGTTTATAATTTTATTTGATATTATTTGTGTTTATTTGATTTACGTGTAAGCGAATCAAACACAATGGATACTGCTTATCATTTAAACAACCAAACATTAAAATACTCAAACCATTGTTGTTTGTTTTCACGTAATATTTGGTAAGTGTCCAATGAACATTATTCGATTTTGGCACGTATAATATGAATCGTACTTACCTTTATGCATTACAGTAAACAATTAAAAACTCTATGTATTTTCTCTTTTTATAAAGTTATATGATTCTTGTTAAAATAGTTTTTAAATATAGTATGGTGCATGTTTAGTTCTGTAATTAACCCTACACTCTTAAAAAAATCAGGTTTTTCGAATTTTCGAAGAAAACATACATAGTTGGGAATCCCCGATTTAAAAATCGGATTTTTTTTGTTGTAAATTAAACATTTATTTGGCTCTTATTTTATTATTTACAGTGGTTAGAAACGAAAATTTTGTGTTTTTTTTTAATTTTTTGGACAAAACCAAACGAAAATCTAATTTCGTGGGCAACATGCCTAATTGACGAACATTCTGGTGACACACAATATTGTTAAATTATTATTTGTAAACATATAAAGTAAATTAATCATTGATTTGACACTTATTTTATTATTTCCAGTGGTTATAAGCGAAAATTTCACTAAAAAAAAATTATGCAAAAATTCAAATTTTGACTTGCTCTAACTTGGTCAGTTTTGTAGATAGAAAAAAACTGTTCATAGAAAAAATGTTTGAAAAAAAATAATCTATCCGAATATGTAGAAAAAAAAGCGTGTTCCCGTTTAAAAAATGTAAGTTTTATTGCGCATGCGCAGGCCTTAAGTCTTAAAAATTCGAAAATTATCAGAAAATGTGTATTTAAGTACTCCCTAGACCCTCTAAAAAATTCACTTCAATACAAAGTCATCCACCAGAGATTCTATCTTTTAAGTTGGACCATATTATAAATGGTTACCAAATTTCATCAAAATCCGTTCAGTAGTTTCCGAGTTTATCGCGAACATACATCGTGACACGAAATTTTTATATATTATATAGATAAATATAAAAACAAATGATCACTTTTAAAATAGATTATCAGACTTTAAGTAGATATAAAAAAACTAAATAAAAACTTAAGAATTATATAAAATGAATAAAGGTAAAACAATACTTATCAAATTAATGAATAATTAATAATAAAATAACAAAGTAATTGTTTAATTTTACTTTTGTAATAGTCGTCATTGCATAGTGTATCATCTGTGATACAATTATATTTGTAACTAATGCATAAATGTATCATATGTGATACATGTGAAAAATGAATAAAAATGTATACTACTAACCATTAATTTTAGATAAAACATTTTAAAAACAATCTCAACACATAACTGAGTAAGAAAATATTTATTTTTTTTTGTTAGTTATGATAATATTTTCCACTTTAATTGAACTATAAAAAAGACGTTTTTCTGTTGTTGATAACAATATTATTAATAGCGATTTTACTAATTAACAGCTGATGTCAAAGACGTTTTATCAAATAAATAATGTGTGGGTAAATAATACATGAAGATGTCAACAAAAAGACCGCCAAACCTTTGTTGTTATAGAAACGGCAGTTATTTTCAATTTTCATGGTTGTATCATGGGTGATACTTTATGCAGTGTAGGGTTAAAATTTTGACCGAATAAATTAATCTAAATGCTCCGTCATAAGGATCTGGTATTGAGTACACAAGAATAATTAAATCTACCGACCAATATAATCATATAAATTCATCTGCTTGGTTCGTCTACTGTGAAAAATATCAAAAAAAAAAAACGAATAAATAATTGAAATAAATTCATTTCTATGACTATGTATTTTTTTTGTACTCGTATTGTTTCGTATCGTTTGTAAATATTTACCATAAATCTCGATCGATATAATATTATGTCTGATGTTTAAAATATTTAATTTATTTTTACTTTTTCGATATTATATTAAATGTAAATAATATCGCGGTATTTATTGTTTATTGGATTCGCGTATAGTTTCGAAAAAATTATCATGAACCTTTTGTTATATTTTCACTATAATAACCGAAAACCAAAATTTATAGCAGAGCCCAAGTTTCTCTCAATACTCATCGAAAAAATGTACATTCGAATTTTTGTTTTTCTCTTCAAGAACAATAACACATACTTGTGTTTCGGTTTCTGTATCAAAGTTTTTTCGCCGCTCTCGGATCTGTAAATATGTTTTTAGTTTCTCTCGTACGATCAGGACGGTTTTTCTTTATTTCATTCGAGTTTTGTCATTAGACAAGAAAGAACCGTGAATAATTTACAAGTTAATACAATAATTTATTGTTTGAAGTCAAGGGGCAATCGATTAATAATTGTGTTTGCTGACACTCTCACAACAAATACATAAAAAATAAACTACAAATAAATAAATAAACCTATTCGGTTTATTATAGTTGTTTACTACACTATTAAAACCAAGAGAAAGCAGTATTTTGACAACTCCATAAACAATTGGCGTGTACCAAAAAAAAGAAAAAGAAAAAAAGCGTTGCTCAAATAATAGTATTGAACCTACAAACCTCTTATACACAATGTGCTCTGATAATAATATTATGAACTCGACAAACGTGTATTATCATTATCGGTTATCACTATCGCACAACTATGCTTTGTTTCGTTCTTCCGACATTTTACGCTCGACGCACATATTTATACTGATTTTCCTCTTCGAATTCATACACATTATGACGTTATTGACAAACATCTGTTTCTAGTTTTAAAAATTGTAAACTCTATAATTCGAATTGATCATTGTTTTTCTAAAGTTAATTTATAACGGTCATATACTCGTATTATATGCCATTAATTATTCTTTTACGACGTATTTAAATTCTATTAGTATGTTATTCTGAACCTCCGAGACAGACTAAAATATATATATATATATTATTAATGTGTACCAATAAGTACCTTCAAAGAATGGTTTTTATGACAGAAATTCGGATAGTAATAATAATATGTAATAAAAAAAAGCACACTTGTCCGAATGTTAATTATGTAAATTTAATTTGTTTATCATTATTACTTTAATTACATGTTTACCCGTTTAATCGAGTATGGTAACCGTTTAGATTCTCGCGCCATGACATACGTCATATCACACGTAGTACTTAATTTTCGTTTAAAATAAAACAGAGCGCCCCGCGGTTTTAAACAAATCGTGATTTTCACGAGTTTTCGGTACATTCAAGAAGTTGTCGACTTTATAGAATAAAGTCTAATCTAAATGAGAAATAACAACATTTTTGTTGGCACATGCACGAGGGTAAAAATATTGACCTTTAAAGCCATCAATGATCTTTAAATACGGGACTATTAAAAAATTAATAGCAGTATAGTTTCATAACTGATCATTGTGAAGAGTGCGACGAGATTAAAAAAACATAAATTAAAAAAAAAACACGTATTAAATAGTTACACTAATATTATTTATATTTAACAGTGTATATTATGTATATTATTTATAGCTGTTCATAATTAATATAATATAAATACACTTGAATCCGTTATTACTTTAATATGACGTGGTGATGCGATCGACCGAAAATATTATAATCATCGCTAATCAATAATCATATTTAATTTTTCCATCATGTTATCTCTGCAAGTTATAACTATTATAATTATAATCAAATAGATTGATGCAACTGTTTCGATGAAATGTCATGATCAGCTTCCATAAAATATCGAGCGAAATATAAAAACGTGTGTAGAATCCCCTCTCACAGCAGCCCGGAAAAAAAATCAATCCCCGTGGACCACTTGCGGACGGAAAAAATACTTAAATTATCAAGAAAAATGATATTCCTCGTTTTTATCCATGTCCAAGTTTTTATATTATTCCCGATGAAACTTTGAAAAAACGAATTTTTTAAAACTATAGTTACATTTAATCACAATAACGTATTTGAAAAATAAAAATAAAAAACAAAAATATTTTTATCGTCTATTATTCGACCGGGTTTTTAAATTGAAATAATCAAACTAAACTAAATGTACAATAATTTATCAAATATAATCTCACAATACTAACAATTAATGACCGGCGACGAATCAGGCGGTATATTATATTTTTATCATAAAATAAAACTTCAAATCCTCGTGCTAATAAAATATGTACGAGGTAGTATATTATATTCGAAGGGCAATGGTTTTTTCATATATTTTTCAACTAGTAAAAATTAAAAACACGGTCACTTTATTTACTATAAAATGACCCCACCGATTCTATTTTAAAAAGGTCTTTCACTCGTCTTTATTATGTATGATAATTGAATCTGTACCAACTTTGAAAATTATAAATGTAGCGTTAGAAATCATTATTATTGTGTGCGTTTCTAACGCGGTGATGTTTTTAAATATCCAAACGGAAACAGCTAATAAGAAATTTAAAAATCAAACCACATGTCGTGTAAAAAATATAATGACAGATTAGCGAGTTGTGAATGTACGTCCGAAAATAAAGCGCAAAGTAGTTTCTCATACATATTGCGTTATCACGATAGTTATGTTGATTAAAACTCAACAGTTAGAAATCGATTGTTATTTTTTTTTCCGTTCGATAACATACCTACAATATTAATAAAAAATTAGCATATTTGATTATTAAAAAAAAAAAAAAAAAAAAAAAACGTTTAGATTAACATACAGATTACAGAATAATATTTAAAAGAAAAAAAATAATAAACTGCGTTCACATTATTACGATTATCGTTTTATACTATTACTAGCTGAATAACCCGGCTTCGCCCGTGTGCAGTATAACTTTTTATTTTATCAGTTTTTTTCATTTTTACCCCTTTTAGTGTCGAATTTAGGAAAATCCTTTCTTTAGAGGCCTCTGCTGTATTAAACGAAACTATTGACAAAATTTAATACCACAAAGCTCCAGTGACTCAGGATTTTTTCCATTTTTACCCCTTTTAACCCCCTTAGGGTTAATTTTCTTAATAATTCTCTCCGTAAAAACCATCCTCGTACTTCAAGGAATATTATAAAAAAAGAATTAGCGAAATCGGTTCAGGGGTTGTTGAGTTATGAGCTTACAACACATTTTGCGATTCATTTTTATATAAATATAATATAATAGTGTTAACAATATATTGTTATAATACGTATGTTGACGACGACGTTATAGCCCGTCTTGTATTGTCATTTTGTCGTTGCGTTTTCAACTGGTTTTCGAAAATCACAAGACAAGAAATCAATGCGCGTGCGCCAACGTGTGTTTGTAAATATCTATTCAGACGAATATTTTCAATTCGCATCTTTTTATACGGCCAATGTCGAACGCTGTCGACGGCGGCGGCGACGACGACGACGACGACGACAACAACAACAACACTTCTTTCTAATTTGTACCAATACGCGTACGTATTTAATACCGACCTATATTATCGTCTATAACATTAACAATGTGTAATCTAGCGATTTATAACATGTACCATTATAATAATAAAACACGTGATTATACGAACCGTAATGATAATAATAATAATATTATATAGGTAATAATAAACTTGACAACAAACGAATTTCACATCGCGTCTTCTCTTATATTAGAATCGAACGAATATAATATATGTTAATTACATGCCGCCGCTGCACCGACGTGTTTCGATCGGTCCGCTTTGAAACGCGAATAAAACCATCTCATAATACACTCGGTTCGTCGGGCCGTGGTCCATTTCGCAAACCTAATAAAAAAAACCTCCGCGTTGTCATATCATCATAATATATACGTGTCGACCCGACACAACGCGTTTCTGTGTCATAATCTATATTACGGTTTTTTTATCCCGCGATATTAATTATTGTAATTGGCTGTGCGATGTAAATAATACACGGCCGCCGCTGCCCCGTTGCTTTTATATTAATTAGTCGGATTTTCCAACACAAATCCGTTGATGTTTCAAAAATGATTATATTTCACAATAGCGTAATACATAATAATATACAATATCCTCTCGATATGTTTTAATTATTTTTTTTTAAATACACACGAGAACGTCGGATTTTGGTTCGTACAGAAACAGCTATAGTCGTCCGCGTTATAATTATTATATCATATCGAGTGCTGACCACCTCGAAGTGATAACACGACGTATATTACAGTTGAAAATTAATGCATAATTAACAACAACAACAACAAAACGAGTGAGTGTTTTCGCGGCAGCTCGCTCGTACCTCCATATTACGTTTCTCGGCAGTTTTCTGACCTCGTTTCTTCGGCTGTTACTGTATACCTCTGGTCGAAATTTTCAATATCCACGCGAGAGTAACGAGTTTCAACGAGTTTTTCAAAATACAAATAATAACAGTTTCCAACAATAATAATCGCAAAACAAATCTCTACTGTTACTCGTAACACTCGTTATTGTTATAGATTTTGAGTTTTGAAACGGTTTATTTATTTTTTTTAAGTTTTACTCAATTTCACCTGTATTATACACATAATAATATGTTTACAAAATATTCCTCGAGGATTTCTCAATTTTAGGTATTCTCACAATTCATAATAATTATTAGTAAACCCTCGTGGAATATACTTGTTTTACAGTATAATATTGTATGCATAAATACAATATAGAAACGTATATTATGTATACATGTTTTGAAAAAAAAAAAATGTATGGCCATCTTGTTTACGATTGATTTTGTGTAGGTTTTATGTAAACCAACATATTTAATGGCCACTATTTTATAGTGTTTAAATTTTCCAATGACATATTGACAAATATTTAAATGTCAAAACAACAATTATTGTGAAATTATGTTAAATGGTAGATTGCAAATGTCACGAATTAAAAATATGATCAATATATATATGTAATCACGAAACACGTCCACTTGATTCCAAATTTCAATTTTCAAACATAAGTGATTTAATTTTGTAGTTTTACAACGACGGAAAAAACAAAACTGGAATGTATTTTTGATAAACCAATAACTCCCATAGTGCCTACCGTGCACTTTTGACGTATAAATACAAAAATCGATATTATTCATTAAAATTTTATTCTATTTTATTCTATTTAGTTGAAATATAATTGCTCGTGATCAATTTTAAATGAAGATTTACAATCAACTCAATAGGAAACCAGTTGGCTGATAAAAATATTTTATATCTTTAAGATTTATTTAGGTGTGTTTTTATCGTTCCTCGGATAGACTCGTATGAAAAAAAAATTCTCTACGTTTTGATACGGTCTTCGATCACAGTTAGAATATGATTTTATATAATTATGACATTTTTATTTATTTAATCACGTCGATGATGTTGTGTCAGTGCGCGGTTTATTGTGAAAGATGTGCTAACTTTTATAAACATTATTGTCTGTGCTCCATTATTGTAGGCAGTTATAAATTAATTATGCGCGACACGTTAAATGCGATGGGCAAACGTTTAGAAAATAGACTACCCAAAGTGGGACACAGAGATTTCGATCGAACATGTAGAATACAAATTTTAATAACGTTTTTTTATTGTTGGAATTATTCGATGATGAAAAAACTCGGGCTGACAAAATACTGTGAATCGCAGGTATATAATTTGTTTTTTCGATGCGACGAAAAATTTGTTTTCTTTTATTTATTTACATTCTTTTTTTCGACATGTAACTATTATTATTATTATAAAATTCGTAAAACTTTCGATTTTAACACTTCGAGCTGGACTATACGACGAGTTTCTTCGCGAGTTGCGAAGTTTCTATATAGTAGACGGGAAAAAAATACACTTTAGTCGCAAAAAAAATGTTATAAACGTTAAAAAAATTACATTTTATCGGAATCGAATATTTCAACCGTTTAGAAATTTAGAGGCTGATCCATTTGGTTTCATTTGAAAGACCAGTTTCATTATGTATCAATCGGCAGCTGTCGGCATCTCGTCGATTTTTTTCCGATTAAATTAACATTTTTTTTTTCTACGGAATAAAGTCTTCTAGTATAACTAACGTGACCATACGTCCCGCTTTGGGCGGGACAGTCCCGCTTTCGAGCTAAGTGTCCCGCTGTCCCCAAAGAACCTAAAAATGTCCCGCTTTAAGAAAAGTCTACTTGTGGTAGGTATTTATTGATCACATATATCACGATCATACATTTATACAGTTTACGTATACAATTTGATTTTTTTTTTTCAATAAAAAAATTGTTATTTTACCCAAAATTATATGGTTTTCTCATTAAAATGTACAGGTGTCCCGCTTTGAAGAAAAAATTATGGTCACGTTAAGTATAACGCTAATAAACACACTTCGGTATCGTTTTTCGTCTACAATAAACTCGGTAATTTGTAAAAATTCTCGGTTTCAAATAATATGTTATCGATAAGTACCGATTACGTCTGATGCAATATTGAAACTGAGGACGTTGTACTCCCGTTTTTCGAGTGTTACGCACACACCGACGCCCGTTCAATACAACATAAGTAGGTATATTTACAATAAAAAATGACCACATTTGGATTATCGTTAAACAATCGCAATCGGACAATCGTATTTATTTTTTTTTTTTTTGGACGGGGTAAAAAGATTTCGAATATTATTGCGTGTTTAGTTCAATTCATATAATGGTACGCGTAATTTACAATTTGTTGCCAAAATTGTTTACTTACTAAATGTTAAGAGTTTTCGAAAAGATATTCACGTCACCCGTATAGATACTTACTTAAAAATTATTTTCAAAATAAATTTAACTATATTTTCTTTTTTATTGTTGTTTTGTTAAAAAAATAAATTTTATAAAACCTTGCGAACATAATAACTCAAATCTCAATGTCTTCTTTTATTTCATAAAATATAAACTACTTACGTATATAATATTTGCGTTTTCTATGAAATTTCCTTGGTTTTTGCAATAATCTGACTGAAAGATTACTAAGAAAATAAATGTCCGCGTACAAATAATATCCAAAAACAAACAAATCTTTTTCCGAGTGATTATAATAATTTAAAAATCGCTCTAAATTTCACTCCGGTTGTTCGACTATTGTAGGCGCGATCCGTAGTAGAAAATAAGTGAAACCGTTGGAAAAAAAATAGAGTTTATAATATGAAGAAAATCAAGAATATTACACGTCCCCTTCAAATTTTACCCACAGCTATGTAATATTATGTCTATTCTGCATCGACGAGACTAATATTTTTTTCTTCAGTGTATTTCATAAAATAGAAAAGTATACGTTCGAGATTTCGCGATGTTATTATTTCAGATACAGTTTTATGCGGTACGAAATCGTATTGTAATCCACAGACCGTTATTTTATCTCGCGGTCGACGGTTTTATCATATCATCTAACGGATAATTTGACCCATTTATACCGCCAGCTATTTTACTAAGTCGGATGATATATCACATTTTTAAGTAGTTTACATTTTGTGTCGAATATTACGTATTTAAAATACTTTTTTTACCGTCGTCGTTACAATAATTATTGTTATTTGACTCGACGATTTAAAAATTTGTTTGCTAAATCATATAAATACTTATTTTTCAGAACTTCTGTACTGTTCGTAAGCATATCGTTCATCGTACTAATGGTCATATCTTTGGCTTGGTTAGTATTCTACTACATTCAAAGGTTCCGATACATACACGCCAAAGACCAACTGTCGGTAAGTCATTCACAAGAAAAATTAATATTTTACATTCGATTAAAAAATCGCGTGTCTCAACAATAATTTATGACGCGCTGGTATTTTTTTTTTTTTGGTAATCTGTTAAAATTGTTATTGTTATTGAATCATTTTTTTATACTTCGCAAAAAACTTTTAAAACTCATGTTTTTGTAAACATTTTTTCCTGCAAATTAATCAAACTCTTTGATTTAATATCGATAGATATCTCATCTCAAAAATAACGTTTTAACGACAAGAATTCCAATTGGATATAGTAAAAGTATCATTTAAATACAAGTGAAAGAATAATAAGAATAAGGAGAAATGAATAATTCGACATTATAACTATACTAAGATGTGTGCATAACAAATATATTAAAAGTTCTCTAACCTTTTAGCTTTGTTGCTCCCTTTTTTTGTAATTATATAGTTTCTCGTGGTACCTTTAAATAAAAAAGTAATATCAAAAGGATGAATTAAAACCGGGTAAATGAAAACTAGGAAACCTATTGCACCAGACGATCGAGTTAAACAAACGCATTCTATTACAAAAATGTAATCATTTAATTGTTATTTATTATCTCAAAATAATTAATTTTTTCAATATCCCATGGTATTCTTGTAAAGATATACCAAGGTTCCTCAGAATGCCATTGTGCACACTTTGGAAACCATTATTGATCTATGATCATTGGTGAAATAATCAATCTTATATTATTATTATTATTATTACATGTTTGTATATATTATTATATACGAATAGCAATCCAATTATTCGTAATCTATTTTTTAGATTTATACTACAATTTCAATTTTACGCAGCTAAATACTGCGGTTTTTTTTTTTTTTTTTAAGAAACTATAAAATATCGAGCAATTATTGGAATTAATTGTATTTAATTTTTTTCTCTCTTTGGTAAATCACGTGCGTTTCATAATCACGCGCCGCGTTAGTGTCCACGTTATATTTGTCGCTTGAAATTATTATTTGAAACGTGTTTTACATCCTATTCTAATGAAAAATTGTTTGATTATTGGATATAAAAAAAAAACAACAAAAAGGTGAGATAGAAAATTTGGATGAGATGCGGCCGGTGACGAACGGTGTTGAAACGAAAACAACGTACGAGAAACTTTGTACGAAATTTTCAAGCTAACCTAACTCAAAGAATTTGAAATATTCAAATTCCTTACGGCTTTCCATCCCATTTTTCAAATTTTCAACGAAAAAATTCGATTTCGTCGAGACCGATTAGACATATTATAACAATTTTGCCGTTTTTCTTTTAATATTTTTTTTTCACTTTTTCGCAATCATTAAGAAAAATCATATTTCAATATAATTCGAAAACGATTTTCGGCAGGCATGCGGCGAGACTATAGTCAGAATTTTCTAATATAGAAATCATCCCCGAAGTTGATAATTATTGGACCGAGCGTTTTGGTTAAATCCGCATCCGCAAACCGAATAAAAATTTTTAAAAAACACACGTCATGATAAAAACCAATAGCTTCCTCGTTTCACTCGGAATCTAAAACACGAACACTTAAATATTTATTAATTAAAGGAAAAGTATTTTAATCCAAAACAAACGTTGTGCAATGCGTGTGCAAGTATTGAGTAGACAGATTTTGCTTATAATAACGATGATGTGTGTGTTTTATTATATGACGCGTGTAAAAATAATATTACTAATTAGTAATTATAGTAAGTACGAAGATAAATAAACACAGTGCGAAACGAGGACGTGAAAGTGAAATGCAAGAAGTGCCGTATATATTATATTCCATACCGTTATATACCTATTATAATTATATCCAGTTGATCAATATAATAATATAAATTCGATGTATAAAAAAAACAAAATATATAAGCTCACCGTTGAAACCTTCGTGAAGTTTATCACAATTATGTCGACGAAACAAAATATAATATAAACCATTATTTCGATGGTAAATATTTATTTCGGGCAATTCTCTTCTTGTGCGCGACGATAAGCCAATAAAATCAATAATAACTTTTAATATTTTAACATGACTTATCCGACATAAACTTATCGTCGAGTTACATTGGAAAATGTTTGTGTGTTTTAATTTCTAGAGACGTTTATGTAACGCGGCTAAAAAAGCGTTGTCCAAGATACCTACCAAACACATCAAAATGGACGATAAGGTAAAGTATTCGTGTTTAAATTAATATTACATGCATGCGTCAAAATATAGTTTCATTATTTTGATCATCGGTCAGTTATTTCTATAATAATAATTAATATTTATATTCAACTCGAATAAACGTGTGGCAATAAGGTTTTTTTTTTTTTTAAATTAATTTAATGCTCGTATTTTGTTGTACTCGCTGGTAAACACCTACTAGAGTAGTACGAACTTTAGGGTTAATAATGAGCACCCTTGAGTGGATGATTTCCTTTGTTTTTCACACCCATAAACTAATAGACCCATATCGTCCGATACGCCATTTTCCCCCCACATTATGTAATCAGGGGTGTTCCCATAGGGTATACTACATATACGCCGTATAGTAGCAACTAATGACGCAAAGGGAGAAGATGAAGTTAAAAGAGTATCACGGACATTAGGTTTTTCTGAATTTGAAAGTGTAGTTGACTTCCGTTCAAGAAATGTTTTTTCTAGTTTCATGAAAGCATTAAATATACTCCCAACTTCAACAGCTGATTGTGAACGAGGGTTTTCCGATATGAATTTGACAATAACTGATTTAAGGACTAGCTTAAACATTGAAAATGTGTCAGATTTGATGTTCATCTCTATCAATGGCCCTTCAGTTGCAGATTTTAATCCTAGACCTTATATTAAAATTTGGTTAAGAGATCACCGTTCTGCCGTTTCCACTCCTAGAGGTAAAGAAAGAAAAGAAATAGACGACGAAAATAAGATGCAGAAATTATTTTTTAACAATTTATTTAATTAAATTTTTTAGTATTTGTATATTTTCATATTTTATTGACTTATAAAGGTAATTTCAAGCTTTTTTTTAAAAGTTTGATTTTTTTTTTCATATTTTTAACACATTCTTTATAATTATAGACCACAGTAAAAATATTTGTATATTATTAAATATTCATGTTTATTACTTTTATTTTAAAAAGATTTATGAGTATTTTTAAATACTTAAAAAAAGGTTCTATTTTTATCATTCTACCCTCCCTTGTTTAAATCATGGATCTTCACCTTGACTAGAGTCTTAGTATACTCTCAAAAAAAATATTGGGAACACCTCTGTATGTAATAGAGCCACTTTCACACGCTAAAATTAACCGAGCAATAAAGTTCACTTCACGAGTCACAGTTGTACACGTCAACGTGGATTTACTCGGAATTCTTTACAAAATAATTCAGTAAGAATAATTACGATACGCTTCAATCGTCTATAAATAATAATAATAATCGTCAACGTAGCAATTATTGCAAAGTAAATTTCAACAAGTAAATTTGTTTTGTTTAGAGTACATTGTTTTTTTTATAACCAACCTATTTACCATTATAATGATACGTATTATATAATTTTATATTTTATAATACGAACTTGATCTGTTCGACTGTTGTATACGATATTTTTACTATTTCACTTGTGGTGGCATATTGACATTGGTTGCGGCAATGCAAACCTTGACGATTCGACATTTTTAGTCAGGTTCGTTAAAAATATAAATACGTATATTCTATATTTTGAATTTTAGCTTTGATAGCTATCATATTGATAATTCGATTTTTTCACTTATTCTTCGGAGATCTCGTATATAAATTGAGTTAATATCTCAACAGAAATACAAAGAAATATGAAAAAAAGGGGCGAAAAACTAAGTGTTTTGTTATCAGATTTCTTTGCTCGCCTCGACGTAAACCTATATAGATTTTATTTTTTTTGAATTTAAAAAAAACGATAGAAAGTTATTGTATTTAAATCATCTTTATCCTGGACGAAGCTTAGTAAATAATAATTATTCGGTGTTAATAATGTATTGTTAATGAGTTCTCTGCTCCTTGAAAATACTCGAAGCCCTGAAATCGATGAAAACAAACCAGAACATATAAAATCGTAAAAATGCAAATTTTAACCCCCTTCGACATTTCGTTCGTACGTTTGTATTCGAAATATTAATGTTTAATATTTCATATTACACATATTATACACAATAATAGAGTCGAGTCACAACGACTGGAAACATTTCAATACTCAAATTGTTTACTATTTTATTTTTATTTTTCGATTTCCTTGGACATTTTGTTGTGAAATAAACATAACATAATAGTACCATCACATAGACGTGTGATGATTTACAAAAAGTACAATCAAAGTTATGTCTGTATTGTCCTCGTGCGTGATTTTTTACATTCAACGATGACAGTACCGTGGAAAAAGTTTGAGCGAAAGAAAAGACGAAACAATACTCGTTTGCCGTAGATAGGTTCGATTTGAATAAAAATCTAATATGCCTATATAGAGTTAAACGTTTGTTTAATAATAATTACGAAATGTGAATTGAAAATAAAAGCGTCGCTCGTGCTTTTCGTGTACGGAAAATTACGATATTTCATTTCATACGATTAATCAAAACGTAAAACGCTGTTAAATAGTAGACTATGGTCGGACATAAACACAGAGACACGGAGAGAGTCGTGTTTTCGGTGCTTTTACAAAAGAATACAAATTATTTATTATTCCGTAGGAAATGATCGGTGACGGCGATTGTTGTGCAGTGTGCATCGAACCATACAAACCGTCCGAAGTCGTTCGAATATTGCCGTGTCGACACGAGTTCCACAAAAGCTGCGTGGACCCTTGGCTGTTAGAGCACCGAACTTGCCCGATGTGCAAAATGGACATACTCAAGCACTATGGGTTCTTGGTGAGTGACTACTATGGTACACGTAATAAACGATACACCGTAAGTCGCCGACGAGTATGGAACTAAATATTTTACATAATGTATTTAGTTCCATTTTATTATGACTACTACCGCCTTAAAATTAATAGCGATCTAACAAAAAAAACAATGTTCTTCGTCCTCTTTAAAAAGAAAACGAAATCGAAAATCTACTTAAGCTTAAGTATATATTATATTATATACAGCACGTATATTCGAAACACGCACGTACGACTGACCCCGCGAAATATAATATTATAATATGAACGTTTCAATAATATAGTGTTTGTTTGCTTTTTTTTTTGCCGTGTGCATTAATATTTTTGCACGTGCCGTTAAAAAAAAAAAAAAACAAATCAATGTACACACAGTCAATGATCATTTTTCATGTTCGAATTGACGTTCGTTCGTTCGAAGATCGGTATTATATTTTTGTTTACGAATATTATATTGTATACCGATAATATATATTTGTCGATATGCGTGTGTATTTGTGTAAAAAAAAAAAAACATTGATGTAATGCGATCGGGTCAGCGTTCTAAATCTTTAGCGAAAATCAAACGAAACGATATTACTCACCGTCTTTAAACACGTGTAATTTCGTATCTGACGTCATCGTAAAGAGTTTAAGTTACATAACGAAAATTTATCGAAACGCAGATCAATAATAAAAACCACGATATCTAACACGAATTTAGTACAAATAAATGAATACGTTTCGTTTTATTACTGTATTTATAATATTGCTAAGGTTTATTATTAAGTGCACTCGAGTATAGGTATATATATATATAGGTAATTATATATAAAATCTTCGGGTGCACACTACTTGTGTTCCAAATTCTTATCATTATAGCACTGACGTCCGAGAACGACCGAATACCTAAAACATTACTCAACACACTACTCGCGTTTCAGAAAAAAAAAATAAAAAAATAATCTACTCGCGTCCTCGTTGGACGTTTTACTTGCTCGTATGAACATTTTCGTTTTAGATTTATTTGATTCGCGTGTAAAATATAATAAACAATAGCGTCCGATTGAAATTATTTGGTCATTAATATGAATTCGTATAGTAATTAATTTGTGTCTAATTCGAGTACTGAAAATCTGTTTTTCTTTTCGTGATTTACGGTCATTTTTTCGAGGGGGGCGGGGGATTAAGACACTTTTCGTCGCATTAATTAACATATACGTAAGTATTGGATTAAAATTGAATTAAGAAAATAAATATTTATAATAATTTATATAAGTAAATTGGTAAATACGTTTAAAATATGAATTGCTCTTATCATGGCCGAAATGCTTTCCTGTGTTGTTAACGCAAATAAACTTTGCATCAAATCTTGACGCTTTCTTTGTCGATTCCATTTTTTGTAAACGAAATTTTCGAATAAAATATTGACCATGTTGTGTTCTGCTATAGATTACACTTCTCAGGAACGGTGCACGTCAATCCTTTTTCATGAACAACATTGAAAAAAAAATTAAATCGAATGTCATTACGCTGCGATATTAACGAAATGCACACGTACTACCTACACACATGCATGAATAAGTGTCTGAATTAGTTTGAGTATACGATTGTCGTCAGTCTACAACAATGTGAATTGTCTGTACGGTGTTGTCGTTGTGCCTTATTCGACCACATGTTCCCGGTGCTTCCGCAACGCATTTACATTTTCGTAAAATATTGCAATAACCGCCCGCCCGATTCGATTACAGGCGAGTCCGTGATTTCGTTTATAACACTCGAACGTGTTTATAAACTTTTACCCGCCAATGACTAATTCGCGAACGATTCGTATTTCGACCGTTCACTCGTGTCCGCGAGTTACGAATGTTCTAAGACGCGATCGTTATGTATTGATTACATGTCGATTGACATCCCTGTTTAATATAATATTATCTTATGGCCATTGGCCACGTATTATTATTACATAAGAGTATCTCTCCGAATTTCCATTGATTTGACGATATTATAATACCCATACATGTTTATAAATCTATAACTATGTATAAGACTTATATAATATACATTCGAATCGGTTGTAAACTACGTCTACATTTTAGAACCATCCGCGCGTTTCGCGTCAATAACAATATTAGTCGTGTTTATAATAATCACGAGTAGGTACATTCGTTCTTTAATCGAAGACGTGTTCAAAGTTCGAATAAAAACAAATAGAAATAAACGCTCGAGTAATAAGAGTTGTACGACGTATATATAATACTAGGTCGATTAGTTTTGAAAAAAAAAAAAATTGCCCGTTTAGAACGTTTCCGTTATTGTTTGTTATTGTTTTATTTTGATATTCGCGATATACCGAAAACAGTTTGTACCACGATTGAGACCCGCGCGTTTCCAAGTTCGTTTGTAAATATTTATTATTTCACTGACGTTATAGGGGTAATTAAACGGTCAGGCGCATAATTTCGGTGTCTGTGCAACGGGGTCAACGCTATTTCAACAAGTTCACGTCGTCGTCGTCGTCGCCATAATATTATACTCTTGCATTGCGAAAACGAAAAAATTCCACCCGCCGCCCGCCCGCGTTATTGGAAACTCTGCGCCGATTTTCCACTCAATATTTACTCTCTTCTGCGGCTCCCAGTATGTTTTCTTGTTCGCTAACGCACTTTGTCGATTCGTTTCCACTGATATTGCGTCAAACCGTTTAATGCGATGTTTTTCCGACAAATCGATTATGGACGTTCATTGTGCGCGCGTACGCGCTTATGATGTTATATACGAGTAGGTATTATGTTATGCTACGAGGTGTTATGCATTTACGCGTTCAGAGGTCGAAGGAAAACTACTGTTTGAAGTGAAGGTTGATTTTGTTACAATATCGACGATTCCTTTCATCGATAAAAACATATTATTCGGTTATCTTCTGTGGACCTTGGCAATCGAACCGTTGATGTGTATGTGCGCGCGTACACATACATTATATAATATATATATATCAGACCATCTTGTGAATTGTGTGTTTATACAACAAATTCAATATTATATCGTTAGAACTTGGAAGTCGTTAAGGAGGAAATGACGATGGCATATAGAGCTTTGACGTAATTTTAAATTAATAACCTATTAAAAAATCATTCGCGAATCGTAGTGTGCGTATAAGCATTTTACGTAATACAATTTATATATTATATTATACGAGTAGGTACTTTTATAGTTACGATAATCAGTACCTGTTAAGATATTAGTATTAATATTATTATGTGGTGATTAATAATGATAACGTTGCCGTGTTTTTTTTTTTTGATCGACTGTAAAAAAAAAAAAAACGTGTGCGATTAGAAATTCGTAAACGCATAATATTTAGGACGTTATAGCGAGAAAGTTTTCGGCGTAAAACACTATAATTCGATTCGAAAATTTCATACGAAAAATATTCAAGTGCAATCATTATAATTTATAATAATCAGGTTTCTTTTCTTTTCGTACGAGTATATAATGTAAAACTGTCGACTGTTGCGGATTACGTATACGTATTATATTTCAACGGTGAAAATTGGCCATAAGTTATAACGTCTCAGATCTTGGTCATCGTCTCAGCAATGTTTGTCGACTCGAAATTTTTTTTTTAATTTTTTCTTTTTCTTTATTTATAAAGAATATTTACCCAATCTGTGTGTTGTCGTGGTTGTAGCGCGTATTGCAGTAATAAGCAAACACGATAATTTATGTACACTTCGACTGCGAACGATATGCGAATGGAGGCCAACCGGTGATGGAACCCGACGCGATATATTTATATTTTAGGCTAGTAAATCTCTGCGATATTTTCTCTTGAGGAGCCGATGGGTGGGATTTATATGGGTCGGTTATCCGATGAGATTTGCGAGTGAGAATAACACGAAACAATTATAATTTATCATTGACACATATTTTTCAAGCTCGTTTGTTCTTAAAAAAAAAAAAAAACGCAAATATATTTTTCGTTTTAGACGAAGCGAGGAATACGTAGGTATACAAATGTGATTTCACACGACCGCGACGTGTTGTTTTTTTCCGACACGACGTAATGTTTCTCGTAATGTTTAAACTCTGTGGGATTTTCAAATTTAAAATATACCTATTTTATATTATAATCGTTTTGGAATTTCACAGTAGGTATAGTTGGTCGAAAAAATATTATAAATGCAAAACCACACGCTTTGTTCGTGTTCGTTTTCCGAATGGAATGATTTATCATTGTTTTCGAGTATCAAATTCACAATTTTTTAACTACTTCCTGCAATTACTTGTTTCGAAAAATTGCACCAACAATCCATTTGTTCGTAATTGAATTTCACGTTCGATGTTTCAAACGTCTTTATTACATTTTGTATTACTGCAATTTACTATCGTGATATACGTCATATCAGCACAATAATTATTTATAATACAAATGCATATTAAATGTAATGAGTCTAGGGCCCGGAAGTATGTGCACTAAAAACTACCGAAATATGCATGTAATACTCGTGCGCTTAAGATCGTGAAAATATGCCCTTAAAATTTTTTTTTTTTTAAATTCATGAAATAAAACCTTTTAAAGTTTTTAAACGCTCCGATTTTTGTGTCGATTAAAAATATATTATACGTTTTTAAACATTACAATATTCACAACCAATGACTTGGACAAATTTTCAAAAGTAACGATCGCCGGTTATCGGCCAACGTGTTTTTGTATGCCGAAAAGCTCTCCGCTCTACGTCAATCGGTGCATATTTAAAATATATGAAATAATTTCATGAACAATCTTCCGGTAGATCATCGATTGTGGTTTCTTCTCCGAGCATAACTTTAAAAATGTTGGATAGTGTCTTCAAGCCCAGATTCTTGTGGTTGTACTCTGATATGCAATTATCAACGAACAATTAAAAAAATATGCTAAAATATATAATCAAAATTGTATTTGAATTTTTATTATATTGATAAAATTCAAATTTCTAGCTAATCTAGCAATTAGTAAAATTAGTAAAAACATGCAAATGCATGAACTTCCGGGCCCTTAGTAACGACTATAGAAATAATGCTTAAAGGATTTTACAATGGAAATTCAGGATTGTGTTTATGTTTAATGGTAGGCGAACATTATCCTTTATACCTACTTGATTTTTAATTCATGTTCTACTTTTATTTAAAATATGTGTTGTGTTAATTAAATCACTAAATGTGATTTTAATGAGTAGTAAATTTTTAGTTATATTCAAAAATACTTATAACCATAATCGGCATAATCCATAACGTGTCATAATAGGTAATTAAAATTGTGAAATAATAAGATTTGACCATAAAATAATATCTATCCAACCTTGAGAAATATTGTATCTTTGGTTAGTATCCTCCTTAAGGCAATCTCAGGCTCTGATGGTCCTGTGTTTTTTTTTTGTTTTTTTTTAACTGAACACAATCGCATTTATTTTGAAGTTCTCGAGTTTTTTTTTAATTAGTTTTATTATTCTGTTTGTTATATTGTATTATTATTATTCGGAAAATATGAGGTTAAAATTACGATTAGAATATGGCATTTTTTTTTTTTTTTAGTTTTTACCATAGCGAAGTTAACCAATCAAACCGCAGTTATTTATTTCACGCGATTCTATTGATTGTTAAAAAACATGATCGTTGTATTTCCTTTACGAAATATTATCATTTACGACGAGTGAATCTTTTGTAATATCACAAAATCAACGATAAAAGTATAACCAAAAGTCTATAAATATAATCTATTCTATAATCAACTAATCGAATATCGGTGGTGTAACTGTACCAACTCTGACGAACGATATTGTGAAAAAAATGAAATAAGTACTCTATAATTACGGCTAGAGTGGCAACGATCGCATAAGTAAGCAATAATTATTATTCTAATGATTTGGTGGAGTCCGCGGACCGTTACAATGTACGATGTACGAAACCGGGATGAAAAATAAGGTTATCGTGACAAAAACAATGAAACGTAAAATCAATTTAATCGTATAGCTTTATATATTATGTATATCGCTTGTTTGCTACAACAACGACATGGCTCGAAAAATATGATTTTACACAAAACGAATTTGAAAGTTTAATCGACGTTTGAGACGACGTTAAATCGTGTTCAATGTTTTGGATATTGCTTTGGAAACTCATTGAAGAAGAGTGTAAATACAACACATAGAACAAACAAAATTACGATTTTTGAGTTATGTCGTTAGAAAACAAGCGATATATATTTATGATATTGTCCTACGTGTTATGTTCAGATATAATATTTTAAACATTTGTTGATTATAATACGATGACGTATTTAAAGTGATGTGTGTGATAGAATAATAACGTGCCCGCTGCGATCGAACGGCGGCGTATCGTCGTAATCGGATCGATAAATTGACCTCACACGATAATTATTATATTACAATATCGGTTCGACAACTAGGGGATAGTCGGTGGCGTATTTATATGCAGGCGCACGTGCCTACAGCGGCAAATTTTGATTTGAGGGATGCGAAAAAAGTTTTTCGACCTCAATTATTACATAATACTAGCTGAATAACCCGGCTTCGCTCGTGTGCGATAATGAAATCGAATTTTTTAAAAAACAATATGAATTTCACAATCGAACGTTTTAAAATATGACGAAAAAAACACACCCAAATTTTATTTCACTGTAAAGAAAGAAAAAATTAAATTTTACGTAAAACTTAACTTTTGATACCATAGACGCGCGTGCCACGGAAACAAATAATAAAAAATAACCACATAGAGTGTACATAATATATCTCCATGGCAAAACAATAATAATTGTTGAATATCGTGCGTGCGTGCGTGATTAATATTGTACACTTAAGAGGCCATAACTCCGGAACCACGCATATCGCACAGCGTACAAACTTCACAGAAACCATCTACATATCAATCTTAATATGCCCTAAAATTTTTATCGAAATCGGTTCGGTGGATCTTGAGCTATAAAATTTATTCAAATGTACATCGATTTTTATATATATAGATTACTGTATATAATATATGTATTTAAAAAATTAATACATTTTGTTTTGCACGCCTATCTAATTAAATCTTATTTTATCGTAATT
The DNA here is from genome assembly GCA_948098885.1 of Drepanosiphum platanoidis. Taxonomy (NCBI): domain Eukaryota; kingdom Metazoa; phylum Arthropoda; class Insecta; order Hemiptera; family Aphididae; genus Drepanosiphum; species Drepanosiphum platanoidis. The sequence continues at coordinate 27,109,449 of OX402530.1, forward strand.
AAGGGCGACAATTCTCCACAGGCCTACAAGCGGTAAATATATAAATACGCCTCTGGGGATAGTAGTACAGTAATCCCTCGTTATCCGCGAATTTTTAATCCGCGGTTGAATCGGCGATAACATTTTCTTAATACATACGATGAAAACGTCAAGTTGGTTGGCGAATCTGCCTCGGCAGACCATTTAGCAGCTACAAATTTTCCTATAGAGTTAAAAAATGTCATTGAACAGGGTGGTTACACCCCCGAATAGGTATTCAATGCAGACGAAACTGGTCTTTTTTGTCTTTTTTATCAAAAAATGAAAAAACAGCACCGGGATTCAAGGCAGCTAAAGATAGACTCACCTTATTGCTTTGTGCTAATGCTTGTGGTTTCGTGATAAAGTCAATGGTCGTTTATAAATCACTTAAACCACGAGCCTTCAAATCTAAAGACATGAATCACTTGCCAGTGTTTTGGAGAGCAAATAATAAAGCTTGGGTCACTACACAAATTTTTAGTGATTGGTTTTGTTCCTCAAGTGGAGATGTACCTAAAATTAAAAAATCTCCCATTTAAATGTATAAAGAATTAATAAATTATATTAAAAAAATAAATAGTAATCAAATAATATTGTAAAACATATTATATGTACTAAATAATAAAAATTAAAAATTGTATGTAAATAAAACCTAACTTCCCGTTTTACATTGCTTTATGGTCTCGTTATCCGCGGTTTCGATATCCGCGCAACTTTGCCGGAACCTAACCTCCGCGGATAACGAGGGACTACTGTAGTAGTATTAGTATTAGTAGTAGTGGTAGTAGTAGTAGTAGTAATAACTATAATAATGCTCGTCGACGACAAAACTCATTTGTACGATGTACGTGATGTGTGATGTGTGATGTGTGTGTGTGTGTGTACAGTTCACAGGCAGTCAAGAGAGTTTCTTGCACGTGGAAGTCGAAGAGGTGACCAACGATTTCGACGTGTACCAGTTCGCTCGAGGCCGAAGTTTCATGGACACGGCGCAAAACTCGAGAACGGTAATATGATCAGCGGCGCGCTCAAAAAAAAAAAAAAAAATAATAAAAAAAAAAACCTACACGATAAAAAACAAAATATCAAACGAAACAAAAAAAAAAAAACGAACCCAAAATGTTTTTTTTACACCAAACCGATACCGTGGTCGTTGTGTGTGAGATACCGCAGATACCGGACGTGGCCGCAGTGACGACAGTGTCGACGGCGACGGCGACGACGACGGTCGCGCTCGAGTCGGCCGACAGTCGGTCGTCGACGCCCGACGAACTGACGCCCGCGCTGGCTCAACGCGGCGGCGGCGGCGATTGCCTCGCCGAGAACTGCGGCGCCGCGACGACCACCTGCACTACGGTCGCCGCCGGCACCAACCGGTCGACGTCATTCGGTGAGTACATTCGTGCGTAGACCGAGCCGTGTACGGGCACCCTTATCCTTTTCTCTTTTTACACGGGGGGCGTGTTGAGGGCGCCCCCCCAGTAATCGAGGATACGGGCGAGAACCTGCCGCTTTAGCCAGTGCCGCAACAACAATTGGGTGTGCAAGGTGTGCGATGCACACGGGCCTCCCAAACCATCATAAGCTAAAAATCGAAGATTGTCCGTTTCAAAATGAATTTAGCCTATCTTGGTATTCTTTACTTGCTCGTGGCTCGTACCTCGAAAGTTTTTTGATTTTTTTGTAATATTGTTTTCAATGAATTTATTATTAGCATGAGTAGATGATAATTAATATCATGCAACAAGCTTCATTGGATCCGGACTTTATTAATGGTACACCGTTTACGAGTGTAAATTATTTACGAGCCGACGACGTTGTGACGTAGGTGGTGCTGTTGGCGCTAACTCTCGGGAGGGGGATGTACCCATAGGTATGATGATATTTCGATAAAAAACATAATATTACCTTTCGCAATTTCGCACGGAGATAAATGTTTTTGTTCTCCGACCGTGCAGCTCTAGGCCTCTAGGGAGGGGGTTCGCCCTCTGTCCGACTATAGCTACCGCGCGGCTAGGCGACACTATTAGAGGCCACACGGTGAGGAATATTTCCATCGCCCAATATTATACGTGTTGTTGTTTCGATTATCGGACGACATCCGTGAATTCTCAACTGATACTAATCGTCATCCAACATTTACGTTGTGATCAATGTGTAGATTTTTCGCAAGCGCGAAAATTCCAAAAATCCCGAAGCGCGCGTCATAGAGAGCGACGCGCGACGAAACGATTGTTTTTGTGTTATGGTTTACACAATATGTGAATAAGCTACGCCATAATAAAATGCGTACAAAAAAAAAAAAAAACCAGCGCTAAGTGGCGATGAGTATCTTACATTAAACGTCTACCGACTCTGCTAATTGGTAAACAAAATGTAAAAAAACAAAAAAACCCAATGCGTCATAATTCGTAAATTAAAAATACATACTCGGTGTGTGTGTGTGTGTGTGTGCGCGCACGTTATATGAGTTTTTTAGTCCCTCGGCGGATCGTTTCGTTATTTTTACGTTTCTACTACCGTCATGATTTACTCGTCGATTGATATTGTTGACGTGTTCCTTACGAAAACGCGATCGCACCACACCGATCTTCTGGTTCTTTACGGCGTCGTCGTCGGCTACGGCATTCTATTGTCATCGTCTCGTGAAATTTTCCTTGAAACACACACACACACATCCACTAAGGCCCCCGTGTCCTAATATTATTATCGTGTTTGATTCGCCAATACTATGAGCGACGTGCATTGGAAACACCGCCGTCGGTTTCGACACATAATAGGTAACCGCCGGCGTAGTATAGAGTCGTTCCGCGAGCCGAATAATATTCTCTTGGTATATATATAGTAATAATAACACGTAATAATGTAAAAAAAAAAAAAATGTTTTATGTTCGCGATGGCGGAGAGTCACAATAATTATCGAGGCCTCAAACACTACACGCGTTGTATACGTATGTTATTATAGAGGAAAAAAAAAAAAACCGTGTCCCAAACAACGCGCTCGCCCCCTCGTCCTTGACGCGTCCGATATCGCGGCTCGCGCGCGCGCGCGCGTATGCGAACGTTTTTTCAAACAATGAAAACTGCAACGCGCGCGCGCACACACCTACGTCGTCGTCGATGTGAAAACGTTTCGTCGAATAGATTTCACGTGTTTTCCCGGCCGCGCGTGTCTCTAGACACACTTTCTATACGGCGTCATAACAATAATAATATAGGCACCGCGGTGTAAATAATATACGAGTATATAGTTAGAGGTACCCGGTTATTCGCGCGCGGTCCGAGACTAACGCGACGGCGCGTTTTATCATAATAATTTATACTTACGCCCCCCCGGCCCCCCCGTGTGCAGGACGATTCTTATGACGCGACGCGGGAGGGCCCTGTTCCAATAGACAACATTCCAGTAGTCCGCGTTTCGATCCTGTTCGGAAGACTCCTTTTTTTCTCCCGAAACGTTTTCATACGTTCAATAATAAAAACGCACAACACAACAGTCGACCTGTTTCGACTATAATATTGTAGACGGGGCAACCTGTAATAATTATTATTGTAATAATTTCGACGGGTATTATGACCAACGGCTCCGATTTATTAAAAAAAAGGGTGACAATTAGGGCTCGGGAGTTGTAGGAGCTAAAAAAAAAGGTAAAATATGCACGAAAAAATTGCAAAATATGCAATAAAATTATTCTGAATTCCAAAAATAAAATACATCAGATGTTGTTAATATACATAAAAACTGTTTATAACTAAATAAAAATTGGTTAAAACTGGTTAAATATAAAACTGGTTTTATAAAACTGGTTGGCATTTTGACATCTTATTGAGCCGAAAATAAAATTAAAAATATTTTTTTGAGTTTTATGTTCAATATTGGTTGAAATATACAGGTTAAGAAAGAAAAAAATATGCATTTTCAATTTTTTAACTCGCAATTGTATATAGTTCAAATTTCTAGCTAGTTCTGCTATAAATCGAGATCATACAGAACAATATTATGCAATTCCTACAACTTCCGAGCCCTACTGATAATATTATTTAATGTTTGCCCGGGAAAAGTATAGACAACGCGGTTTTCGCTGTCGTGTCTATTATTTTTTCAATCACTCAAAGGTTACAAGAATCGCCCTGTATACACACACACATAATATATATATCGCTACGATAATAGGTATGTATATGTTGCGTGGACAAAAAGTAACACTATACGACGTGACGTGCCATTATACTAATAATTTAACTGTACTCCGACTTAGATACGCTATGAAATAATGGCTATAAAGGTGCTGCGCGTTCGCCGACGAAGGGGGTCAATCAATCTGGCGAGAATGTTTTTTTTTTTATTTTTTCGTCCTTTTCAACCCACCTCGTATTATTAGAGCAGTGCCTATATTATTCATATTACACGCGCACGCGTCATCGGCCAGCCAGCATAGATATAGACACTCTAATCGAAAAGTATCGAGACTGTTAGAAAAAAAATATACATATTTATTAGATAAAGTTATTTACATTCAATCTCCTTCGAAATATGCTCCTTCTGAGTCCATACATCTTCTCCAACGTTCCTGCCGTTTTTGAAAACACCTCTGGATGTCATTTTTAGAAACTCCTCGCTGCTGCTCCGGTCGCATTTTGTTTTATTTCATCTACATCTTGAAAACGTTTCAAGTGCTATTTTTATTTTTGGGAATAAAAAAAAATCACACGGAGCACATAGGTCTGGTGAATAGGGGGGGTTGAGAAACAACTGGGATATCGTGTTTGGCCAAAAACTGCTGCACAACATGGGCTGGTGCATTGTCGTGATGCAATTTCCAACTACCAGACTCTTTAAAAACTCAGGTCTTTTTCTTCGTACAGCGTCTCGTAAACGGCGAAGAACATCAATGTAGTACTCCTTTGTTAAAGTCTGTCCTTTTGGAGCATACCCATGATGAACAACACCTTGGTAGTCGAAAAAAACAGTCAACATGACTTTCACTGTATTTTCGCTCATAATGAAATCCGACAGGACGTACAAACACACTTTACTCAATCGCACTTAGAAGCCGACTGAAACAATTTTAATCTAATCCGTGCCTAATATATTTTCCCAACATATAAAGTTAGATATTAATATAGCACGTGCGAGTTCACATACTCAAATCGGTTTACGATTTATCTCATTAGTCTCGATACTTTTTGATTAGACCTCGTATGTATACGTATATAAAACAAAATAATTATTGTTCGTCGTCATATAGGCTGCTCCTGTCGTAGCTTTTGGTAAATAGGACGACAAACAGTTGAGAACTCATCCGTAGTAGGAAGACTGCAGTGCTATAGAGAGTCGGAGGGAAAGAAAATCGGACGCCGCGCCGTCAGAACGAATCGCGGAACATACGGCGAGAGAAAGTTACGTTAGAAAACAAGAGAAGGTCAGAGAAAAAAATTCTGGTGACTGGTATCGCGATGGAGATAGTCGGCGCGCGTTCGACGACGTGACGAGTGCCGGAGTGCACAAATCGGAGAAGAACGTACATATGCGTATGCAGTGTGTCCCACGAGGATCATAAGTGCTCCGTGATTACGTCACCTCATTGGACGAGTACGTTTTCGTGAAATATCCTGTACGTTTTTGACTAGTTGGTATAACTTCCATTGTTCTTGCAAAATACAATTAAAAATAGTAAATCGCGGCAGGGATGTACTGATATCCCAAGACGATAGTTACGGCGAGACGACTGTTCCATAGAAAATTGACCGGAAGAGGACGGATTGAATGTCGGCGCAGGCGAAGCAATAAAACCGCGCGAACGACGACAAAGCGAGCGTGTATAAATTCCGTCTCGGATTCCAATGACGATATTTCGAAACGAGGAAAACACGCACTAGGTTTCCGACGGAGATTTCAACGCCGCCGCGCCGAGAGAAAGAACAAACGGATAATAATAAACGCGCGGACGTATAGTTTTCTCGTCGACAACATTCGCACGCGCGCGCTCTCTACGGTCTGTTCACTTACAAAACGACCGATCGGCCGTTATGTGAATATAACGAAATGAGTATTTATACGTTTATTGTGTCGTCGAGTGCGCCAACGCTCGTGTGTTTCACTGCACCTCAGAAACAACGGTCCAATGAAATTGCAACGGGGCTAGCGGGCGGGTTTTTTCTCTCGTGACAAATGTCTCGACCGTCGATTGATAAACTATAGTTATTTGATCTAATCGCACAATATTTACATATTATATATTTTCTCGGTTGAAAAATCCGCGTGTATTATTCGGCGCAGTGCCGCAACAATTCAGTGGCGTACCCAGTGCCTCTCTTACGGGGGGGGGGGGGGGGGCGAAATATATTTTTTTGGAATATTCAATTTCTCAAGAATTCTAGACTTTATGTGATCAGAAGGATGTGTAGGTTTTAAAAAATTCCCTATATCATCACTGAATTCAAATACTTCTAAAGGTCGATCTTCATAACTTGAATTTTCAGTAGGACCCAAAATATCAAATACCTTTGGATCTGACAGATCAACTTTCCTCTTTTTTGGAGACGGAACATAGGTAATAGAATTATCATCTTTAACTATTGCATTTATACTTGTTGCAGTAGGATGGGTGATTTTGCTTACTCGGCCAACTACTGAGTGTGCGTTGCTTGCTCATGATTTAAATTTACAAAACACGTCAAAACAAATATTTTACACTATTTAACTATTATGTACACAGACACACACAGTACACAGCCTATATTGGTATTCTTTACTTCCTCGTGGCTCGTACCTCGAAAGTTTTTTGATTTTTTTGTAATTGTTTTCAATGAATTTATTATTAGCACGAGTAGATGATAATATTAATATCATGCAACAAGCTTCATTGGATCTGTAAATAATTCGGTTTTATAGTAAAAAACGTACAGATTATTATAGGAATAAAATTACGAAAATGATATTATAAAGTGTGACATAATTTGTAGAATAATATATTCATTATCGCAGGGGCCCCTCTCTGTTATTGCGAAATATTTCTCAAACAATTATTGTATGGATCACTAGACTTGGATCACTGAATTAAGTTGTTCGTTATTTTTTTGATTATTCGTTATACTAATTAATTATTATGGACGAGGTATTTAGAAGCTCAAATTTTTATAAATTTACACAATTATTTATTCTTCTGATCGGTTCCGCGAATCCGTCAAATATTTAAGTCATAGTACTATAAAAAATACTAAAAAATTTCTGTAGTAATACAAAGATCGAGTAATAAATATATTATTAATTTGGGGCCTCTAAATGAATCCTTGCACACGGGCCTCAGAATTCGTAGTTGCGGCACTGCATCGACGATTCGCTGAAATCCGTAGCTCTGCAGCTGGCCGCGTGTTTCGAAAGAATTTCGTTGAAAACGTGAGGCGGGGGCGGTTCGGAAATAATAACGAGAGAAAGAATAATAACAACATAAAACGGGAAAAAAAAAAAAAATTAACCGAACCCGTCGTGCGTCGCGTTCTCTCCCCGCAGGTGCCCACGCCAACGGCGCGGCGGAGACAATGACTCCGTGTGGCCGCCTCGCGATAGTCTGACCGCGAAAATAATACACGACGAGATGTTGTTTTTTACACGCCGCCGCCGCCGCCGCCGCGCGTACGTGAGCCCGTTTCTCGTCAGTCGAAAAACCGTATTTCAAATCCCGTTACGGACGCGCGCGCGTTGTTCCGACGTACGTCAGCGGCGTTTCCCGTATACGCGTGGGACGTCGCGAGTTATTTTTTCTCTCGTTTCTTCCTCGCCGCCGGAGGGGGGGGGCAGGATTTTGGGCGAGGGCGACCCGGCGGGGCCCCCGCGATAGGATTCGTCTGCGAAATTTTACTGCTTTGAAAATCCAACCAGTGGGGCGGAACTGCATGTATAGATAAAGGTGTGATGATTTCACGAATGGGCCTCGAGAAAACCGAAAACCTCGTAAAAGTTTATTTTTAATCATAAAATATGTTATTTTACTCGAAAAAATTAGTTCACGTCGAATTTTCAACTGGAAATGCGTATCAAAAATAAAATTTCCACCGCGCGTATAATTCAGTTTTCGTTGGTATCCTCTATAATTTCACAATAATTAATTTAATTATAATTAAAAATTCTTCAACGTTTATGAAATTCTGTCCTGGCAATTTTCTCCACGAACATTTTTTATCTAATCGGAACGATAGTTTGCCCCGCCGCGCCAGGAATTCAGTTCGACTTATTTCGTCGTGGGCCTCCTCCGTTGCCCCGGGGCCTCCGCGCCTCTAAATCCTGCCCACGCACGTACTAGCACACGAACCTCGCCGCTTACCCGGTGTGCTAAAATCGTGTGCAGAGCTCGCTGCATAAATGCTAAAAGTGCGCACACTCGTGCAGGGACAGGAAAAAAACATTTTTTCGTTCACCGGATGCCCAGTACGATATAAACGGAGAGAAAAATATGAAAAGAAACACTTTTATAATCGCACTGGTACTCGAGGCGTTTTTTTTTTTTTTTACTACGCATTAGACTCGTTGGACTCGTTGACTGTTGTACTGCGTACTTGGAGGTACCACCTACCCATTATTGTTATCTCCGTTGACATTCTTCACAAACAATGTTCTAAATCGCGCGTTGAAATATGTTAAAAACCTCCAAGCTCGATTATTGTAAATCCGGCTATGGCTGATGGAGAAATTGAAAAAAAAATTCGAAATCCGGCGCAGAGTATTTCAAAAATACCACGGATGTGCACAGCCTCTGTGTACGACAACAGTAACGATTTTTATCTTCGCTAATCATCGCCGGCTAATAATAATATGTCATGTCCAAGACTACGGCCGTCTGGGTAAACGATTTGATCTACAGCAATGTTATAATATGCTGAAGTCATTCAATGTGTGGTCGATTATTTTTTACTCACTAAATGTTTTTTTGTTTTTTCAACAGCGTCGCGTTTATAATTTCGGGATTTCGTCGTTTACCTACAACTCACAACACAACCACGATATTAAATACACTGAACGAACATCATTTATTTTGAAACATACATTATATACAAACATTTTTTTTGTTTTATTTTTTGTTTGGTTTTGTTTTTTTTTTGTTTTTTTTTTTTTCACAACAAAATTTTGTTTGTCTCTAACATGGTTTTTGCTTATTTTTGTTTGCTTGTTTTTATTAGACTCTGATTGGTGGCACGGCCGACTAGGTTCACTGCGACAGACACGTTCTTCAGATGGTTTCTGAACATCAAAACAACGATTCAGGACGGATGTGATACTAGCCATTAAGATAACTTAGACTTTGCAATAGAATGTATATTCAAGTCTTATTATTATAGAGATTAGGATTAGGTAAAAAAAAATTATTATTGTATAATTGAATGAAAATGACTTTTGAATTTAAGTTATTGAAACCGTATAAATATACCTAGTCAGTATTCCTATAATATAGCTTTCTGATTATGACTGGATTCAAATGTGAACGGTACTTTTTGTAACTATTTTATAGATTAAAATGTATAATTTACCTATGTTATTATAATATTTACTATTAAGATAAAGATTTATTTTCAAGAAATTTATAGTTTGTAAATAAAAACAAACATGAAGTTCAAATAATTAATTTATAACGAGTATTAAATTTAATCAAGACAAAATTATATTTCATCAACTTTACCTAATTTTCATAACTCATGCGAAAGTACGCTTGGGCGGTGCTATGTACGGTGGAGGTGGAGGCGGATTTTCAAACTCTCCGACCGTATCAATGTAATATTGGAACGCCCTCAAGAATCTAAGTTCATGGGGTATTTGACTTTCTGGGTTGGTCAGTTTCACACCTAAATCTTCTAACGTCGGTAGCTTTTCATTTACAATATCGTTTACAAATTCCTAAAACAACAAATTTCAATTAATTAATTTTAAAACTGACATCGTTTCAAAACTGATTTACCCTTTCAAAACGTTCAGAAGTAACATAGCCAGGAGGCCAACTGGGGCTCAGCTTCTCAGTCAACCACATTTTAACTAAATGTTGTGGGTTTTCCAAGTAACCAGTACGTTTAAAATCATAGTTGAATTCCTTGCTACGACGTAAAACTGCAAACATCCAATCAATCAGATCGGCTAACAAATAGGGAGTTGGCCTGAAATTGTCATAAATTCAATCGTAATCATTACCTATAACTGTAAAATTACCAAAGAAATCCAAATGAACTTACCCAACGGCTTGATAAATTTTTCCCGAGGTCGAACGTTCAAGCATTGCATTTACAATCCCATTCACTACATCAGCCACTGCGACGGGTTGTTTAACAGTTTGTTCTCCTTTCTTCCATAGGACGATTTGTTGACGACTACGACGCCATGCGTGACTGTACATTCTAAACAAAATATAAAATATATTAGTTATATCAACTATACAAACTATAAACGTAAATTAAATACGGCACAGACTGAAAACAGTACAAACATTTTAAAAGGTTAGCACACAACCTAACTAAAATTCTTAAATATATGACAATTTAAAAACATATACATACAAGTAATTTTATATTCAAAATAAAAAAAACCTGTTGGCACAATGGTTTTTAAATTAATTAACATGTTCACTGCGGATTATATTTATCTACACGTGTATATGTGTGGAAGAAAATTATGAATTTTTTTTTTCATTTTTTTCATTCACCAATCGGCATCACATACTCATTTCACGATCGGATGCTGTTCGACCTGAGTTCAGACATTTTATGAGTAACCCGGTGGCAATTGACCTAATATTTTGCACTAGCCATCTAATATACACCGACCCAACCAACTAAAATTTGCTAGAACACAAAATCTAGAAGATAGAAATTTTATTTTATTTATTCTTTTAGTAAAAATTAAATAAATTGATTAAATGAACCGTCATAAACTTAAATGATAATTCATATTATAACATGGCATTTTATGAGGGAAAAAATTGATATAATACATTTGAATAATTATAGTCTAAATCTCGACGTATCCCAACCGGTGTGCTGCCAAATGTCACGATTATTAAGGAAAAAAAATCAAATTAAGTGTAGATGTCTGATATTCTAGGAAACGTCTGTTAAAAGAGTATCCCAAGGAAATCAATGAATGCAACACAACTGTTTTCTACGTTTTATATTTGTCAAGTTGCATTCTCTTCAATGAACACGATCAAAACCAAAAATCGATCACAACTGAAGAACTTGGAAGAGATGACCTGAGAGTGTGCTTGTCGACCATTCGACCCCATCGGAAGTAACTTTTAATAAAAGTGAACCAGGCCTAAATTTCTTACAAGATTTTTATTATGTAATTGTAATATATCTGTTTTATCATATCGATAAATTGAATATATGAAATAAATTAAAATATGATGAATCAATTAATCGATAAAGTCACTACTTTTCAATTTAGCATCTGTTTTGACGCTCCAAATAACTCTAGTCTTTTACTACTAAGTTGTGTCGAATATATTTATTACTAAATACTAGGCTATGTGTTTATCAAGTTTATGTATTAATATTCGGCTTGATTTCCATCAAATTATAAAATATAAAAAACAAAGGTGCATCGAAATTTAAAAAATCAATCATAATTATTGATAATTTTAGGGACAAAATATTTTATTGGTTAATAATCGGACGGCAGATATTATATTCCGAGATCAAGTTAATGAATTTAATTGATAATTTTGGCTGCAGTTAACAGCAGACAGACGGCGATAATTACTCACGACAAGCTATGGTAACACTGCCAATGCCAATCCGTGTCAACAGACCCATTTAGTAATGTGCCATTTAATAATCTAATCTACGTTTGTTAATATTTATTACAATTTGTAGAGTAATGATAATTATTATTGAAATGCCTAGATTTTAAAAATTTCAATTGCATAAAAGTTGGTATTTGTAATATTGATATTTATAATATAATTCAAACAAGAAAATTCTTGAAAACATAATTTTCTTCAAATTCACATCATAAATAATATGTAATAAAAATAAAGTAATTTAAATTAATATTAATAGTTTTTCCCTCAGTTCGTGTGATCACTTATAGCTGATAATTTTACATGGGAAATCAGTTTAAATAAGAAAATCGAAAATTATAATACACAACAGATTGTGTCAAATCTAAATTGCTTGAAACTTGTAACCGAATTCAAAAGAAAAATTAGTTGTAAAAATGATTTAATTAGCTTTTATCTTCCATTAATGAAAATAATAATTAAAATTTAGTTTATTCTTTAATTCTAATTTAATTACATAACTATTTTTCCCCCAATTATTTATTTACACATTTAATAGTATAATCATTACTTTCAAAAATATTTATAGACTCAAAATTGATCAATATGTTATTATACAAAATTATTACCAATAAACTTACAATAAAAATCTGTCCCCTTGTCCATAAATGTCTGAAGGACGAATTATAGTAGCATTGGGAAATTCATCAAGAACTGCTTGTTCGCCAGCTTTTTTTGATGCCAAAAATCCAGATCCTTTAGATAGATAAATAGGCTGAAAATGAATTATAATTTATTATATCATAATTTACACTATTTAAATTTCAAAAGCAACAATTAATTTTTTTCAGACTGAATTCTTAAATAAAATACATAGAAATATCTAAGACATTCTAAATAATATTTTCAAGTAAATTATTTTCTACAACTTTCGAGCCCTAATTATAGATTACCTATAACATAGGTAATCTTAAATTCTATTTTTTAATTTTATTATTTGATAATGTAAATTTATCAAAATAATCAGAATTTATAAGACAATAATTTTGAATTTTATCATTAAATTTAGCATACTGTGGTATCTGACCATGAATTAATAAGAGAGGAACAAAAGAATAATGTAGCTAACAACAGCGAAATTCATTAAATATAATGAAATGTAATTACCTAGTCTGTTTTAAAATAAACAGAACTTTATAATACTATTTTTATAATAGATGTTTTATAATCTAACAGAAGATATTATTTGAGATTTGAATACTAGAAAACTTACAGCAGGCAATGGGTCAATATTAAGCGAGGAAAGATGAATTAATCGTTCAACACCCATCTCGCGACTAATCCGAGCAATTCGCCTAGCTCCTTCAAAATGGACATCGTTGAATTTGAAATTTTTCGTCTCCCAATCGCGTCCAACTAGATTGATGACGACATTGGAATATTTAACCGCTTTTCTTATAGATTCATCGTCTTGCAAGTGATATGGTTGGAAAAGAACTTGACCCAAATCACCGGCGAGTTTTAACTCCCTGACAAAGTATGCGTCCCCACGGTATGGAATGACCATCTGTAAATATGTAAATAAAAAACGATCGTGAGAAACCAGTCCACCTGAATGCAACCGTCGACGTTACCTGAGTTCCGATTTTTCCCAATTTGTTGATGAGATTGCCGCCCAAGAAGCCGGTGGCTCCGAAAACAGTGGCGACCACGCCATTGAAACTGGATCGTCCGCCCGTGCCTTTTTTCAACTGCGACAACGAGGGGTTCTTGATTACATACGGATCCGAGGACTCGGTGCTGTAGTGTGACGACGACGACGACGACGACACGGCCAATGACAAAGTCCTGTTTCCTACAAAATATAGAATTCGGGTAAAAAACTTATGTGGATCGGTACGGCGGTGTCTACGTACTGAGAACTTTGACGTTGTTACTGAACACGTGCACGGACATGTTCGCTCGCACGGGATTTTCTACTCGGAAACGCGACCTGACTCGGAACTCGTAGCGATTAATAATAATTATTATTTAACATTGCCGAAAAAAAATATAATATATTATAATGTACGAGTTAAATCATTACGGATTTTCAATGTGATAACTGATAAGGAATTACATTTTAAAACAGCTGCGGGTAGGGCAACGATAACCGGCGCACAGTGTGTCCAGACGAGAAAACCGACGGACGAGCGACGTTTGCGGTTGGTGCTCGGCGCGCCGACGCAAGTTGCACACACTGGAATATATCGTCTGTCTCTCTCTTTCATAGTCCGTCACTTGTTTTCGCTTGTCGCTTCTTTCGGGTCCGAATAAAACACGATTTTTCCGGTGTGCGCGTAGCTCAAGTCAATTTTTCTCGGGCACATTCTAAGAAAATATGGTAAGTACTCGTTGTTTTAACATTATTCTCCGGACGCGTAAATAACGATGTGCGTCCCATTCGGGGCTCTTAAATCGCCCGACGCCGCGGTCTAAGATCGCCTAAAACCATGTGACTTTGCGTTGTAATCCACTGCGTACACGTTTGATTTCTCGCGCAGATTTCGCTAAATAATTTCCGATCGAACGAATTTCCAATGTTCGCGTATTATTGTTTAATGACGATCGAAAACGATATGTCGTCGAGCGTCGAGAAAAACGGGTTTTTTATTGAGCTAACGACAATGTGTTTTTTTTTTTGTTACAATTTAGCCACCAAAGAAGGACGCGAAGGGCTCGTCCAAACAGCCCCAGAAAACTCAGAAGAAAAAGGAAGGAGGATCCGGTGGCAAAGCCAAAAAGAAGGTTAACCATTTTTCACTCTGTTCCCCGGTCGACACGATATAGGTTATATATTAACGTTTGATTTGTATTTTCGAGTGTAGAAGTGGTCCAAAGGAAAAGTCCGTGACAAGTTGAACAACCAAGTTTTGTTCGACAAGGTATCATACGACAAATTGCTGAAAGAAGTTCCATCGTACAAACTTATCACCCCGTCTGTAGTCAGTGAACGTTTGAAGGTCCGAGGATCGTTGGCAAGAAAAGCTTTAGATGAGCTCTGCCAAAAAGGTAAAACAGAAACTTACCACGATTGCTAGGATTATAATATCATCTAATATCTTTGGAATTCTTATACAGGTCTTATCAAACAAGTAATACAACACCATGCCCAAGTAATTTACACGAGGGTAACAAAGGGAGACGAATAAGGATGTTTTTGTAAAATAATTATTTTATTAAATATAAAAAAATTTGAAAAAAACTTGTTTTGGTTTATTTAAGAGTGTAACATATTTAAGGAATTAACTGCTCGATGCAGTTGGTTAAATAACTTTCACAAGTGTTTGAAAATAGATTTAAATTTCTGATCTATCGAAAACTGCCATTCCTGACTACTTGTTAAGTTATAACCTCTTCTTATAGTAGTAGGATGTTAAAAGGATAAGAATTTTTTAGCCCTTTTTTAGAACGTTAACAATTTGAATGAAATCTAACCTAAAATTGTATGCAAACTTCAATACTGTTAATTTTGAATATGAGAAAAAGTATTGGAGAAACTTATAATCAAGTTGATGCGTATAATATTTATTTTCCTCTCTTTCAAATATTAAGTAGGTTTTTTTTATTTTTGTTGTAAAATTTATTAATGCTGTGTTTCTACATTCTTTCTTAAATAAAAATATATTTAATGAGCTAACCTTTGAGTTTTCAATATTGTTTTGACTACATTTCTATGAAATATTTATGAACAATTTACATTTTAGTGAAAATTCAACTAAAATCTATTATTTATTGGTTGACATAAATTGTTCATTTTAAACAAGACGTTAACAGTCAGTTTTAAAATTTAGAAAATGTATTACTTCATCAAAATTGTCGTGGGACAATATCATTTGTTCGATGAAAATAGACAAAAGATTAATTTAACTACTATAATAGTAGTATTATTATTTATTTAATTTAGAAAAGCTATTTTTTCCACTAGAACCATTTCGTAAATGTTTCTAAAGATTTGAGTAAAACGACACTGACATGGTATCTCTCCAGGCCTCGATTAATCTAATAATCGTAATTATTAAAATTTAAAAGACTTAACAAAATCAATAATAGTAATTTTATCCGACTACAATGTCTACGAAAATAGTAGTGTTTAATTTTCCTAACGCGGTGATAAAAATGTTGAACTTATTGGGAAGCAAATTTCCACAAAAGAACCAAAGTTTACCCGACTCCTATAGAGTAATGTCTTCATAAGGTCTGGTCCACACAGAGAAAACAGAACGAAAACTCTTGTGTTTTCCGACAAACTGTTCCGTGTTTTTATAAACAAAAAGGTTTTTGTTGTTTTAATGAAAATTGTCGAAGCGTGTGTGGACGATGTTTTAATAGCAGAAAATTGTGTTTTCGTGAGTAGTGCGATATGTTTTTTTTGTCGTAAATAAATGTACCCAGGTATGAAAAAATCTTAGTCGTCTTGAATATTTTTCGTTTCGTTTTCCACATTTTAATTTGTGTTTACTGCAAAGAAAATTTTAGAAATTAACAACCAAAATACTGAACATCTAATTACTACGTAACTTAACCCGCTCGAACTCGGAAGACACACTGAGTGACCACGAATGGATGAAATATAAAACGAAGAGTTTTTTGCTTTTTCCGTATGAATGGTCGAAAACAAAACGTTTGAATTTTGTTTAATATTTACTCGACTAGGTATGGACGTGCGTTTTTTTCCAACTGAAAAGAGTTGGTGTTTTTTTGTTTTCGTGTCAACTCTGCGTGGACCATCAACAGTATATAAATGGTGGAAGAAAAGTCATACGATTAGTACAGAAAGCCTTTCAAATAATTATCGCATCGCTACTTACTACTTACATCTACTGGACACTACTAGAATACGTCTGTAAATCACTGTAGAACAAAAATACAAGGACAAAAATTACTAACGATCGCCCCAAAGAAGTCAAAATAATAAATAATATCACCGAGTCTCGTAATCATATAATATGACGGCGAAGAGACGACAGACAGACAGTGGATCGACGTGATATGATTCGACGGAGACAAGAGTTGGGCAAAATTGCCGGTCAACTGTGGAATTTCAAAATAAATTTTCGGAACAAAAACAAACAAACTGAAACAAAGTTAAATAACAAAAATAGTTTCTTTTATGTCAACAATGTTGTAAAAAAAAAAAAAAATAATAAATATAATTTCATGGAACTATGAAGTCAAAATTATTTATCTACACGTGTCATTGTGATATTCTCTGAACATAAATGTTAATAATTCAATATATACACATAAACATATATAAATATATGTATAAATATTATTATTATATATTATATACATATATATATTATATATATATCTATATATGTATACGTATATATACTTTCAACATCAAATATATTATATTCCATAGCAAAAATTATAATAGTATATAACCATTATAGAAAAAAATAAATAAAAAAAAAAAAAAAATATATATAATATATTTACTTAAAACAGTAATTTATGTGAAAAAAAAAAACAAAAAAAAAAAAAAAACAGGTTTACGGACAAGTCTATTCTTCTTGATTATTGTTTCGATATTGGTAATCGATAGGATATGTGTGTTGCTCTCTCCACTGTACGAGAGAGAGAGTATTTAACACTACGACTTAATACTATGTGAACATATTTTGCGTTTGTTTTGTGCTCGTTGTTAAAAATAATGAGCTCGAAGAAAAAAGAAGAATAATAATCAGATCGTCGGGGGGGGGAAGGCCGCCGATTATCGAATTTTCAGTGACCGAGGGAAGATAAAAAAAAAATAAAAATAAAAGACAATTTTCGTTTCAATTACACACGAACTAATTTCTTATATTGTATAATATAATATATAGCATGAACGAAAAAAAAAAAAATTCTAACACATATTATTATTAACAACATGACGAAGTAAAAATAAAAAAAATCAATCCAAAATTGTATTATTAAACGTGTGTGTGTGTGTGTGACGAATATTAGTTTCGAATTATTATTTTTCAGTAATCGTTTACTTTCGTAGACACAAGTTATCTTTTTTTTAAAAAAAAAAACAATAATGTAGAAAAAACATTAAAATATAGGCACACATGCATAGGTTTAGACTAATTAATATAATTAATTATTATTATATATATAAAAGGATAATAATAGGTAATATAAAAATTAAAATTATGAGTTTTTTTTTTTCCGATATATTTCGAGAGAAATAAACGTAAATTTTATTTGTTACTTGAAATTATTTACAATACAATTTCTATACTAAATAATAATAATTATAAATGAAATCATTACACAACATATTTTCCTTTTAATGTATCGAGCAATATTTTTTTTTTATATTATGGAGATAGGTTATAATATATATATATATATAAATAATATTAATTTAATTTACATTTGAAAGAAAAAAACCTCAAAATTTGTACAAGTAGACGTGATCACATAGTGACGCATTTTTAATACATATTGCCGTTGCCGATGCCAACATTGTAGCCGGGCGGCGGCAGCGGCGTTGGAAACATACCGACTGGCGTATAACGGTAACTAGCTCTATCTTGGCGCGCGGCGCCGATATTGTGTCTATCCACATGCTGCAACAATGGATTGGGATACTTGTCGATTGCATGGTTAGTTCTGATTAATTGGTGCATGTTTTGTGGAGTTTTAGCACCTAAATAATATAGAGAAAATAATAGTTAGAAAATAATCAAATGAAATAATTAGAAGAATAAATAATATAACAAATATCGATTGAATGGTCTAGAAAAAAAAAAAAAAAAAAAACCTTAAGACCAAAATGCAAAAAAAAAAAGCAAAAAGAAACAAGCTATTTGAAAAGGGAAACAGAGTAGGGGGTCAGGGTCTATATCACGAAGAAAAGAAACATTTTAAACAGTACCTACTATGTGTTCAAAGTTTTATTTTTGTTACTTTCGATTTAATGAATGGTGAATTTTTTCTTTACTTTA
Source organism: Drepanosiphum platanoidis (assembly GCA_948098885.1). Lineage (NCBI taxonomy): Eukaryota > Metazoa > Arthropoda > Insecta > Hemiptera > Aphididae > Drepanosiphum > Drepanosiphum platanoidis. Next base: position 27,128,218 of record OX402530.1, read on the forward strand.
TGTGTTTGAGTACAAATTCAAGAGTATAACACGATTATTATATATTTTTTTAACAAAGTTTATTTCATATTAATTAACCTAACACCTAACGCAGACATTATCGTCAATTATATTATAACAAAGTACCTATTTCACTTTATAATAATTATGAGAACTATGGTCATTTTTAAAGAAACGTAGAAACTATGAAGTTTAAGAAAAAGAATGAGAGTTTTTCGATGAAAGATTACTATATCTTTGTTATGCATTAGTATTAAGTCACGAGACGATATTATACATAATGTATAGAAAAAAATATGAAGTTCCTTTCATTCAAAAACATAACTACAATAACGCACAAGGCAATCCCCCAGCTTTTTAGATAACGTAAGAAGAGCATAAATTTAAAACTTATACTTACTTACTACTACGCGTTATTTTTACACTCTCTGAGTATTTAATGAAAATTTGTTCAAAATCCATGAAACCACTAATATGAAAAACCCATAACATACCCGAGTAATTTATAGGCTTTTTTTTTTTTTTATCTTGCAAGTGAATATTTATATCTAATTATATGTAAATATATATCTGTACCCAGGGAGGGGGGGGGGGGTAAAGAAGAACACCATGTACATTGTTTATAAAAAATAGAGTTAGCTCCATGTCCTTGCAGAGCTTTCACTCTATGCAGAGGACATTGTTTTCAGCTATTATAAACAAGGGAAATAGATAAGGCGATAGAAAATAAAACCGTGTCCATTTCCTGTAGAGGTAAACAACACCACGCGGACTTAACTTTGTTTATCCCATAAATTACAATTTTGCGGCGACACGGGGAACAGATATATATATATATATATATATTATAAAAGCAAAAGAATTATAAAATTTATAGCAATATTACAAAAATATGTTTATAATAAACAGGTATTTTAACTAATTTTTATTTTATTTTCAAAAATAATTTAAATATTATAACATGTGTGAATGGAAAACTATTTTTCAGTAAAATATCCAGTATTTATTAGTTTGAAATAAATATTTTTTTTTTAAGACCGAACTTAATTTAATAACAGATTTTTACATATTATGTGTGAATTTAATAAAACAAGTATTTACAAATATATATATATATATATATATATTAATAGATATACATATTCAGGTTTCTTTTAGCATACTCACTTTATTTTTATTTTATTTATTTTTTTTATTTTAATATATAAAAATTTAACAAAGAAGACTATATTTTTTGTACCTCTAAAAAAGTTTGCTATGACGATATCGATTTATGTTCCTAAAATGAAAACTACATTTTTCTACACAAACAATTATTAGTATTCAATTTTTCTGAAATCCTTAATAGCACTTGATTTGAACCTATATTGGTAAACAACATGTTTGAAAAGTGTAAAATAATTAGGGGATTTTTATCTACACGCATTTTCATCACATAATAAATTATATTGAGTATACATTGTCGTTTAGCGGTAGCGATTAACAGAAAAAATAATCAATAACCAATATTATACCTATTTAAACTTTGAATAAATCGTTTTGAATTCGAATACTTCCGAGAGTAATGGTTTAAATTTTAACCAAGTATAACCAAATTCTAGAAAAATAAACTTATTGTTCGTGTGAAATAGAATAACTGATATTTTCAGTTTATTTCGCCACAGAATATGACGTTCTTATTCCTATAAAAATTATAAGTATTGGAATAAGAGAATATCCTTAAAATGAGAATATGATTAAAAGCACAGTTTAAGCATAATAACAGAATGAGTATGTTTAAAAAGTCACCTTACATATGTATAAAATACTTATAAAATTATTTAGAATCGTCATGTAATGAAAAAATGTTAATAGAAATAATTTTCTTTTTTGGAGAATGAACATCGAGATAAACATTCTGGATAACAGTCCTGACGAGTTTTTATAAATTTATCATTTATATTATATATTATATATTAATCTTCATACTTTCTTTTGGGAAAATGTATTTATTTTTAAGATATAAAATAATTGAGGTAAAACATTGAAAATATTAAATTGAAATATTGTTTTTTCGAGTTTAATTATTTTGATTACACAAAATCAATCAAATACTTATAATTCGGCAAATAATTTGAAAAACTAAGCAATTGAATACAAAGACTTTGAATTAATTGTGTACTATATTTTTGAAAATAATTTACTGAAATGCAAAAACTGTCTAAAAGCTTAACATTTTAAATACATATACGTATAGCGTATGAACATGGTACTTTTCAATATTTTTTACCAGAGATTTCTTAACTGAGGGTCCCAAATGAACTTTTGGTGAGTCATACAACATTTCAAAATATTTAAATTTTTATAACACACGATTTAGTAGTAAAATAGTAAGTACAAAAATAAATAAATTAAAAAAAAAACCCTCCACATTAAATTAATAAATAGTAAATAATCATAGGCCTTACTATTATGAATATTTAAATTAAATAAATTAAACTTTTTATATTATTATGAAATAGTTATATTATGTTAATTCTGATATCACTGAAAATTTATTTTGATATAAATATCTTAAATATTATCAATAAAATTGTTTTTACTCTTTTAATTATTGTTCTTGTCGTGAATCGCCAACATTTAAAAACTTTCCATAATGGGTTAGGTCGTGAACAATTTGGGAACCTCAGCTATATATTATGATTTATCGATTACTCAAACACTTAAAAATGCATAGAATAATTATTTATATAACAAAACAAATTTTAGGTTAATTCTTTTTAAATACTATATATTTTCAATTATCAATGTTATTAAAAATTGAATAAAATTTACAATATTTATATTAATCTACATAATTCAATTTAATAATAAGATACTGAATGCTTACAGGCCTTGTTAACTTTATAATAATATGATAAAATAAAAATAAATATTAAAAAAAATTTAAACTATGTATTTCTTAAATATTTAACCATAACCAAGTTATATAATAGTTTATGAATAGTAATTTAGATTATACATATGCTTGTTCAATATAAAATGTACGTATTAGATAGATATTAAAGAACAATGTTTAAAAATTATTTGGAAAAATCTTGTAGCATTTACATGCAATAAATAATCATAATAAACCAATCATTAAATTTAATTGATTTGATTAAAAGCAAAACTATCAGCTTTTCATTGAACAGACTAAATAACTGAAATGCTCAGCCCCGATGTAAATATTAACTATACGTTTTTAATGTATCATAAATAGGCCTAGGTTTAGATACAATAGTTGATACTTACAGAAAACCGTAGCGCCAGAATGCAAGTATTATATTTTGTTTCTGATCTATGACATGTAACCTCGAAGACATTGAAATAGATTATTGATTGGGGGGGAATTTTTAGGTTTTTTTCTTTTTTTCTTTTGTTATCTAGTAGCTTAAGTATGTGAGGGTGTCGTTTGTACCTCTGTGCGCTAAACCGGTTTGTAGACCGGCCAAATAAGCTGCTTTTTGTTTGCCATGTTCCTCAGCTATTTTCACTGATAAATGCTCTGTGCATCCCTCCAACAAAACACCATTCAGCTGATTAATTGCTTTTTGGGCATCTTCTTTTTTGTTGTAACTAGAAAATGTAAACCACAACTATAATATTTTGATACCATTAACTAAATCGTTTTAATTAATTATTAAAATATTTAAATTATTGAACATCCTAGGTAGATATATTACCGAACAAAAGCTACTCCTCGAGGAAGTCCACTATATTTGTCTTTAAGAATATTTTTTTGAACAATTTGGCCATAAGGAGCAAACAGATCTTCTAGCTCTCTTTCTGTTATTGACCTAAAATTTTTTTTTGACATTTATAAGTAAAAAAATGTTAACAAATTAAACTTAAAAATATTTCTGATTTTTACCTGGGTAAATTTTGAACATAAAGGTTTGTATCTTTGATATCTTCTCCGGCGGGTCGAGCATAAGATACTTTTAAACGTTTATTTTCAACTTGAAGACCATTCATTACCTCAATAGCTCTGGAAGCATCTTCTGGTCGAACAAAGTTTACAAAACCAAAACCAAAACTATAGCCAGTCTAAAAAAAAATAATAATAATTAATTGTAAATACTTATGTTGATACATTATCTTTTAGTTATAAACTTAATTTAAAATATTATCAACAAGAAATTAAATTATTTTAAAATGTTTAATTCAATTATAGATTTCTTTTCAGATATATACCATTTATTACTACCCAAAATTAAATAACATTTTTTATATTAATATAAAATTTATAAAAATGATAATATGATACCATGAAAAATAGAAAAAATAATCCACAATTAAATTTCTAAATAATCTATTTTAGATTTACCAGACAAATATGTATCTTAATTATTATAATAAAATATTTTTTTGTTGAATAATGTTTAAGTTTTGTACTATATTTAGCTCTTTACATGAAATCAAAAATTGAACACAGGTAACTAATAGATACTTGATAATAAAACTTATTTAAGTAGGTATAACAAAAATTTTTAATTTCCAATAAAAATAATAAATTACTATCAAAAAATCACTCGAGTATCTAAAATCAAATAAAATTTACAATTAATAAAGCAATAAAATGATTAAATACCTAATTTATAAAATAATATAATATCATAACATAGCTCTAACTTTATTATTGTGTTTAGTTTCACAAGTAGTCAATAATTTTTTTTTTAAATTTAAATTTTCAATTGTAAAATAATATTAATTGTTCAACATTAGTGATTAGTGATAATGTGTTTATTATTAGATCGTCTTCTTTAGGAAACACAAGTCAATATACCAATGCCTTGATATGAACAAACATTAGTCAATACTCAATACTTATGCTGATAAAAAAGATAATTTTAACATAAAATGAAATCATATCCCTGTGCAATGGGTAATTAGGTAATATTCAAGCTATTTTCCAATACAGTGGGAACAAATAATTCCATAACATTGATTTATATTTAGATGGTGAATTTATGCGCAAATAATTTGCATGGAAGTATAAAATGACAGTTGGAAAAAATCGCCAAACACGATTGAAACATAAATTTAAAAACTAACTTGCTGGTTAACAATGATTTATCACTTGCATAGGCATTGATAGTAAAAGTGTTAGCTGTTAAAAATTATCATGAAAAAGTGTATTGGTGGGTTGAGTGTACAGTTGCATTCAATACTCAAAGGAAGTAGATGATAATAATAATGGTTGGTAAATTTATGGAACGTTTAGGCCAGAAATTATAGTAAAAAATATCAATAAATTGATAGCAGTGGATTGTAAGAGATAAACAATAAACATGGCCTCAAAGGTAATATCTATTACAACAGGTAAATAATAGGTAAATAATAGGCTTGAATCGTTTTTGCATGAACGACGACATAATATAGGTATCGACTACAAACATGTCTCTATAAAGTGGACGGAAATTAGGACGAGGGGCGCCACCAGACCAGACGAGTCGAACAAATTAAATGGCCTCAAAGTAAGTGGAATCCCGTGGCCACAGAGCTACAACAAAGTGCTCCCCTCCTCGTAGTGCACTGGGGATACCGTAGCGCCCACTCGTCTCGCTGGCTGGCCAAAACGCGGGCAAGCGAAACAAACACAGGCGGACGGAACGCGACGACAACAATGCGAGGGGGAGAAAAAAAACCGCTAAAACTCACTTTGACGTCTTTCATCACGCGACAGGCCTCGATCTGTCCGATCTGCGTGAACATTTGATGTAACTTCTTGTCGGTCATCGACTGCGGCAGATAGTTGATTATCAGGTTGGTCATGCTCGTGTCTTGCGTCTCCATTTCGGCGGCCGGTGGTGTCGGTTTCGCGTTCGCCGCTGCTGCTGCTGGCGATGTCGCCGACGAAGTGTGGCGGTAGTGACGACGACGGTGCCTGCTGCTGCTACTGCTGTTGCTGTTGTTGCTGCTGCTGCTGCTGCTGTTGCTGCTGTTGCTGCTGCTGCTGCTACTGCTTCTGCTGCTGCTCCTGCTACCACTACTATTGCGGTTCTGTTTTGGCGGTGGCTGCTGCTGCTGCTGCTGCTGCGGCTGCGACGACGACGACGACGACGACGGACCTTTATCGGGGATGATTAGGGTGACGGCGTTGGATGTCGTGCGCGCGGCGACGCGGAACCGTTTTCTTAGGGGAATCGTTGAGGATTTACGCGACAACAACGGCGGCAGACACGGCGGACGGCGATCGTCGGTAGCGCATGAGGGGGAGTCGCGCACGGGAGAAAATCCGGGGGGAAAAGAAAGAAACGCGCACCGAAAAAACGGGGAAAAAAAAAAAAAAAAAAAACAACGACCGATAGGCAAGGTAGATAAACTACTCTCCTCAAAAGTACGGCAAAGCGAGCTTGTATAGCAGTCGCACGGAAACGGACGGCGGGGACTGGGTAGTGCGCGCGGTCGACTGGTCGGACGGAGGGGGCGCGGATCGATAGAGCTACGTGAGCGCAGTGATGCCAACCACGCCGCCGCCGCCGCTTCGTTCTCCTCGGTTCCCGCCCGCGGACGGACTACGCCAGTGGTACCGGAGCGCCGCCGCCGCCGCGGTTTCGTATTACTCTTATTATATAAAAGTCGAGCAATATATTATTATTATATTATTTACTTATTACCCTGTGGTCGTTCGTCCCACACGGGCACACTCGACGTTTCGTCCGCGGTCCGTCCACGGATGTGTCGTCGCCACCAATTATATTATGCCGTTTAGCTATTACGGTATTGTACTTTAAATATTATATCCTATACGTATTATACTTAATTCGCGGTCGGCGCACAGACGGTTTCATTTATTCATAACGGACGAGAAACTACTACCTTCCGCGGCAGCTATTAATAAAAATAATAATAATACTACTCGCTACGGCTAGTCCGGAGTGGCCTGTCCGTGCCGTTCGACGCACGCGCTCTCATAGTGGCATTGGCCCTAGTGGCCCGAATCAGTGGCGTATATAGGATTTAATTTCGGAGGGGGCCGATTATGTATTAAGAGTTTAGGGAGAAATGACGGAGGAGGCACGATGACAAATATTGCTTAAACGCTAAAAGACCTTTGGACTATTTGGACTATCATCATTACTTCACCAGAGAAAAAATAAACCAATTTTTTAATTTTTTATGAAATGCAATGTAAAAAATTACAAGAATAAACGAATATTATACATTTTAAATACGAGGTATACGAGGTTCGTTCCCGACGATATGATAATAATCGGTGTCATAACAAATTTTCGGAATTACTCCTCAGCCATAAGTTATTATTCATGTCCAAAATAAAATGTTTTAATAATTTTGTTTTTCATTTCGGGGGGGGGGGGGCCCGGGCCCCATCGGCCCCCCCATATATACGCCCCTGGCCCGAATACGCGTAGACCGGCGGCGGTGGTCTCAAACGTACGGCCCGCGGTGGTCTCAAACGCGCGGCCCGCGTACCCTTTCCACGTGACCCGCAATAAAAAATACATTTTTCCGATTTTTTTTTTTTTTTCGTAGGTTCGTCATATTTTTTCAACAATGATTGTTTTGCTATAATAGTAATTATAATAAAAGTCATTGAGATTTAAAATGCATATTTCGTATGCACCTTTGTACTTCGGTGTATGAGTAAAAAGAGGACACTTGAAATTTGGCCCGCGAACTTTTTTCGAAAAAATATATAATAATTGGAGTGGATAATTCGAGTTTGAGATCACTGGCGTAGACCATACGTGTGGGGCACGTGAAGCCACGTGAGCGAATAAATATTATCTATATATATATAAAAATGGAGACAAAAAATTGGAAATTGAATCAGTTGAGAACGGCTGGGCCGATTTGGCTCAAATTTTTTTTAAATGATAGAGAACGTCGGGGAGCGGGTTTATAGCATAAATTATGGAGAAAATTAACCCTAAGGGGGTTAAAAGGGGTAAAAATGGAAAAAATCCTGAGTCAATGGAGCTTTGTGGTATTAAATTTTGTCAATAGTTTCATTTAATATAGCAGAGGCCCCATGGGAAAGGATTTTTCGAAATTCGACCCCTAAGGGGGTTAAAAGGGGTAACAAGGGTGAAACTAGAAAAATTCGCCTGGCTGGAACTGCTGGAGCTTTGAGTATGAAATTTGGGCAGCAGTTTCGTTTTATATAGTGGAGACCCCATTGGAAAGGATTTTTCGAAATTCGACACCTACCGGAGTTAAAAGGGGTAAAAGGGGTAAAAATGAAAAAAAAACTGATAAAATAAAAAGTTATACTGCACACGGGCGAAGCCGGGTTATTCAGCTATATTATAATATTATATAGTACCTGGCCGTGCGTAACGTCACTGGCGAACGTCCTGTCCACAATAAACCAGCCGTCGTCACAAGCCGAACGACGACAAACAACGATTATTTGCTGGTGTTACTTGATCAGATTTTCGATCGATTGTGCTACGAAATCATACTGGAACCGAATCGCATATTATTACAATAAAACAATAATTATCTGTACCGTTAATGTATAAGTAGTGTTACTTACACTTCGTATTTTGACCGAACGAGACGATGTATTAGAGTAGTTTTTCGGAGGATTCTATAGGTACTTAGACAGGCAAATCGTGTCATTTTCGAATTTTTAACCCTTTCGGTAATTTCGACTGTCAAACTGTGGTCTAAATTGTCTGAAAGCAGTAGTTTTCAATTTTAAACAAATTATAAATTCACTAATTTATACTAGATAATACGTTTTTCCCCCCTTTTTTTGAGTAGGTACCTACCTAGTTGAATAAAGTACAAGTACACGCATTTACGTGACATTTTAACGTAGCTTTTAAATCTCGACTTTGTTCATACACCTTGGAATTATTGATAATCCCGACCAATTGATTTCCCAGACATCAAATTACGTTGTTTTTTTAACGCGATTTCGATCTATTTTCATGCGAATGAATAAAAATGTTACAATCTATACTTGAAATATCTATCATTCGAATATGGTATTGCAGACATTTATATAATAACAAAAACATAAGATATGTACTATCAATAACAATAGTAACTAAACTAATTTTTCAATAATAAAAATAACAATCGATCTTATATTACAATAATCTAAAGCACTGTAGTGCACTAATCTCTGATTTAGGTAGTAAAATACTTTTTTTTTTGAAATCACTATTTGCAGTGGCGTGACCCTGGGGACGGGACTCCGCGTTCGAACGCTACGCACCTCGGAAGACATAAATTTAAAAAAAAAAATGTCGATTTTTAATAATTTTATATTTAGGTTTTTAAGTATTGATCGTAATATCGCTATTATTATTACTACTATTGTTTTAGGTTTAAAACCTTAAATTTATACTCATGCTGTGAAGTACCTCCGATGGATGGTCTCTTCCATCAGTCACTTCTGTCCGTTTCATTCTATATATCACTTAAGCTTATTGTTCAAATTGTAACAGATGGCATAATTAGAATTTTGTTAAAAAAAAAAAAAGTATTGATCGGTTCTTTTACACAAGATCTTCATTATCGTTATCGGTTATTACAAAATTGATGATGAAAGCTATAGGTATGACAAATTTGTGACCTTAGTCGATTTATGGCAACGATATTTGAATGCAATCAATATTAAACCCTGTAATGCAGTGGACGTATTTGATAAATGAAATCAGGATTTTTTTTCTCCAAATTTCTACTCACAATTCATTATGATATATTTTACCAAAAATCCTAAAAAACAAAATAAATAAATATATTTATTTTTTTTGCTGGTTGTGTACTTAGAAATATATATTATAAAATAGTACGGTTGTATTCGGTCCGAGTGTTGTCATACGAAACATAATAATTTTCTGTATTTTCAACACTGGAGCATATTAAAATGTATCCAAGGGATTCGGAGTTCTGAAAACAGATTAAATGGGTTAGGTATCGCCGATATACATAATATGTATATGGAGAGAGATGAGTAGAAATCAGTAATTGAAGTTTAATAAGGTACCAGCCATAGATATAATAAAGAGATTTACACGATTACCTGCGGTGGACATTTTTCATTCAGTCTTGGATTTCGTACGAGCACAACACGCGTATTTGGTTATTAAATTTAAAATTACAAATTAGATTCATAATAATTGAACCATTATGAAAGGTATTCTTTCGGTGATGTAGCCGCGGTGTGTTGAATGGGTGTTTCTTTGTGTAGTTTTCGGCATAATTTTAGCTCGGAAGTGTTTATCATTTATTCTACACGGCCGTGTGCAAATAACAACACGGGCTAGTCGACAGGACGCCGCGTGTAAATGCAGGTAAACGGTAAATCCGATGCGAAATAACTACGTATTACACACGACATGTCCTACTACTACTACGTACACCTATCCTGGCTCCCTTCGCGTTGACCGTTGACGTAAACACAATCGCAAGCCAATTGGCATGCTGATCGACAACCGTGGATGACATAATAATATATATAATATAATGCGAAGGACCTCAGGAGTCCTATTAATATTCGAACATGTATTTTAATAACACCGCGTCCTTCCAATTATATTTTTCGTCGACTTTCTTCGAGAGTTTTTACTCGGACGAAAAAAATTTCCCGATACATTTTGCCAATAATTGTTTATGTTTATTTATTATTATTATTCATCGTTCCGATATAAAATATGTATTGTGTGAAAATAAATCCATAGGGAAAACATCTTATATTATATTAAGTATAGAAACTATATTTTTCAACAGGCACTAATGTAATTTTAAAATGTACAGACGTGTACTATATTTAATATGTATTATACATTGAAATATAATTATATAATCATAAGTATAATACTATTATATTATGTATTCAGACGGTGACATTTAATTATAATACCATCGAACAATACTCAATTTTTCCATGTTTTAATAGTCTTACTATACGCCATATATGTAGATGAATTGAAATGGTAAATAACCCCTCCAAACAAAACCAAAAGTGTTACATAAATATTGTATTATTTATATGAAAAATATATGTGCAACAATAACGTTTCATACAGTCAACTAAAACAACGATAAAAATCATGAACTTAAAAATTCTTTCAAAATCGTGACCATAAAAATAGAATATTTAAATTTGTAATGTTTATCGCTCTATTTTAAAGCTCTTAAATTAAAAGTCTTGCATGCAGTAGCGTAAATAAGAAACAAAAAGAGACCGGAGTCCTTGAAGTATTTATTTTTCTTTAATTTTAACTATTTTAAGAGTATTTCCCACCCAACTATCATGATTTATAGTATAGTGTACTATATTATGTGTATTTAACATGTAAACATACTTTGTAAACTACAAAATATCTTATGATTAATTAATGCAAAAACAATTGGCTTTAATGTTTAGGTACATGATTTTAAATTATATTAATACGTTTTTATTCAGTAATTATACTCGGAGGCGGATTTATCCATGAGCAACCTAGGCACGTGCCTAGGGCGCAACATGTTTCGGGGGCGCAGCACATTTTTAGTGTATTAAATATTTCTACTTTTATCTATATTATATATAATTATAGTTGATACGATTCGAATAAAGCATATTTTTAACAAACAAATTATGTTTCAATGGTTATTAAAATTATTAGTGAAAAAATAAAAATCATGTTTTTTAATGTGGTTATGACGTTAATGTATTTTTTTGTGGGTTACGGGGCGCCAGTGTTGTATGCCTAGGGGTGGTAAAAATGGTGAGTCCGCCTCGGATGATACTAATACATCCCTGTTTTTCCAAAAATAATATACAATTTCATTGCTAAATATTGATGTTAATATCGGTTCTGTATTTAAAATACTTAAATCGCCAAATTTATTTAAAATCATAAAGCGTGCGACCATTTTTGTAAGCCTAATGGTGGAAAATAATCCCTCAAAAGTCATCCCAAATTCAATGGACGAACGATGGTAATATGAAACATCCTTAAAAAATTAGAAAATATATCACCTTGTTACAACAATTTTAATTGCTGTTTTATTTCCACTAGATTTGAGATTTCACTTCCGACATTTTTTCAAATAAATACCTATTTCAGACTTCAATGATTAAGTGCATAATATTCAAAATAAATAACGAGCAGTTTTTATACTTAAACACTTGAACGGATTTTTGTTGAAAAATAATTGTTGTAAAAAATTGATTACTATATATTCTATTCATAATTATTATGGTGGGGCGTCTAGTGGCTTTAGAGGACTTAGCCCCTTCAATCTCCCCTTACCAATGCATAGGCTACTGCCTACATAATACATACTTGTATCATATACATAGCTTGCACAAATATGGTAGTATACTTTAAAAACAAAAAAAGTTATAAATATACAAATGAACAAAATAGTAAGTAGGTACGGTGGTGTCGAAAACAAATTTCTGTTGTTCTGTACTAAGCGGTCAATAACAAACACATTTTTGTTTTTAAGAAACGATTTTGAATTGCATTTTTTACTTGAAAATCTTAATTAAAAATGCACCGATGGTGGTATCCAAGGTTTAAAAACAGTTTTTGGTATTTGTTTTTTCTTTGTACCTGAAAATAATAATTATTATGGTAAATGATAAAATATTGATTTAACGTGCATTTTAATAAAAAAAAAAAAGAGAAGCGATTGCAAAATCGTGTACCTTCCAATATTGAATACACTAGAATTAGATTTGTTAATTAATTTTTATAGCAGTGATAATATATTACCGGAAGGTTTTTGTCCCTTGGGTTTTTCCTTGACATTGATGCGATTTACCATTTCAGCAGAGCTTCCTAGATCCATGCACGAATGTCCTTCCTTAAATGCATTAATACTAGTAGAATTCAATATTATCGAATCATCGAGATGATTTTTACTTTGTGTTTGCAAATTCAAAATATCTGAAACTATAAGTAAAATATAACTTTTCTTCTAAATGTTAAATATCCAATAATATATGTCATACTGTAATCAAAACAATTTTAAATAAATTGGAATCAAGGGCATAATTTAGTAAAGTTTCATCGTATTACTTTTTTACCCATTTAATAAGAAATTTAATTGTTCAATATTTATTATTATTAATTTGTCTGTTGATAAGCGAATAAAACAATAACAATTGCATTTAATAAACAGTGAGTCACGCTGCTATTATTAGTAATTAGAAGATACCTCGCAAGATTGGCCAAAATGAACACAATTGGTTTATTTAAAACTATTTTTCAATATTAAATTAAAGTTAGTTGAAATTAAAAAGCCGAAAAAGTTATATTAAAGAGTTGGTTAGTTAAAAATGAGTTATTAATTATTACCATTTCAAGTGGGAAATTACTACGATTTGTAAAATAAAATAAACTTACGAAAATAATTATTATTTTGTATACAGATCGAGTTATTCGTTGAATTAGAGTGACAATCAAACCAATTTTCTCGTCTGAATTCAATAATTTCATGTAACCAATCTGCATCTATGCCAATACAATTTGGGATTTCAAAATATTTCGAACATATTAGTTTTGGAAAAGAATTGGTTTTTATTTGCTCCATATAATTGCAATAACATTCGTTAATTAATGGTCTTGATAATAGAACGGTTGGTGTTTTACTGTTTTCATATTTTTTCTCTTTTGTATTAGTAATATGATTTTCCAAATGTTTTCTATCATTAGATGATGAATTAACAATCATAGAGTCGTTGGTATTTTTTTTCAGGCATACAGAACACCCAAGTCGGCTTTTTTTTGTACTTTGGCTCCTAGACACTGAATATTGATTGCCTTCCATTGATTTAAATTATCTTCAATAATTCTGAAACATACACATCATCGTGAAATATATTTTATGTTTATTAATCAATACAGGTAGTTCAATAGGAAATAATATCTATTTTTAAAATCAAATTTTCGCTGCTCTCTAAAATATACATTCGGCCATAGTTTGTTTCACATAAAATTTCCATTATAAGACGGAACTTGTTAACTTGTGAACTCAAGTCAACACCCTAGTTATAAAATAAATATTAATAGAGCTTGCAACTCGATTAATGATTAAATCATGACGATAAATTAATAGTCAAAATATTCTTCAAAGGTATAATGGTACACGTCATTGTGAAAAATTGTAATTTTATAAAGTTAGGAATAATAATTTAATATTATCACTGTAGTTTTGAATAGATTTGAACTTTGAATAATGAAAGCCAATATCAAACCAAAAATCACTAATCTCGAAACGAATCCACTACATTTATTATATATTTATATGAGATTTTAGATTTGATTTCTTATATCCCAACAATTATGGAACGACTTTAAAATAAACGTTAAAATGATGGCTACCACGGTCCAATATTCTTGTATAGAAACATTTGATAGTTATTATTACATACATTTATTAAAGTACAACCTTAAATTTTATCTACACGACTACTTATACAACATCATATAACTTTACAATAGTAAAATTGCATGATCAATCTTTAGTAGTGAAATTAATTGTGAACTCTGATTATAAAATTTAATTGTTTTTTTTTTTAAATTTTTTATAGTGAATTTAAAAAAAAAAGATTCTTAATTATTTTTAATTTGACTTTATAAAATACAAGAATTGCTCAATATATTATGTCAAGGGTTAAATATAATTATTATAATTTAAAACAACCCACACAAAGAATAAATTAAAAATATTACCAGAGGCAGAAGTTATAAAGATTTTTATAATTAGGAAGAAAAAAATTTAGTTTATAAGTTAAATTATTATTTTACCTTAAATTATATAATTAATATTCTTAAAATTGATAATGAATCTAATTTTTCACAAAGCATGTTTTCTAATTTTTTGGTGTCTCGCTATGTTTGATAAAATCACATCTACACTAGTGGTCTTCTTCTTCTTAGAACTTCCTTTTAATTTCTTTTTACCATCCACAAGGTTCGAGTTCATCATATGCAATACGTCTTCTTCAAAATCAAAATTTGATTGATCTAAATGGTCCAAACAAATTACATTTTAAATTATAAAAATAAATATACTTCAAGTTTTGACATGTTCACAAGTCAATCATACATACTTGGTAATATCATAAAGATTATAAGTACTGATTTTAGAAATTTGACTATCCATGAGATGTCGATAGTTTCCTTCATCCGGGACAAGTTCGTTCTAATTTTAAAGATGCAGAATTACCGGTTTCCAAAGAATATATTTCTGATTGTTCTGGATAGCATTCATTTATCTATAATTAAAAATATATAAAAGTAAACTATTACAAAGTGTAATATTTCAACAAAAAAATAAAGTTTGATTATTTTAACAGTAAATTTTTTAAAGTTTTTTTTTTTTTTATAAAATATCACATGTTGAATTCATAACTCTTACATAATTGTTAGTTAATGATAATAATTTTTTTTTTCATCAATATATTTTATTGTCTTGATAAGTGTTAACGAGTATGAGTAATATTTGCATTCACAGTGGTTTCCATAGAAATAAGATGTGTCAAACATAAGTATTTGTAATTTAAATAGCTCAAATATAATATATTAGTTTAGTCTGTATAGTGTCAAGTACTTTACCCAATGGGAGATTTCAACGATTCTTTTGTAAATTCATTTATAAAGAACATTTAGATTGTTTTGTTCTTTAATTAGGTACCTGCATTTCATTAAAAAAACCATAATTTTCAATATCAGAACATTCCGAGACATCTTGTTTTATACAAGTCGCAGACATTATTTTTAGAAAAAGGAATGACCAACGCCTCGCGATGGATTATTAACAATAGAACTTATAGATAGATACTGAACTATATGAGAAAAAAAATTACCATTTTAATGTAGACGCAGTGTGATGATGAAAAAATTATTTCAACATCTGATATTACAGATGATCTATAATGTACAATAAGCATACGTAATTATACATCAGTTATATTGTGTTTAAATGATATTCAGGATACTTTTTTCAATTCAAAGTCGCATTTAAACAGTCAAACGAAAAAAAAAAACCATCGTTATGGGCCATTGCATTACGCGCATATAACAGTTATCAGTAAATACTAAAACGTTATATTGATAATAAACAAGTGTGTTTACATATTATTATTATATTCAATAATCGATAAAGCCGCGCGATCATCGATAGCAACTGGCGCAGATAAAAAACAAAATAAATGTTATATAAAATATTATTACATTTTTATTATTATATTATTACGTATATAATATTACTGTGCGGGAC
Source organism: Drepanosiphum platanoidis (assembly GCA_948098885.1). Classification (NCBI taxonomy): domain Eukaryota; kingdom Metazoa; phylum Arthropoda; class Insecta; order Hemiptera; family Aphididae; genus Drepanosiphum; species Drepanosiphum platanoidis. The sequence continues at coordinate 27,144,439 of OX402530.1, forward strand.
GTGCAGACGCGTTTATGAAATCAAATTATTGTAATTAAGCAATCAAATATAATATTACAAAGCTGTGATAACGACTTAAACGTCTTGAACACGGACAAATATACTGTTCGAAATGATACGTAACGTCTTGAGAACACGTATAAATGTTTCTATAATAACATGTTCACGAACACTGATTAAGAAATGTAAATGTACATGAAAAAAAATAAATAGATAACGAAATTACCATAGTCTTTAGAAATCACAAGATTACGAAGTGCAAACATCGATTGTAGAACGTATGCTATTATTCGATAATCAATGATATATTATTATAAAATATTATACAGTACAAACATCACCACAAAGTTGACACTGCTAAATAGAGTTGATTTTGTCCAATGTGTCATAGATTAAACATCCATGTACACAATGTGTCGTACGTTGAAAAAGACCCGCGTGGTAAATCATTTTAAATGCTGTTTTTTCGAAAAAGAAATTGTCTGAGAAAATTATAATCAAATATTGGCACGGGTACCTAGATTTGTAAAAATATTTCTTATGCAATTGAGTTTTTTTTTTTTTTTTAATTTCAAAATAGCTTTATTTATTTGATCGTATTTTTTATATAATAAAACCATTTCTAGTCTGTTGTAGTCATAATTCATAATGATTCGAAAATAACGCGGGGTTCCACATTTCATGGTAGTAAAATATCAAACGCATATTCGCCAATGCCAGTTACAATATCAAACTTTTGATTAGATAATATAATGGAAATAAAAATAGCTATACTCTATCGTTCACCGAACAACGAAACCGATCACCTATTTTAATCATTATGAACCTTAAATAATAATTATCTTACCGTTTTAAATATGATTTACAATCATATAATGTGCACGTCGCAATTTTGAGATTGATTAAAGCGGGTAATTTGTGTTTTGCTCGCACAACTGTTATTCGTACGAAATCATGAAAACACGAATCCGCTTTAACCTCATTGATTTTCACTCGATTTAAATCTTAAGAATTTTGAAAATTATGTCAATGGATATTCGATAGTTTTCTTACGAATCACTGTAAAAAGAACCGCATCTATCGATTTGCCAAATGGTTATAGTGTAAATGTATCGCTGTCATAGATTATTATCGTTATATAAATATGCAATATCCTATTATGTATGTGCGTGTCATAGATTATTACATTACCTATGTATAAATATATAACATAACAATATATAATATTGAATAACAAATAAAAATATTTTAATTTCATTCGTTGGATATAATTTTCACACCACCCACCGTCCAAAGGGTATAATTTCAATTTACAACAAAAACGAAACCATTATTTCGTTTACATAGTTGTCATACCTATTTGACATCAATAGCGAATAGACGAGAAGTATAAAATATTAAGTTAATATTAGTTGGTAGGTAAATAAATATATTTAAATATTTAATCAACGCTTCTACGTCGAATGATTCCCCTAAACAATTGGTAGATAATATTTACCGAGTAAAAGACAAAAATGTATCCATCAATCCACAACTGCAGTACTACTTGACGGCCAAAATTGTATTGCAGTAAAATCGTACTGTGCAAAATCGAAATAATTATAATGTTTAGAAGTTTTTCTTAGTAATAATGGCGTTTTTAATTTTCCTCTTTTAAATATTAGCCGTCGTCGCTTACACTTTGAGACAATGTTTTACGAAAAACATATGTCATTGTCTCAAAAACATCGATATTTAAGTACTATATTTACACGCCAATACGCTAATAATCTATGAAAGCATTGCACCAATAAAATATGGACGAGCTAACTGCTAATATAATATGTATTTATGCGCCAATCTATGTATTCATATACTCAAATAACGATGTCCTCAATACGCCAACTGCACAAAAGATTTGGTTACAGAAGCAGTCCGTGACTGTCCGTTCTGTCTTCTAGCCAAAACCGTAATATTAGACAAAACAATATTTAAATTGTATTCGTTTCGCGATAATGACATTTTAGATATTACAATGGCGAATGGTGTCAATTTTGATCCGAAAGCTTCCTAAAAATATTCCAAAAGAAATCATATTATTTAATACTTTATATACATTGTAAAATAATGACCTATATTCTCGTGTATATATATATATATATATACTCTACATTCACATGGTAAAATTAAACCAATTAGGTATTGCAATTAGTTTCATTTATATTGAAATATTCATTTTATAGCGTAATTATAATTATTCGATGACGATTAAGCGTTTATATTTTATAATAATTATTTCTTTAGCATAATCGCCTTATTTAGAAGAAAAAAAGCTATTTTGCCACCCGAAGGGGGGCAATCCCCTTCGGCCCCCTTAAACCTGCTCCCGTTCCGCATACTACAAAACATAATACTTGTCCTAGATCCTATTCGCAATTTAAACGACACACAGTAAAATTGACAAATTATAGCGAAATTGCAACTCGAGAGACCAATGGACAATTTTCTTCAAAAATTTATGGGGCAACTCCATACTGTATATTGTTGTTACCCTACATAAATTTGATGTTTTGGCGCCAATGTAAAACATAAAGAAAAAAAACATTACGTTGCAACGTTATAAAATCAATACATACACTGGCTTCGCTCAAAACTTAGAATTTAAAATAATTATAAAACACATACAGTGATGCGTAATTCAGAAAATAATTATCGATCGAATAGTTTTTTAGAAATTTAAATTATACCTGTGTGCTATCTGGATAGTAGTGAAACTAATTAAACTGTCATAAATAGTTAAAATACGTGTGATTTTCAGTTCTCAATATTATGCTCAAACACGTAATGCGAGCTCGATCATTTGCACGTGCTACACAAAGTCTGAAACAGAAAACATATTTTGATTATTTCTGTTCGTCATTTTTTTTGTTTTGTTTTGTTTCATAAGCCCTTAAAATTTGAAAATAGTACAGAGCTAACTCAATGACGAGTCCAGAGTGCCGGGACCTCGCTCACCTTGACCTTCAGCCGCTCTGCCACCGCCGCCGCTGCCGCCGCCGCCGCCGCCGCCGCCGTCTGCCAATTTATATTGGTATTGATAGCTTTAATTGTAATTCCTAACTAATAGCAATTATTTCAGTAACAATTAAAATATTCAACCAATACCTATAATCTATTACACTATTATTAATATTACGAACAGTGTATGTATAGGTGTAATTGAATAATAATATTTTAATATATAATGTATATCGTATTAGAGGGTTATCAATGGTACCTTATATTAATATTGTTTCAAAATTGTGTTGTAAAATTAGCGTTTGATGAAATATATATTAATCAATAATTATTAATAAATCACAAAATAATCCGTACACCGGCTTCTGAGTCATTCATAAAACTGTACATGTATGTAAAGGTTAGGTCGCGTTACATACCTATAAAATATTACGCATCTAATTGTTTTATGCGTTTTATGGTCTTTTCATAATACTCTAGACGATTAAATTGTATATTATTTTCAATAATTTTATTATTTCAAATTAGCCACACGTCCGTGATATCTATTGATATTTATCCAGGTCCGCGACCCGGTGGACGAATATACCCGAAGCTTAGCATACGGAAAACAAAAGGAAATTGTCGAGAGGTCGCGCGGTCGTGTACTTACGCAGAAGCCAAAGAATTGCCGTTAAAACAATACAAATGCTTTCACGATCTTCGGGGCCGTAGATTTAAATCTACGCTTCGGTCGAATCTACGTGGCCTGACGACCGCGAGCACATATTGTACGTAAGTCCTAACACACGGTATCGATCGATTGGAGGGAAACGTTGCGCACATAAGATGATCGCGGACAGTAACGATTCGGCTGTTTTGATTTGGAGACACGTGCAACACGCGGTAAAAGGAATTTAACCGTAGCGTTTCGATAAGTTATTTAATCATTCCATAGTAAACCCTGTAATCTCTATAATGCGCCGTATCAACACGTCAAAGTCTATCGTTCTATTATATATTATATATTTCGTGCCGAAAAATTCCATTTTTTAATGTGTTGAGTTCGAAGTTGTACCGTCGTTTATTCATTTAAAATTCTATCGCGGTGAAACAGTCGAATCGTCGCGAGAATCGAAACCGCACGGGGTGCCAAGCGCTCAAAAGTCGGTAAGTTGGCCCCGGTTTCAAGGAACGAAATATATTCACCGTGCGTTTCGATCATGTTCGATGTTAATTTATTCCTAAACGACGTAGAATAATACGAATGTGAAATATCGTTGTCCCCGCAACCGTCCCACCGACCCAACGGCGACGTGCAATTACAGACCCGATTTTATCCTTCAACCTTGAAGTGACCCCCACCACTGCTCTAAATGCTATAACGGTGGGCAATACGATAAGATGATGAATAGTTGATAAGATTTATTTTAAATCTCTAACTATACTGCCTACATGTGAATTATTATTCTCGGTCAACCGCTATCTGCACTCTCATTTCATATTTGAATAAGAATCGTTGATATCTCACTGAAAAACGTAAATATACTTTGTTACAACATACTGCGCATTATATAGGAGTAGTTAAGTTCAAAATCATGTGATCGCTTATCAGTAAACACTGAAGCTTTTTAATGCGCGTAGTATAAAATTATAAAATTAAAACTAAATGTGTTTATTATGTAATAACAAATACCTATGTACTTAGTACGTCTTATAACGTGTGACAAATAAGGTTATTTGTAAAATCAAACATTATAGTCAGCATCAGTTATGAATTTACGATCATCGTGTACTTTTCGCGAATATGTTAATTAATTAATAATTTTATTCGATTAAAACGCATTCGTAATTAATAAAAATATAAATTATTCATTTGTTTCCGTGAATAAATATTAATCGATGATTTTATTTCACAATCATCTTGAATTTAAACAACTTCCCGACAAGTAAATAAAAATATGTTGGCTAATATTTAAATTAAAAATTTTTTATTTGGTTCTACGATAGTTTTTCATCTTATTTTAGATCCGAGTGAAACGAGCAATGTATCGATTTTACCATATGATGTGTGTGTGTGTGATATTATTTTATCTATCACCACGATTTTGTTTAGAAGACTTTACTGATAGTTTCTGATGACAAATAGTCTCTGGTTAGTGTATAAACGAGTTATTTTTTAATATTATATTCATAGTTTCGTTATTAATTGAAAAAAAAACGATAAAATGTACGTTATACTGGTTTTTGACCTTTTCGTCGTAATTCACATACGACGACGTTTTACAATTGAAATGTTCGTTATTATGTATTTTTGGTTTAACTTCAGTGTAACAATATCGCGTAAAGATTGTACCCAAAACCTTACGATATGATTGGCACCTGTCACCTACTGTATAAATCATAATATTATTATCATTATGAAAATTTTCAAAATGCATTTATAATAATTAAAACTCATACGTATTTAAATTTAAAATTGTACAGGTCCAATGGGTTTGAGGTCCACGGGACGTGAACGTGTGACTAATTTATTTCATTATATTATTATTTATAATCATTATTCTTTATATTATATTTTTAAATGAATAGACCCGGTTACCGTTACCGTACGTATATGAATGGATCCCGATGATTCTCAAATGTTGGCTCATTGGCTGTACATTAAACATTTGAATAGATGTTTTTTTCGAGTAGTTAAAGGTAGTCGATCAATGAATAATTGACCGAAAAATCTAGGAAAACAGGTTGATAAATTAATTAAAATAAATTTTTATTATGAAATATACATAAATATATGGATTATACTAATAGAAGAAAATATTTAGCTAAAACAGCACAGAGGTACCTTGTTTGAGTTTATGGCATTTTGCATCCCCTCTCAGAGCGAAATCAGAACTACACCGGATGTAGTACCACAGTACTACTTCTTTTTATCATTGTATCTGGTACAACTAATTTTGTAAAACTAAATGGCACAGGCCATACGAACCTGTATAAAATATCAACAAACTAGAAGCAGAACTTGTTTAAAAAAATGATAAATATGTAGGTATTGTATGACTTTCATTATCAAGCCAAATATGGCTTTGGCTATTTTTTAATTATAGATACCTTCTATATTAGAAAAAAATAATAACATAGGAACTTGCGGTGTGTATATGTGTATACTGTTTTCAGTTCGCATGGAAATGAAATTTTATTTACTATTGGGTACTGTTTTTTTATAATGTCTATTTATAGATGTATAGAGATTTTTATCAAAGCTCGCAAAAGTTTAACACGAAAAAAAATACGAATTTAGAACGACAGATTGTATGACGTATTAAAATACTTTATTCTATTCGGACTTTTCACAATCAATAAAATCAATTGTCCTACATCAGATACCGTTCACAACCCTTATATACCAAGATACGGGGCAACTAAGACGCGAACCACTATAGTTTCGCTAAGATTTTAAAATGTATGTTCACCTATGTCATGATAAAATACGTTGTACTCGATCTCAGGGTCAGCCTATATTTTAGTACCTATAACTCAGGGGGGCGTATATATGGGGGGGGGCTGATGGGGCCCGGGCCCCCCCCCCGAAAAGAAAAACAAAATTATTAAAACATTTTATTTTGGACATGAATAATAACTTATGGCTGAGGAGTAATTCCGAAAATTTGTTACGACACCGATTATTATCATATTAGTATGTATACATATTATCATAATATGTATAACATTCGTTTATTCTTGTAAGAAAATATGTAATTAATTTTGAGTGACTGTAGTAGAAAAATTGTTTACTGCAATGAAAAAAATGAGTTTATTTTTTCTCTGGTGAAGTAATGATGATAGTCCAAATAGTCCAAAGGTCTTTTAGCGTTTAAGCAATATTTGTCATTGTGCCTCCTCCGTCATTTCTCCCTAAACTCTAAATACATAATCGGCCCCCTCCGAAATTAAATCCTATATACGCCACTGCTATAACTGTGTTATACATGGAAATATTTTGTTATCCTTATCACGTGACACGTACGGTGAACGGGGAGCTCCGAAAAATACAACACGCCTAGGACCCAATCAAGCAGGAATCCCCTATCCCCTGATGTGGCTAGGTCGACCGCGATCGTACTTGCATGAAAATAACGTTGTCTGTTTTTTAATTAGGCGTAATGGGTTAACGTTGATTTTTACACAATACGAACAAACGTAGTTATTTTATATTATATTGCTAGTTAAAAATGTTGTTTCGCATTCCACTTACGCGCCGAAACCCATCGATCGGCATAAGAATAATTATTTCAGTCACTAAATAAACCTGTACTACGGGCCAACTTATATCTATTCAATCTGTATTATAATCAATAATATTATATTATAGCCTTTTATGTCATTAATTAAACGATGTAAATACCGAGTTTATACATTTTAGTGTCTGTTCTTAAAATGGGCGTTTATCATATGATAATAATTCGGACTGGTTTTCACACGAAACTTTAGTTAAATTAAATTATTATCTATTTCAGAACAGACTACAGTCTAGCTATACGACGCGATATCAAAACACACGTCGACAGAACCTTAAATTTTTTAATATAATATAAATGTTTAATGATTATTAATCAAAGTGATTTATTTAATATTAATCAAATGTATTTATTAAATGTATTATTAATTAGTAATTGTTATGAAAAAATAACAATTATTATTTAATTTTAATCATAATAATTATAATAGGTACTTGATTAAAACAATTAATTACTTAATTATAAATAAATAAATAGATTTTTTTTTCTATAACGTAAAATATCGAATTTGATAAAAATATTATTCACCAATAATGTTTTGAATTTCACACGATTCTGTTTGGAAATCTCCACTATATACCGAAAAAAATAAAAATAACATTAATAATACCTTACTGGAATAACATCACTCCTGGTCCTCGTCGAGTAAAAAAGTGCATTGTATATTTTGAATTGAAATTTGCATAAATAAAAGGTTAATCGATAGCCTCTTCGAGTCCCGATTTCCGTAGTGTTGTATATGAAGTAAAATCTAATCAAAAACCTACGGTTAAAAAAGGGCCAAGTTCCAGACCACCTTCCAAAAAAGTCAGCCCATCAAAGTAATGATATCTACATTGTAACCAAGTCTAATTTTTCTCTAGTCCATAGCTTCCCTTGGCTCCTACTTTCATGAGAAATGTGGTTCTTTTATTTCTATCGCTTAACACTCTGCTAGTTTCTGAATGATGCACAGAACAACTTGATATCATTACTTCAATAGTTAGGTCCAGAACTTTTTCTTTTCTTTCTTTAGTTATCTCTCCTTCAAAATCACCCACGTAACTCCTATGTGAGTATACGTGATGGTGATGCTTATGTCTCATTCAGAAACTAGCCAAGTGTTAAGGAAATGGAAATAAAAGAGCCACGTTGCTTATGAAAGTAGAAATGGAGTTATGGACTAATGAAAAAGCTGACTTGGCTGTAATGTGGATATTATTTCTTTGACGAGCTGACTTTTTTTCGGAGGCGGTCAGGAACTTGGCTGTTTTTTTAACTGTAGGTTTTTGATTAGGACGTCATTGCTTTTTTAATAATAATTATTGTTCTCAAACTAATCTGAATACTAACCGCATATAAAGGTCGTTTTCGATTATGCGATCAGCCGATAAGGAATTATTGTTGATTCACGACAAAATTGAAAAACAAATATCAAATTTGTCATCTGCCGATTGTGTAATAATTCTTACTCAATGGTAATAAGTAATAACTATAATAGCTAATAATAAACAAACAATAATTATTATAATATCTATATCCAGTTGACACAGTGTGTTTTAATTTCAGGCTATTGGTGATATTTGTTTAGTAAGAGTTTATTGCCGACCGTCGTCATCGACGTTTTCATTGAAATATTTTACCCATACATCTATAGTTAATATTATTATATGCTATTCATGCACCCCGCACCCCGCATTTAGAATACCCCCTCCCTTAGACGGCACTATAATATTGAAAAAATTGTGATTTTCATATTGTTTTTCCTTTGATTACATTGTAAGACTTATACTTGTTTGTGCCAAATTTCAAGTTTCTACCCGCGCGAGAAGTGCTTTATTATGCGGACGAACGAGCGAGTCGCGGTAAATCCGCGTCCACACTATAATATAGTGAACGGCAACGAACCCTAACCCTGAATAAAATGTACCCGAAAATGTATCCTTGGTGTTTTTTTCTTTCCCCGTTTGAGATGAAAATATTCCGTTGTAATAATTTTAACAAATTTAAAACGCGTGGGGGGGTTTCATAATGACATAAAAGAATTATATTTTTATGTCGGGTATTATTACGACCAGACGACACGATTTAAATTTTATTTTTCTACAGACAATTATTTAGCTATTCATACTATAGATCAATGGTTCCCAACCTTTTTTATTCTACGCCCCCCTTTTTATATTTTCGAAACTCTCGCGCCTCCCCCCCCACCTTTTATAACGTGAAAAATATATCACTTTTTTGTGTACTTTACGAAGAAATTATAAAATATCCGGGATGAATTCAATTTTATTGATGATCATAATTATAATTTTTCATATTTTCCCTACATTTTAAAATAAAAATAATTTAATCAATAAAAATTGTATTTCGTAATAACTGCTTGCGCCTCCCCAGCAATGTGTACACGCCCCCCAGTTTGGGAACCAGTGCTATAGATAAAACATAATATTTATATCTCACACTGTTGTGTGGATATTATAGAACTTTGAAGTTTAAACGTATTTCTCAGATGTAAATGCAAATCTTTTGCTCGAATACTTCGTTCATAATTATTACTGAATAATTACCATTGCATTGATTTATAACATGTAATATTATAATATTATAATATAACTTAATGTTTTATGCATTGTTTTGTACCGTATCCAATATTTATGTATATTATACCAATGATGATAATATTTATTGAACCACGTCATAGTTACATAGTATCTAAAATACAGCATTGCACTGAACATAATATCTCCCAAATAATCATAAAATATCATATAATATGACGAATGAGAACGAGACGATTTGTGTACGTCACACGTTAACAATTTTAAAAACGAAAAATTATAATATAATGATAAAATTATGTCGTTTTTAAATTGTCGAGATCGTGTATTAAATAAATAATGATTCTATCCAATAGAATATAACATATTAATAAATATATTATATTTACGTGGTTGATATTTATAAATCCGAGCACGATTTCGCGTTTACGAGCTATAAAAAATAAAATATATACGATTTTGCGCCATTTGCAGGTTGGCGCCTACTTAATAATTGACAAACCCTCGGCCCTGCCCAAGTTCCCTCCTCGCAGTTTTATCGCGCTTTCGTTTCGATTAATCACGTATCATCATAAATATTATAGAACGTGTTTATAATAATGACAATAATCACGAAATTACAAATGGTAAATTTTAATTTAATCCTAATTAAGTAGGATTAAGGCAAAGTAAAAGAAAAACGAATCGGTAATATTTTAAAAAATAAAACAAATGATTGTACCCTGATATTGTTTTATGAGCTCACTGTAGGCACATGGAATTGCGTTTTTGGCGCGATACACTTATAGATCTTGAGTTTGTGAATGTGTTTTTATATTTTATTTTCTGTCTTTACCTTTTTCGACCAAAAGAAACGGTCCTATTATCAACTCGAGGTTTTCACAGCAAATGTGATTTTTCAAATTTTCCAACAGATTTCTAGAAATCGAGGAAAAACTAATGAAAAACTGGCAATATTTTACGGATATAGGTCACGGAAAATTCTTCGTTTCTCAATAGTTCTGATGTGGGTTCCCACGTGGGTTTAAAACGCCGCAGATCAATGTCTCGTCGTCACCGGTATACCCAATAATTATTATCTCATCCTACACGGAGTACAGAATTCGGAGTACGTTTTTGAAAGTCGTTTCGAGTAGAAAAGGTGATTTTATCTACGGGTTTGCCGACGATTTGCTGAGAGGGTCGACTTTTTCCAGACTTGTTCGTTTGCAATTCGCACGTCGTCGTGTACGCGCGAGACGAAACGTTCGGGAGGGACCGCCGCCGTCGTCGTCGGCGCCCAGTGTCACCGGCGCGTCTGCATTATTACGTCCGTCATTTTCGGCGGCACTGGGTCAAAAGTGGCCTTTTTTCTCTGCCGCCGTAACTTTATCGCCGAGCTTTTCGACGACGTCTCACCACGGCCCCACACACACACACACTATAAACACAGTGATAATAATATCAAACGAGACGACGACGTGTATACGATTGTTGTGTGTACGCGATTCAGGGGCGTCCCCATAGGCGCACATAGGGGCAGGATCACAAAAAAAAATCATGGGGGGGGGGGGGTGTAATCTTCAAAATTGCCGACTAGAAATTGAAATTCAAAATTTTTGTTTTATTTATCTTATGCCGACTGCCGATTCTCGCAGTCTCGCTATACTTTTGCGAATCCGCTCCATAACCCATTACGAAAATATTGAGTCAAATCAATATTAACAATGTATTTAATTTTCCTTTCCTCGTCTTAAAAAAAAAAGGTTTAATCAGGTGAAAATAAATTCGATTTTGCCGACTGAAAATCAAATATTGCCGAGTGGGGGGGTGTGACACCCCTTCATGAACCCCCTTCGGTTCGTCCCTGCATAGGGGGTGCTGGAATAATTTATGGTACACGGAAATTGGAATTGTCATTCCCACTTGAACTGGTTTATAGACATTTGGAAATGAACTTTTATAACATTGATTTTTCAAGTCTTCAAATACAAAGCTGGCTGGTAGACTATTCTTTAAGACCAGCATTTCCGCTGATAAACTAGCTGTTGATATTTTCAAAATATCCTCATATACATATTAAACAGATTTATATAATAATATTTCAAAAGATATGACCATGTAATAATTAATATTTTAAATAGTTAATTATTTTTTATCAAATGTATACCTTAAAAGTGTTTATAAAACACAAACTATTATGTTCATCCAAGTTAAAAAAAGTTGTCCACAGATTCCGCCAGCTCTAAGCTTTCTTCCGAAAAACGTTTTGCTAAATTTATAATTATTCTTAAATAAACTGTTGTACGCCAATATTCAATAGTGTTTGAAGTATTATTTTCAGACTCTGCTCCTGTTGGATGACTCAGGGCATAATCTTGAAGTTTGCAGGCTGGTTCACGACGTTTGCGAGTTAGTTTTTCTTTTGACACTTTAGTGTTACAGTATTATTAAATAAAGCAATAATATATAATCCAAATAGATAATAAAGAACTAACCTTCGTTTGTGGGTAGCATTGTCAATAGTATGTTATTTTTATCTGCAAAGTCTTGAACCTTTAGCCAAAATCTATCAAAAGCCTCATCAGATACTGTGAATTCGTGAACTATAATAATATTGTCTATTTATAATGAAAAAAAAAAAATGTCCAATTCAATAAACCATAATAATTTACAAATTATTGGTGAAATACTGAAATAACTTTTACAGGAAACTGGGGGTGCTAATTTCAAACCTGGGGGTGCTAAGCACCTCCAAGCACCCCACTATGTGCGCCTATGGGCGTCCCTAGACTGTTTCCACGGGGGGGGGCGAATTTATTTTTTGAAATCAATAATTACCCTAAACGTATTTTTTGAAAAGTCAATTTTACTTTATTCGTTTTTTTTTTTATAATGCGACTACATTAGAAATAAGCTTACCTGAAAAAGCATTGTTTCATATAAATTCACCTTTAATGTTACGTGTTTATTGAAGTTTTAGTATTGTCAGTAGTAATATAATAAAGTAGAAATAATGAAATAATAAACAAGTGCAATTTATACGATAGAATCTATTTTTCTTATTGTTTATGTCTGTTTCTATATTTCTATGCACATGCATTAACGCCAGTCCAGTGAATCTATAGTTTGCTCCATTTTTAATCTGAAAATCATGAAATAAATAGCAAGCTGAAATATTTTGTTGACCAATGAACTAATTGCTAATAAATTTATACATAAAAAATTGTTACGGGGGGGGGGGGGGGCGATCGCCCCTTCGACCAAAAATCCCCTTTTCGTCTCTACTCTCCTTTTCCACGGTGCCGCCGCCGCCGCCGTTGCGCATTGACGACGACGACCCCGTGGCGCCGTCGCATCACACGCGACGTACTCGTTGTTCTCCGGGCGGTCGACAATCGGCGGTCTACAAGATCGTCGTCGCAGCCTGTACGGCACCGACTGGCGCGGCGTAAATTACAATATAGGCGCGGCGCACAAGTCCGCTGTGTAAAACAATTATTGCTGTTTTCTAATTTTATTTCGTCGTTGTTTTTCCCCGCCCCGCGTCCCCAAAAAAAAAAAAAACCGCGACCGTTGTTCGTCGACTCGCGCCCGCCGCCGCCGCCGCCGCCGCCTGCCCCGTCCGTCTCGCGCCCGCGCGCGCGCTCGTCGTCGTCGTCGTCGCCGTCGTTTTTGTGTTTCGCGCGCGCGATCGCGCGTGTGCGAGTGCGCGTAAGCATTTTTGCGCCAGCGCCGCGTGTAAATCGTGTGTCGCGAGTCCGAGTGTGTCGCGAGTGTGAGTGTGCGTGCGTGCGAGCTATAATATAGCGTGAGTGGGCGCGCGCACGCGCCGGGGCGACCGTGTGTGTGTGTGCGGCGGCGGCGCGCGCGCGCGTGTGTGTGTGTGTGTGTGTATAACCCAAAGGATCAACCGGCCCACTGCCCAGTCGACGGGATAACGCGAACGCGCATATAGCTGTAACGCAGTTTGTGTGTGTGTTTTGCAATAGCTTTACGGCGGCGTGTACGATTCGAAATCGAAAACGACGTGGAAAAAACAACAACAGCCGTAGAAAAAGTATTAACAACAGTTTGTCGGCGCAATCCCCCATCAAGTGACCGTTAAATGGCTTTTCTGAAATTATCCACATCTCGTAAGTGCAGTCAACTATTATTGCAAGAATCGCTGAGGAACGACGTGTATACGAGGCTCGCGCGCTCGCTGAACACCGCCGCCGCCGCCGCCGCCGCAAATGGATTGCCAGAACAGCAACAGCAACAGCGCAGAAACAACAGCGTGGCCGCAACGGCTGTGGCCGGCACCGCCGTCGACGGCAAGCCGAAATGGGACCCGTTGGATACATCTTTTGCGAACCCCGAGGCTACTTTCAAGAGCAAGACCACCTGGGAAATATTTAGAGCTTACATAGTCTACCAGCTTTGCTCGTCGAGTTACCTTGTTGAGAATAATATGCAGGTAACGTTTCAAAATGCGCAATTCAATGAGATTCAACTTGACGGTCGTGACCAAAGCTTTAGTTATACATTTGTACCAGTCGCCTTGTTCTATATAGTCTTTGGTGTCCGCTCGGTCGTTTTTCCTCTCGACCATTTCAACCGTGTCAAGAGTTAATTTCTTCACGTTTATTTCATTTATATGATGGTTTGTTCAAGTCAGCTGATATTAGAATTTTCTTTAAAGTAACCTAATCAACTTAACTCAACATGTGTGCTAATTCAACATAACTTTACTTCAATTTATTAAAAATATAAAAACGGGTACCCACCTACAAAAATATATATGGCCACCTTCTTATTTACTTTATTATTCTTGTTTTATAACTGATTTTAATTACAACTATTTAAATACTTGAAACATATAGTCATCGACACCATGATTCTATCGTTGGTTGTTTTTTTTTTTTTTTTGGTCTTTGCTTTTGTTTTTTTAAATTCAATCAACCTAAACATTTCAGTATGAGTAAAATTTTAATTTAATAATGAACGATCTTGGTGTCTGCTTGTATTTCCTATTTTTCTTCCACACATTTGCTTTAATTTTTAATTTCATATTTAATTCAAATGCAACTTATGAGATCTCTACATTTGTATTGATTTAATTTGTGTTAAAGGTTATCTGTAAATAAATTAAAACATTAAAAATAAGTTAAGGGTCAATTGGTCAATTATTTTGCATTATATTAATTAAAATCTTTTTATGCTCTCGTAATAAACTGAAATTAAAATCAAATATGTAATAGTTTCAGTCATGATAATAAAAGTAAATTATTGGCCTTTATGATATGGTGTATGGTTGAGTTACATATTACTATTAATATTTAAACCTAATACTTTTCACTATAGTATTAAAATGTAAAATAGAACCCATAATAGCCTAATAATACAATGAAAAAAACATTAATAATTCTTTAGTAACTATTTAGGCTATTTATGAACGGGTTAGCTAAGTTACTCGCAACTAAGTATTTTAATTCTGAATACTAATTATCTACATTTAATATTAGTGTACATGTAAATATTACACAACTTCTCAATTTTTTTAATGATATTTATACAGGTTAGATTAGGTCAGGTTATTTGTTACTCTAGGATATTAAATAGATTATATCATTCTAATAATAATGTTTTTTTTAAACATGTTCCATCCAAATTAATTGAATTGATTAGATAAAACTATTAAATTGAAAATAATTATCAGGTATTGATAAATAAGTCATTGAGATTTATCGACCAATATTAATTTAAAATGAAGATAACTATGGTCTATAAATAGAAGAAAAAAAGAAGTAATGATAATTTTATCAAAAATTTGGTTTTTTTTAACATGTGCTTAATTTATATTTTTGATTGTGACTTATGCTCCTATTAACCAATGTGTACATAATTTTTAAACACATTAAATAATTTCTAAAGCCCATTTTTGAATATATATTTTATTCGACCAAGTCTAATAATAATGCTGACCAAATTTTAAATTTGGTATGCAATGCTGACTATAGAAAGCACAATAAACACATATTGGTGTCGTCTGTAATAATGTAAAATTATTTTACATTATATGACGTAAGGAAATATTTATTGAAAATTTTTTTTTTTTAAATTTGTTTTATCGATTAAAGAAGAATTAAAAACCAAAACAAAACTGTTATGTACTAAAATATTTCTACTATAGATACCATTCATTAATTTCTATGAATTACAAATGTGGTGAAATCTATCAATGAACACTTTAATGGACGTTTTTTATAGGTACTTTTCATTTTCGTACTTAATAGGTATTTATAAATAAATGTTTTTCATCATAACTGTGATTGGACATATTTTTTTTAACGATTAAAGTTCCATCTGTATCAATAAAAATTGAAAATATTAAAAACTATATCATTAACTATTGTTTTAGATTTATATTAGTACTTATGGTCTCAATTTTAAAATGCTAGTCTATATACTCATATCATATTCAACTTGAACATTTACAGTTTTAAAATATATATTTTGTTATATAATCCAGTGTTATAAAGCTCTGTCAAAAAGAAGAAGACAAATATATTATTGTGACCTTAAACTTATCAATTCATAATTCTTAGTTTATAAATAATTATAGTAATTAAAGTATTCAATTTTAGCTCTAAGTTACCTAATTATTATTAAGATACAGTAAACCTAAGTATATAATTAGATACTGTTGGTAGTTAGTCATTGATTAAACTGTTTTGGAATGTAAATATGACTTATAATTTAAATAAACATATGTTATATACATATGTTTCTGAAGTATATGAAAACATTTATTTTAACTTACAAAAAAAAAAAAAAAAGTAATAATAATATAAAATAATATTTATAAATAACTATTTTGCACTATTTAAATTTTAAATGTAATCAAATATTGTTTAAAATGTTTAAATAAATATAGGTACCTTATATCTTTGGTTCATACATTTCAAATCGTGGATGTGTATTACTTATTATTTTTAAGGATTGAAGTTAAGGTTAATTTGATCAAATCTGATGTATGTAACAACACTACCTACGTTCAATTCAAACGATTATTGAAAGCATATATGGTTATAATAACTAAATACCTGTAAATATTTCACATTTTTTGTTTTTATTCAGGATTAATGTAAAATATATTTTGATGCCTTCTTTTTTTTTTTCTTTCTATTGATGCCTGTAAACGTTTTATTCAAATATTAAATATAATTCAAAATGAGTACAACTAGGAACCTATTTAAATAAATATTAAAATTTTTGTAGCTGGTTTATTCTTGAAAGCTGTATTTTATTAAAAATTTTACAATATCAAAGGTATAATAATTCTAATGAATAATAAATAGGTACATAACATTGTGAAAAATAAAATGCTCTACCTATTTGTTTTCTTTATTTTTATATTTACTTAATATATTCATGATAATTTGATAAAAAAAAAAAAACTTTTTTCGATTTTCATTTCATTAGATTTAATGTTTTTATTATAGCTCATGAAAATATGCAAATCTCTTTTCGGAGAAAAATTATTTACCTTAATGATGAAATGGACATTTTATGGTCATTTTGTTGCTGGAGAAGATCAATATCGTATTGTTCCTACATTGAAACGTTTAAGATCTTTTGGGGTCAAACCAATATTGGATTATTCTGTTGAAGAAGATATAAGTCAAGAAGAGGCAGAAAAGCGTGAAGTAGAGTACGTATTGTATTCATTTGGTATAGGTACATCACACCGAATTATTTGAATGATTTTTAATTCGGGGTGAAACTTAAGATGCAAAGATTTAAAACATACTGGGTGGCTCACTGTGTTTGACTATGTTTTAAATATCCTTTTCTATTTATATTGATGATTTTTGTACTTATCTGATCAAAATTTGAATTTAGTAATGAATTATTTAACTTTTAAAAATCATTTAATTGTATTAATAATAATAAACAACATATATATTTTTAACAAATAGAAAAACAACGTATTTTTTCGACTATGTTCTAAAAAGAAAAAAATTAATAGACAACACTTTCTAAAGTTCTTTAAAATTACAAAATTATTAAATATAGATTCAATATGTATTAATAAATTAAATCTAATATTGCAAATAGTATTATACCTTCTATACTAGTTATGCTGGAAGAACGTGATGGAAATAACCAACATAAATGTTAATTTTTAGATCAAGCATGTCGGAAGTACAAAAAAGAGACCAAAGTGCTGCTGAAAAAGAAGGTACATTTTTTAAAACTGTTTTCAAACATAAAATAACAAATTTACTAATTTCAGTTTTCTATAGTTCATGTATTATCATTAGCTTACTAAATGTTGAATTATTAAATTTATATATCGGGTTCAAAATTAAAAAGTATTATAATTTAATTATAATTGTGCTTTTTGTTTAATTTGAGTTTCTCAAGTTTTTTTTGAATTTTATTTTTCAAAATTACATCAAATCAATAATTCTCTTTCTTATTGAACAAATTCAAAGTAGTTAATGAAGTGAAAAGTTTGAACTTAAGTTTAATTTTAAACATTCTCAGAATCTGTCATATAATTTTGGAAAAAAGCAAGTCGGAGTACCTAATTGTAAGTTGTTGACAGTTATAACGTAAAAATTAGGAGGTACCTTTTATTATTCAAAAATCTTGAATCTTCTCCATACTCATTATTTTAGTTGTATAATTTGATCAACAGTTATTTGTTTGATTTAACTAATTTATGCATATTTTGGGTTGGTTCCTATTGGACAGCTTCTGTTACAGCTGAAAAAATTGGAGGTTCTTTACCTCAGTACCATGTGGATAAACAATTTGCAGACAGAAGGTATAAGGTTCAAAGTGCTCGAACTTACTTCTACTTAAATGAAGCTACTTGTGAACGTAACATGGAAGTTTTCCAAAATTGCTTAGATGCAGTTGCCGGTAAGATTTCTAAAACATTTGGATATTTAATAAAAATGTTTTATAGACTTGAATAAATATGTATTTATTATTCAACAGTAAAGTTATTAAAAAATACAATAATTTGTTGTGTTGTTACCTTTATGTATATTAAAAATATTTTGATTTCGTAATTTTATGTTTAGACATTTTTAATTGTTATTTAATTCATTTATTTTTATTTCTTAATAAAAGTATGGGGTCTTCGTTCTGGGGTTTTATTATTATTTTATTTTTTTAAATTAGTTTCACAGTTTATTGAAATATCGCAGATTTAAAATAAAATTGAAAGTTTCCGGTCAAATCTAAATTGTTTCAAATTAATTCTATTCACTAGATATATATAGTTTTAATTCTTAAATTTAAATTCGAGTCAACTTTCTATTAATAATATAATAGTATTATATTACAGTAATAATATAATATTTTATTTACATCAATTCGAATAAAATGTGTTCACATTAAATTTTATGAACACGTTTGCAATTTAATATGTCATACATTGTTATCGACTTAATGTTAAGAAAGTTGAGGAAACACTATTTAGTCGGTAGTCTCTGACGCCTAATAATAGAACAGTCACTAGCCGCTGTTTAGTTCTTTATTACAGGTCAAGGAGTAATTCAGATAACATTCAAAATATTTTTTTTTTCAATTTACTGACCTATATTACATTCAAAAGACCATAAAAACATTTCTTTCGAATTTCATAGACATTTTTACTTTAATTTTAATTGTCTACTTGATCAATAAATAATAATCCATTGATAACTACGTTATGAGCCCCGCTTTGTTTATTTATTTTTTTATCACTGAATGACTACAGATAATTATTTATATAACGTAATAATTAAATCCATTATATTAATATTGATAAAACATTATTTGTTTTAATTTTTAAATTTATTTGACATTTTATGTTTTTACTTTCTTTGATTATTGATTCAACAAAAATGCTAAACTCATCATCTAGTGAATTATTGGTATTTGAATATGTCATATTCTAACACATTAAAATCATGATAAACTATTATTACATTATAATATGATTTATAATTATTTTTATTGTTTACGTCATTAGTTATTTTATGACTAATAATATAATATAAAATCAAAGTAAAATATTAGTATTACTTTGAATAAAATATTTATTTGCAAAGTAGTAATTACCATGTTATTTAATTAACAATATTTTATATTAGACTCTGTATAATAAGATATCCATTCATATGACAAAATCACAAATTTTAATTTCAAAGTAAATTAAGTATGGTAAATAAAAGGATTAGTAAAAAGTTAATATTATTTTTTTTTACTAATTAAATTTCAAGTTTTAATAATTTTTTTTAAATATTACTTACCTACGCCATTATTCAAGTATACATTTCATAATATTAAAATTGAATGATTTGTTATTACCAACCTTCTGTTTATTCAATATACTCCAGCTAAAATTTCCTATTACTAAAACTTAAAAAATTTCAAATAATTAATACATTTTTTTTCTTATAATAAATGTGTTAATAAATTAAATTAAAATTATAATTAAATATACATTTTCACCTCATGTAAAAATATATATATTTAAAATTGTTCACATGCTTCAACATAATTTTTGGTCGTGTTGATGTTGATCTATTTTTTATTACTTATTAGTTATTACATTATTACTTTAGAAACAAAGAAAACTTTCAATACTTGATAATTTTATGTTAAGTCCATTTTTTAGTATGTCCCATAGAGTATTTCAATTTTTTCTCTTGCAGCGAAACACTTTTTTGGAATATTTACCTACAAAAATTAGTCATTCCATAAACTATTATTCATATCTGGTCAGAACTCGGACATTAGCTCTTTATGAATCAACTACTAAGTTAAATTATTTCTCATACTTACATAAAGACATCTATTATCTTATGATTATTAAATCATATTAGTATATATTATTTTACAAATTCTAAATTTATTATAGTATTTACTATCTTAAATTAGTGACGGGAGGAAGGTTAGAAATAATTAGTTAGGGCATCCTATAATTTAGGATGATGTCTTTTTACTTTACTTATAAATACCGTAATATACTGTTAGTAGTTGCTGCTACTATCACTCTTCTTAATGCAAAAATTATTTAATTTATTTAATTGTTCCAAAATATGATTTTAGTTCTTCACTTCTCTCCTTTGATCATTAGTATCATTTGAAATTACTTGTAATTAAATATAATATTAGTATTTTAAAATAAATTACTATTAGCACTTGTAAAACGCATATCTATTTAAACTCAGCAATGCATAATTAAGTCATAATTGAAAGCTTAGGTAATGTAATTTAATTCATTTTTTTTTTTTACAATTTGAATTCTACGTTTAATTAATATCTATTTTATTTGTATCTAATATTACTATGGACCATATTAATTGTATGACAATCATATTGTTAAGTGTTTTAATAATTTATTACTTATTAAATAACTTTAACTATAGTGTATTATAATATCCTTAATTATACTACTCCATTTGTAAGTATGTATATTAAATGTAAATTATTATAATGATCACTCAAAGTATTTATTATTTATGACAATTCATAATACTAGTTTAAATTAAACTGCGTATAAAAGAAAAATCATTGATTAGGTATTCTAATTCTCGTTCTAATTTTATTTTATTTTATCATTATTAATTGGCTATAATACATTTGTTAATTTATTTTAAAATTAAATCAACTTACTTATCTTCTTCTTTTTTTTTTTGAACAGTATGCACAGAATTTTCCTTAGGAGTTGTTTTTAAAGCGCGACCAAATAATGGTCGTAAAATACTAAAAAATTATTAATCCATTATTATTTATTATTATTACCGCAGTATTGCTGTGGTTAAGTAATCACTTGACTTAATCGTAATCACCAATGGTCTCTCTCTCTCTGACTGTAGCAGCCACCCGGGCACGGCTTTTCTTATGATTTTCTCTGTGAAAACCTTGTATAAATTATTACCAACATTTGAAAAATATAGTAAACTAAAAGCTAATAAATAAATAAAAAAAAAAAAAAAACATTTGAAAAAAATAATTAGTCAAATCGGTCCAGCAGTTTTCAAGTTATGGTGTCACCAACAAAATATTGATTAATTATTATATAATATATAGATGATATTATGTACCATCACGTATAAACTATAGATTTTTTTCAACGGTAGTTGTTTTTAAACCTAATATCACAACCTAGTACATCAATGTATTGTAAATTAAAAAATTGTATTGTCAAATATTGAAATAACGGCTAAAATTATTAAGATAATTAAAATAAATACTTACGAAAATATTACTTTTTAATTATATTTATATATTTCCAAACTAATATTAATTAAATATATCTATGAGTTATCCTATACAATTTAATTGCTAAACATTATTTATTTTCATTTCTACTATTTAGGTGCTACTTATGGAACAGGAATTACTGCAATAAAAATGACAGCTCTTGGTCGTCCACAACTGTTGGTAATGATATCATATTATTTATATTTAAAATGAAATCCAAAGAAAGCTAATTTTTATTTTTATTTTCAAAAGTAAATAGGTTGTTTGTAGTAGGTACCCAATAGTTTTTGTTTATAATTCATATATATATAAATATTTATTTATTATTTTAGTTTTTTATTAAAAGCCTCATATTTTGGAAATTTTAACCTTTATAGAACAACAAAAAAAATCTTTACTTATATTTAAAAAAATTTTAAGTGGAAATAATTTTTATTTTTAAATAAATTGTATACTTTTTATTTGGTTGCAGTTGCAATTATCTGAGGTAATTATGAGAGCTCGTACATTAGCTAGTGAAATTATGGGTGGCAAAGGTAATGTAATCGGTCAACAACTTACTCTTGAAGAATTAGATAAACGTTTGTTTGAAGCTGGAATAAAGGATACAAAAAAGTTTTTGGAAAAAGTCACCAAAGACAGTCAAGGGTAATTTAATTTATACATTTATGTTGTAGTTTAAAAGCATAAACTATTCTGTTTATTTTAGTGTTATTCATTTATTCCCATGGAGTGGTTTGTTGAATGAAAACTCTGAATTGAGTGATACGTTCCGTGTACCTTGTTTAAAAGAAGGTCGTATGGTTAGATTATTATCTCAATTGTCCAAAAAGGAGGAGGAAATGTTCCGTAATATGGTCCATCGAATCAACACATTAGTCCAAGTAAGAATTACAATTTTGGTTGAATTATTAAACTTCAATGGTATACAAGTTCTCTAAGTGCACGATTGTAATTGTGTACTATCAGATAAAAATTAATTTTTTCATAAATTTGATTTAATTTTGCTTATTTTTAAATATTTTATAGACTGCTAAAGATTTAGATGTACGTATAATGATAGATGCCGAACAAACCTATTTCCAACCGGCTATATCTAGATTGGCACTTGAATTGATGCAAAAGTATAATACTGAAAAAGCTATAGTGTTCAACACTTACCAATGTTACCTTAAAGATACCCTTAATGAAGTCAAGACTGATTTAAATCAAGCAAAGCGTCAAAAATTCTTTTTTGGAGCCAAACTTGTGAGGGGTGCTTACATTGATCAGGTAATTCAAACGTTGAAGATGTTTATCTGTAAAGTAAAATAAAAATATTATTATTTAATATTCAGTATTTATTTTAAAATATGATGTATTTTACAGGAGAGGGCAAGAGCTGCGGCATTGGGTTATACTGATCCAACCAATCCATCATATGAAGCTACCACTAAAATGTATCATGATACACTGACCGAATGTTTAACACGCATCAAGGTATTGAAAGACCAGGATGATATTGCCAATAAAATTGGGATAATGGTTGCATCACACAACGAAGATACTGTACGATTCGCATTATCGCAGTGAGTAAAATCAACATATTCACATAACATTATATGTCATTTTGACATCATGTCCAAAACCATTAGTGAGCCTTTCAATTTTATATCTAAAATTTAATACGGTAGGTTATAATCACAACGGGGTTAGAAATGGATAGGCTACGTTTGTTAATTTGATAAATTTTGCAGAGACACATAGAATAGTGTCTAAAAAAAGCATTTCCAACGCCATCAAATACAAGTGAATAGCATTACTGGAATTTAATGCAGAAATGGAATTTACAATTAAACAAAACAAAACTACAGTATTCTACATTTATGAAAACCACCACCAACATAATAATTTAAAATTTGTTTCATAAAACATTTTTTGTTTTTGTTTTCCTCGCTTATCAGAATGAAAGAAATTGGAATCTCTCCAGAAGACAAAGTAATCTGCTTCGGACAACTGCTTGGCATGTGTGATTTTATCACCTTCCCCTTGGGTTTGTTCAATTATTCATATTTTATAAAAGTACGTAAATAATATCGTTGCTTACATTTCACAGGCCAAGCTGGATACTCAGCATACAAATACATACCATATGGTCCAGTCAACGAAGTGCTACCTTATCTGTCTCGTCGAGCCATGGAAAATAAAGGTGTGCTTAAGAAACTGGCCAAGGAGAAAAGGTTACTGAGGAAAGAACTTTTTAGACGCATAATTCATGGACAGTTCTTCTACAAACCTATTGGAAATTATACACCAGTTTAAAAATTACATTTAAGCCTTAATGTATTATAGTAAGCGCAAGTCTCTCTAATGGTACGCCGATTAGACCTATGTTTTTACTATCTACCCTCCAATTAAACTTAACCTAACGCAAGTATTTTTATGGCAGATTCAGTCTGAATTAACAGTACTTTAATAATCAGTTTTCAAACATTAGTTTGAATTTTGTTTTTAGAATCTCATGTTACCTAAATGTAAATTTGTACTTAAAGTAATGAAAAAAAGAATTTTTTATAACCATGTTTTTTCTTTACTTGCTCATTACACAAACAACCAGTATTTTTATGTTATTTATTAATCGGTTGACATTAAATTGCGCTTTTAAACTAATGCCGGCCTTGATTTGTAGAAGACAATTTATTATAATAAATTATTTACTGTTTATAAATAAATTGTGAAAGTATAAATATATACATAAAAAAAATAGTGGATTTCACTTTTGTAAAAAAAAAAAAAAGAAAAAAGTAAGATGTTATGCTATGTTTTATACAGATCATTTAGTGATCTACACTGATAATAATATTGAGCTGTCGAAGTATTAAGTCTCAAGAAGTTGTGACTGTATTAAGTGATAATATGTATTGTTGAATATTAATATTTAATATTTATAGAAAATATTGTTGTCTTTTACAGCTTTAGTAATAATTATGATAATAAGAATATTTAAATATTAAGATTATGTCTGAAAATTGACTATAAATTATTGATTATAAATTAGTAGTAATATTTCATTATTTTTTTTTAAACTAAAATATGCAATAGTAATGAGGTATTTAGATGGTTCTGTTAAATTAATTTTATAATTGAGAAGTTAAAATATATTTTTAAAAAGAATTACTCGAGGTATTTTAATAATATTGATCTTGTTAAAACCTATTTTCATATTTTACATCATATATATGTTCTATAAGAGAACATTTTTTTTTTATTTTGGCATTAATAAAATCACTTATGGCCTAATACAGGAAAATTTAAGACTGACATCAACTGTTAATGAATACGGTCAAAATGTATATTTCAATTATTGTCTGAATGGGGTCTTTTAAATCGAATAAATATTGTATTACTAATACTAATTATTACAGTCACTTCAAACAGTGGAGTAATTTCACGTATCATATATTATTCTATCTAATATTTATCCATTTTTATTATAATAAAGTCCATTCTAAAATATTTTTTTAAATATATTTTTAATCGTGTTACACATAAAATAAATTATTATTATTAAATTTAAAGAATAGTAAAGGATTCTGTATCTACCTAACCGCATAGATTA
The DNA here is from genome assembly GCA_948098885.1 of Drepanosiphum platanoidis. Taxonomy (NCBI): domain Eukaryota; kingdom Metazoa; phylum Arthropoda; class Insecta; order Hemiptera; family Aphididae; genus Drepanosiphum; species Drepanosiphum platanoidis. The sequence continues at coordinate 27,170,088 of OX402530.1, forward strand.
AATATACATAGATAGCTCATGCCATGTTAAAATACGGCAACCAAATATACGGGCATTTTTATTTTATTAAAAAATTTTTAAATAATGGTAGCTTTTACCTTAGAGTGATGTCCTATGATGTTTGTGTTCTATGTAGACTTGGCTTCTGTTATTTGTAGGGTTTGGACTTGTTGTGATGTTTTCCAGGTTTAATTATTGAACATCTAGTTATGAGATATTAGACGGTGATATAACAATATTTGTATTGTATTGTTAGAATTTCAGATTTCTGCATTCATTTTATTTCTGGAATGATGAGGTTTCTCATCGTTGTATTGAGATGAGAACCATTTAAGTCACTGGTATATAATATAGTTATATACATATAATGGTCACCTCATTTCATCTACCCTTTACTTTATTGTGTTGTGCCTCCACAGGACAGCTGGGAGGTCACATGTATGTGAAGAAAAATTTGAATGAAGGAGAGATTTAATAGAATATAATGTTAAAGGAGGGTTGTTATTGGTACAATAAAAAAGGGATATGGGCTGCTTAAGAGTAAAATGAAACGCAGTTAATTTCACTTTCATTTACATTGATGTTTTTAACGTTTTGATATTGATATTTATTTGGTGGATTGTAATGGGTGTTACACTTTTTTTTTTATAAAGTTTTTTTGTACTTACATGTTATAATGTTTGTGTTCTATGTAGACTTGGGTATAATCCTTCTGTTATTTGTTGCGTTTGGACTTGTTGAGATGTTTTCCGGGTTCAGTTAAATTTCGATGACATAGTCGCGCAGTCGTATGTAATGAATGCACATGTGTGGTCACACACTAGCCTTCGCTATCCTTCGTTGGCGCCCATGATCTCGTACCGATCAATGAACGAATATAATCGGTACCACTGACGGCTTGTCGGTGGCTTGCTGTAGAGGTTCGGTGTTCATGTTGACTTGTAATATAATGTAAGTATGATAGCGCATACGATAGTCACTCGATAAATTTGACGACATTACGCACTGTCGCACAGTGGTCTATAATGCAATTTTAGACAGACAAAATTAATATTTTCCAAATCATAATAATACTTGTATATGTAATATTTTTAATGATAGTGAATTTAATTAATACATTATTTTTGAAGTTGAAATATTGTTAAATGCAATATTATAGACGAATTATCTATAGAATAAATGTGATTTTTAATTGCAAATGTGATTATAAAATTTAAAGTCAAAAATAATATTTAACAAAATAATTTTATTCTGAGTCTGAACTACTCGTACTAAAATTACTATCGGACTTAACATTAATGAATAATTTTTTAACTTCTTCATCAAATTCAACAATTTTTGGTTGGAATTAATCGTAAGCTTGAAATATAAGGATCAGATGAAATCAGTAACATATGAATCAAGTCTTCATTTTGACATATTCTTGATATTTTTCTAGTATTATGCTCTCTAATACTTTTAAAATCTTTATTTCTAGACGCTTGTGCCTCTTCTGACAACTGACCTATAAAAAATAAATTAGAATTGATACATACACAATTCAATGTTCTTAGTTAGTGACTAGGTACCTATAGAGTATAGGTACGAGTGAATTGCTTATCACATCAGCTCCATGAATCAAGATTTTATGTACACTCGCTGGCATGTAGTACCATGGATACAACGAAATGAACAATTCTGCAGTTTTAAATACGTAAGTTTCGAATTGCCTTAGGTGGTCGGCCAACTGATGAACATGAAATAGAAGGAACTGAGGGTTGAATATTTGGTATTATAAATTCTGTTTCAAGCCATTGTTTATTGTTTTAGTATAAATTACTCAACTTTTTAGCACTTTTAGCCCATAATCTTGTCAAAAATACAGCAAAACTACGAATTTTTTCCACCACAAGTTTTTCATACATAATGTCCCAATATTCTCCATCATATTTAATTTTTAATAAATTAAAAATAAATAGCCTGGATTCTATAGTTTGAGGCTTTAAATGGCCTTTATCACGCAAACATTTAAAGAAATCTTCATAAGTGTAATTTTTGGTTTTTTCCTCTACACTAGAACCGGCTGTAAAAATTAAAATAAAAACTACAGCTGCAAATGATACTATAAGTTATTTTTAAAAGACCTTCCATTGAAGTTTAATAATGAAGTAAAAATTCAAGTTTACCAATTTGATTTAGTCTATTGACCTTTCAATAAATTAAAAAATGTATTAATCATATAATATTTAACTTACCTTCTGTGTCGACTTCCATTGTTAGAAATACACGTTGAACGGTCGAACAGGTTATGTTATAAAATCAAACTACTCGAGTAATCAGATTGTGATAACAGTTGATACGGTTGGTTAATTATAATATTGAGTAATATATTTATATTTGATAAGTTGTATACAACAATTATAGGTATAATAATTTCAAAATTTTTAAAAATATTTTAAAATAATACTTTTGTCCGCCTAAAATTGCATTATAGACCACTGTGCGTCGCGGAGAAAAAATAAAATGTGACCGAGGAGAGCTTTCGGAACCGCCGTCGACACTACACTGAACGGCCGTGGTCGGCGAGATGCCGCAGTAGATTCGCGTGTCTCTCGATCGGTCGGCTGTCATTGGTCAGCCGGAGCGAAAAGCTCGGCTCTCATTGGCCGTGTTACCCGCCCCGTATTGAATTGATAACAGTTATCAGATAACTCACTTATTCCGATTTCGCGCTAACACACCCACGTATTACAGTTATTCGTCTTATTACTATTACTATTGTTACATAATTATCTATTCAAAACGACCTATCATTTTATCATTTTATAATTACGTACCTATTATAATATAATAACTGATTTGTTCGATTTTTATACGTTTCTGGTGCGAAAATCACGATTAATTTTTCTCCTTAATTTTTAGTGAATATAGTCCCCCCCCCCTCGAAATGTTCCCCACTTTAACCATTGGAAACAGGTAGCACATATTGCATTCCCAATAAAATGAAAAAATAAAATAAAAATGAACTTGGCTAATTCGACATTTCTCAATCTACGGGTACACTAGCGAGTGGTAAAAATATATTTATCGCTACTTTACAATGACGAGGCAAAAATATTTTATAAATTATTTCATTACTAACTAAATAACCATCCAAATAAGCACATACTAAACTTGGCCACTCCGTAACTAATTAAAAAAAAAAAAAACCACACAAAGTGCCATCGTTGGGTGGCTTCTATCATCAAATTTTTCATGTCAAACAATGTAACTCCCATCAAATAATATGTTCATTGTGTCCTATAGTCTGATACAGATTGTGTATTAAGTGTAAAAATAAAAAAATCACCACTTACGATAATAATCAAAACGAAACGAGCAGCGCTCTCTGTTGAGACATCGTTAAACTAAATAAATTGGTTACCATTTTCTCTATACCTATGGTCTATCTATATATTAAGTATATCTATATTTTTATAGTATAATATTTAATCTACGATGAAACTAATTTTGTGCTTGAAAAGTATTGTTTTAAAATTCTCATAAAGAAATTAGATTTGTATTTATTTAAATTCTCTAAGGTTATATTGCATTTTGTACAAACATAATCGATCGTACAAAACGTACAGTTATAACATTGTAAAACGACGAAATAGATAAATAATCGATTCACCTGTTTTAAGAGGAGGTAGTTTGTATCTGTCACCGGATTTCTAATGTTGAGACGGCGTTTGCAACAATACAGCTGCTGCATCCATCATAACTGAATGCATAATTAATTTAGACACGTTAACGTTCTTAAAAAAATAAAATAAATCATTCGAGTTTTGTATAAAACATATAGCGCACGCATAATATAATGACGAACAAATTAACAAAGCATTTCGAATATTGAAACGACAAACGACTGTGTGGAGAGAAAACCAACGATTTTCGCCACAATCGATTTCCCCTCGCTCCGTTGTCGTGTCGAGTAGTGTTGGCGATGTGACAATAACAACCAGATTAATTTCGAGTAGTATTTACCTATTCGAACACGAACTGCATATCTTTTTTATCGTCACTGACGACAAACTCGAGTTTCAGCGATTGTTATTTGATATTTCCATAATTTCATAACACTGTAATCAGTAGATGTGTTAAATTTAAATAAAAGAAAAGAAAACTACTGAAAATCATAAATTTAACCGCATATTGTTGCATATTTGCAACGCGTTTTATAAATGATATTAAACTATTATATTTATCGATATGGAATATGTGGAGCTATCTATGAGGTTATAAACAAACTAATCAATCATTTTCACCATCAATTTTAAATTGATTAATACAATTTTTTATTATTTTCAATTTTTAGATTCTACGCCTCAAAATTAGTTTAAAAACTTTATTTTCTTTTAATTTAAAAAAGTCATGTATTTAAGGGTTTTAAATACATTTATAAACTAAGAATACTTGTAATATTTATTGAGTATTATTTACTCGGGAAATTTAAGCGAAACATTGCTCGTCGTCTTGCATCGTCTCCAAAGCCACCATCGATCATACTGTTTTAAGTCGATGAGACGTACGTTGTATAAAATAATTATACGATCTACATGTGTATCATATATGTGAAAGACATAATTTCCCTCCTCAAAAAAATATTCAACCACGTCGTCGATGTGTCAATAACAAAACTATTTGAACTATTAATTATTACAAAACTAAACTTTTTATATTTTTAACCTTTATAAATTTGCCATTTAGGAATAGGTAACATTGAAATATTCATTCGTTTATATACAACATAATAATACATAATCGATACGTAGGTAAATTTAATTTAAATTCAGACAATGGAAATAAAGGAGTGGCCTAGCTTCGTTTTCATGCCCCAAATGTGGGAATGTTTTTGTCTTCTATAGCTTTTTAAATAATGTTTTCATTCTATGGGTGGTGTAAAGACGAATGTAATCAAACCTATATAATTGTATCGTTCCGTTTTGTTTTTTTTTTAAAAATATCCAATATTTATTTATTTAATTTACAATTATTGATATAATATGTACAGACTTATACGACTTAATAAATCTTAAAAGATTTATTTGACATTTGATTGTCATTTAATCAGTTAATATTCTTCATTATCTGATCTAAATAATAATGTAGATGTTTTTAATTTAAACATTTTGAACAATTGAATTCATAAAATATATTTTATATCACATATTATAGGAGAGATTTACATACATATGTATTTAGAATGTTAATAAATAATATATTGCTCGATAAACGTTGTTTGTTTTTATTTGAAAACCTATCCAAATTGATTTATTTATCATTTATAATTATTTATTTTATTATTTTTATTAAAATTTTAATGCATATTTGCATGCACATTTTGGTCGTTTTTGTAGAAATTCTTTCTCCATCTTGCTCGGGATTATTATCTGTAGTTCATCTGTCATCTTCCTCTGGGAATTATTTCTAGACTAGAATATTAGATCAATATAATAACATTTTGTAAGACCAAGTCGAATAATACAGGTGGGTAAAACATGAAAAATTATCATTCGATAATTAATTAGGCAATACGTTTTGTTTTTATTATTAATATTTAATTTCTTCCCTTTTGTGAGAAAAACATTTCTTATTAAGTATTGAACAAATTATTACATAATATACTTTTAACATTTTTATATGATACAATACATAGTACTTACAATAACTTAAATATATTTCTCATATTAGAACTTAATGTATAAATCACATAACGTTTTATTTAATAGAATAGTCTTTGTTTGGCACAATACATACATAAAAGAAAATAAAAGGTTTTTTTGTACAAGCATATTCTCACGAAGAATAATCCGTATCTTCAGATGGGTCATCATGATCAGTATCTGTATCCGTACAGCTCAAGTCACTGATCGTTGTAACAACAGGCCGATTTGTGTTTGGTGCAATCTCATCAGTTTCTTCCTTCTTGCCCCATCCTTTCTGTTTCATCACTTTCATGTCTTCTTTAGTTAACACGCGTACAATTTCACCACGAACTTTGTCCCCTTCGGCAATCGGTTCAATAACAACATAATCATTGCGTTTAACCCACACATTTCGCCGGAACTTGGCTGGCATCGAGACGAGAAACATCTCGTTTTCTTCTACCGAAAACACTTCGTGAAGATTGTTACCGCGGCCAGCAACTATGCGCACAATACGTTGATCATCAATTGGACCGTTCCAATCAGCAGTAAGCATTTCCTTCTGCACATGTTTACGTTTTGTAGCCTTAGACATTCTGTAAAAAATAACACTCAATAAACACTTATCAACAAAATAAATTTTAATTTGTACATAAAATTTTAAACTGATCATAATATTTGGTTTTTCTTCAGTCTTAAATGTATTAGTTTTTTTTCTTTTTTCTTTTGAATATACCAATGTTTCCATCGGACAATTCTATAGCTTTTATAATATCTAGCGATTCTCCAAGTGGTACTCCATAACCTTTTGATAAGCCATGTGGGTTGGAAGGTGTAATACAATCGCTTAGAGCATCTTTTCTAAGGGCCGTATCTACTTCGACTGAACTGAAAAATGCCACAGACTGTGGCAAATCAGTCATGCCTAATTTTTTAACACAAAAGGCTCTGACAAGTAAGTTTGTAACATGTAGAGCTAATGCAGTTTGATAACGATGTTCATTTGGTACTAAATAACGTATCTCGTCATGAAAACTCAAGCAAAACCGAACATTTGGGTGAATTAACCAGCGCATGCACACTAACATTAAATGAAGGAAGTCAACAGCACCGCTTTGCACAACCCAATTTATTCTGGTTGGTATATACTTATCCACATCTACTCCATTCACTTCTAAAGCACGACTGAGTCTAGATTCTAAAAATGGTGTTTTGGGTTTTTCTGAACACGCTATTAGTTCCAAGCTGTTGAACATTGCTGATTCTGAACCTCCACTCCAAGTTGGTTTTTCAAATAGTTCCTCCACACTCTTATTGTAAATAGAACATAACTCCTGGGCACCATTTCGAGTATGCCCTCTCTTCTTAATTTCTGGTAAAACTGAGTCATGAAGCTTATAAAGTCTGTTTCCTTTTGTCATGTTGAACATTGCTATTGCTTTTTGTTTTGCTTGTGTGGGACTTAGGTCTGGATTGAACTGCTTTAATAAGCGCTCAGAAAAAGGCTTTCCTGCACCATAGATCCTGGCATAATTTAATATTTTAGCGTTATCTCTTGTGATACCAATCGCTTTGGCAGTTGCACTGTGCATGTCTGTGCCGTCACTTTTTTTACCACTGAGTGTCATCCATCCAAAAGCAGTAGCTCCGTGCTCTTTACCATAAAAAGAATCTCCAATCACAGATGCTATCCACAATTCTTGAGAATCCACGTCTGCTCCAACTAAAGAATAACCAGGCGGTGATTGGATCATACTACGTAATTCAGATCCAACTCGTTCGTCAATAGCATTGGCAGCTGTCATCCATGTTCTTTCAACAGCTCTACGAGTTAATGTTCCACATACTACGACTTGTGGTATGATGGCACCGTATCCTTCCAATTTGTTTGTCCACACAACAATTTGTCCTTCGACACGTTCTCTATTGTTTCTCCAGTAAGATAGCATACGCGATATTTCAATGATGCGTTCAGCTTTACTATCTTTTCCAGACAAACCGTTTTGAGAAAATTTATTCAAGAAATCTCGCGCTAGTGGATTTCCAACGTTTAAATGATTGCCATCTTTGTGTGGAAGTTTCAACAAACCAGAGCCAGTAGTCAAATTCTCTTTACACGATGTGCTTTGTAGGTTTCTATATTTTTTTTTCTTGAAAACACATTCATATTTAGTTAAATTTGTTTGAACCTCTTCGTGGAGATCAGTATTGTTAATTATTATTTTACAATCGCAAGATACATTACTTTTAATATAGTGGTTTTTTAATTCTTCAATTGGTACTAATTCAGAATCCGTGAGTTTAATGTCAGTGTCATAAGGTACAAGTTGACCCCAACCATGTCCTCGTACATAGTGTATAGGAAGGGATTTCCACATTAAGGAAAGTAACTTAGGAACAAGGTGCATACCAGAACTGATTAGCAGTGGCCCCGGAACCCAATCTATGTCTTTAGGAGGTGCGCATAATTTTCTATACCACTCTGGATAACCAGCTAGATGTGGTATCTTAAGTGGCATTCGTTCACTTGTTGCCATTAATGGTTCAAAGTTTTCTTTTAATTTCAAGAACCTCTCTTCATATATGTCTTCAGGTTCTACAGGTTTATTTATAACAGTAATTTCAGGTTTCTTTTTCTTTTCTTTCTTTAGTTTCAATTGTTTAGGAATCCAGTTTTGGTCCCAAAGCCACAAATCTTTTTTATAGTTGTGATTATACATCAATTGACATGCTTGATTTGCTTGTTGTGAAAGTAAAAATTTAGATTCTATGTCCAAATCTTCATATATTTCATTCGAAGTATCCAAATATCTAGTCCAATTTGAATTCACTGGCAAATATGATGTGCCTAATTCTAAAATACCTGCTAACGTAACGGGATGAGGAAAACGTTCTAAAAATAATGGCCACAGTTTTAATAAAACTTCTGTAGTGGCTATTACATCATTAGCACAGTAACTCATTAATTTCTGAAAATCATTATTGATATCTTTTAATGAACCTTTTACAAATATATCACGATCACTCTTAGATAACTCAGACTTACAATATAATTTGTACACTTCATTTAAACTATTTAATGAACTTTGGTGTTGCCAAGGTTCATCTTCAATAGTACCTTTAGATTTCAATAATGTTTTTTGATAACTAGTAATACCACTAATGGCGACATGTAGAGACATAGTATCTATAAATCTAAGAGCTGTGCGATTTAACCAATATTGTTCCATAATCCTGGCTCTATCAAAAGCAACATGATGGCCTATACATATTTTAGGAGTGTTTGTCCATTCGGTACATTTCTCTTTGGATTTAACTGACGTCTCTAGTGGTATGAGATCTTTACACGAATAACCAAGATATCTACCTGATCTAGTATTACAGCTGATTAAATCTTTGCTAACCCAACTATACCATGCTTCTGATGTCACAGCAGTTGCCAAGGTCGGCAAGTCACCTTCTCTGCAACATACTTCTACATCAAAAATCATTACTTTTTCCTTCGGATAATCACATGGCTCAATTTCCTTGCCGTACCTAGTCCAACCTTCTTTAAACACCCATTCTTTAGGCATTTGCGGTATTTTATGGTTTAAAAATTCATTCATTAATATGGAATAAGGTTCACTTTGTATTTTACCAATTTTGTGAAAATGATCAATGATGTTTCCTTCCATTGGAGGTAATTGAAGTTCAACGTCAGGTACTTTGTGCAATGTTGAAGGCAAATCATACTTTGATAGTTCATTTAAAGCCATGCGCAAAACATTTTCATCAGTACAATGAGACTCATTGAAAAGCTGATCGTATAAATTGGCCGACAGCATTTGAATGTTCAAGGCATTTTTACGAAATTCGGTCTTCTCCACTGGAGTTAACCGCGGCGTTTTAGTCACAGTATCGGGTATTACTTTTTCTTGTGATCTTTCCATTATCATTTTGGTTTCATTGACTGGCCGTGGAAATTTGGTCACTGAATAATATTTGATTCGGCAGCGCATACATTGCGCATAATAAACGTTAGCACGTTTCCAATACATTCCAACACTAATTTAAACGATCAAAACACGTGTGTTACATGTACATAAAGCCTAATTTCTTATGTCTGTTTTATTTTAGTTGACGACACTTACCTTTTTGATCAATCAATTCTTAATCATTTATATTTGAGAAAAATGTATGAAATGAACAGACAATTTTTTTATTGAAAAACACCAATTACGATTTATTATTTATTTTGTATTTTGTATTTACATTTTACATTCTTCGTTATGATTTTATGAACGTGATGAATTAAACGACGACAATGAAATCACAAAATAGTAATGGAATCGAAATAAAAACACAAATATCATACAGAAATGAAAACCAATTTGTTCCTAAGTTCTAGTTAGTTTACTTGTATAATGTATTAAAGATAACGAATCCAAGATAAGGTTTCACTTAATATCAGTGATTTTATAACTTACACCGAGTGAAATTGAAAATTCTTTTTACTAAATTTGAAATTTTTACCAAATAATATGTTATAAGCTTATTGAAGATCAAACAATACTCGAGTGCTATAGTAGAATCAATAAGAATACATCAAAATGAATGGTAACCTAGTTTATTTATGTTTCAACTTCTGTAATTTTATTTTATTCGAGTATATCGATTATTGCATTTACACCTACCAACTCATGTACTTATATATTTTTAATATTATTTAGTTTTGTACATTATTCTCCAAATTTATTTTATTTTATACTTAATTGGTCATTTATACCCCACATTCGACATTGTAAAAATGATTGCCCCGTTGAATTCTAAATAAATAAAATATAAAAACACATTCACTTCGGATGACGCCAATTTCCGTTATTTAGCATATAGTTACATATGCTGATGGCGCCGAATGCCTTCACATGGTCCTTACTTCTTCAATGCACTGTAACTCGGTCAGCGTTACGATTAAATAACCATTTTTTTCTCGGCGTTATTTATGGATGTTATACGTACATGGAACTCGCACTTTGATATTTCTAATTTCAGTCAACAAAAAAAACACATGATTTTCTTCTGCGCATATATATAAATATGATCCGCAGTAAAGGTGTTAACAGTTTTTATGTATAGAACTCTAAATTTTCAGAATTAGTGAAAATATTAAAGTATTAAAATAACTCGTAATTTGAGGATTGGTAACATAATAGAAAATATTAAGAAAATATTTTTCATAAACATCTTCCCATGATAATAACACATTATTAATGATTAATTTAATTTGCAGATAATTCATTGTTAGATTTGTCCAATCAAGAATTGCGAAAATTGCCAAAAAGTGAAAACAATCATACCATTAAAGTTCTGGATGTAAGCAAAAATTGTTTGCAAAAATTGGAAAATGTTGAAAATTTCATTGAACTCGCTGAAGTAAATATGTTAAAAATAATAATGTATAAATTTATTATAATAAAAATTAATTTGTTTGTTCAAGTTAATTGCTAGCTACAATCAAATGATGAGAATGTATACTGTAGCAAAATTAACAAAACTAGTAAAATTAGATTTATCTAATAATCATTTAATGAGTATCGAAGGGCTCAGAGACTTAATAAACCTGACGTGGTTAAATTTGTCAAACAACAAAATCAAAGTAAGTTCTTCGCTTCTTGTGTATAATTGTATCAATGATTTTATTTTGTTTTTAGATAATTGAACATTTGTCAACCAATGTTAATTTAATACACATGGATTTGTCGTTCAATAGCATATCATATATTACAAATTTGAGTCATCTTTTAAAACTTGAAGTTGGTGTACAAACCATTTTTATTAAATTTTGTCATTTTTTTTTTTTTTTTATATAACTATTAATTCTTAATAATTTATTATTCTTGCAGAGGTTGTTTTTGCATTCAAATCATATTTGTCATTTGACAAACTGCCAACATTTTCTTCCAGTCAATTTGCTCACTCTAACTTTAGCTAATAACAGCCTTAATGATTTAAACGAAATTTCCCAACTATGTCGTCTCAACTCTTTAAGAGAAATCACACTAACTGGTAATAGTTGTCTAGAGGGTTACACATTTAACTATAGGCCATTTATAGTGAATTGGTGTCCTGGTGTAAAAATTGTTGATGGCTATGCTGTGGACGATATTGAAAAGTAATTATACAGTTAAGATAATATCAGTTTATGATAAAAAAAACAAAATTATTAATTTATTTTACTAACAATTTTTTCTTTTTTAACTTGAAACATGTGAAAATAGAGACTTTAGTAGATATACTTGATATTTTTCAGTTTAAAGGCCGAATGGTTGTATAGTCAAGGTCAAGGGCGAAAATTTCATACCGGCCAACATGCTGCTCTTGTTCGTTATTTAACAGAAACCTGTCCGCTTACTAGTCATGCTTTAGAAACCGAACAAGAAAGAAAATTGAGATTAGTTTTGAGCAAAGCACAACAGTATAGAGAACAATTACACAGTAAATATATATTATAATTTAAGTAAAATTTGTTCTTAATATATTATTTTAACATTTCTTTAGGAACAAGTCTACCGAACAGTAAAGATTCCGGACAAGAATCATTAATGACTAGAAGCCTAGACCCTAGTGTACTTAAGTCTACGACTCAAAGACTATCGATGGGATCTGAGAGCTGCCAAGTAACACCAAACAGTATGTCTCGTAGTGTTCATTTGCCAGTTACTGAAGTCAATAGCTTTGTCGAGTCTTCACCTCTACCAGCTGCAAGCACTATGTTGCCAATATTGGACTCTTTACCCAGTCCATTGACTCCTAATATACCAAAACCAAGACCAGTCATTGGTCTTCAAACACCAGCAGGAGAAGAGTCTCGAGCACCTACAATGGACAAATTGCAAATGATCAAAAATAGAGCATCACAAATGAATGGCGATGTAAACAAAGGTATATCATACTGTCAATACTGTTTTTATCAACTGATGTAGGACTCTAGACGTTTTATATTGTGTACTGTGCAGACTTACACCATTCCGCTACTGTAATACAAAAAATATGGAGAGGGTATCGAACAAGGAATTTGAACAAAAATGTTACCAATATATATCAACATGTGCAAATGCTGCGTTTCAATCAATACATCAAGTAATTTTGAGGTGGATCTGTTTGATTTTTTAAATTAGAAAAATGTTGTGATTTTCAGGCAAATGAGTAAAGATTTAATAGATACCAAAAGTACACTAGAAAAAGAACATAAATTAGTCGTGTTACAAATGCAAGCGATCAACGAATTATGGAAAAAGGTATATTTGTTTTACTTATTTATAAAAAATATTATGGGTGTACATTTTATGAAAATATCCAAAAAAATGTATATTATTTAATATTTAAAATAAAATTATTAATTAAAAGATAGATTTTTTCATAATGATTTTAGGGCCGCCACATATAAGTATATAAAAACTAGTTTGATTCACTCTTAGTATTAAATATACTTTTATTATTATTAAATTATTAATCAAATATAAACATTTCTGTGAGATACTGATTTCCAAGAGTATGCCTTAGTTGTGTGTCATATGAGTTAATTGAAATATAAAATAAGATTCTAAACTGATGTTAATGTGTTCTATGATATGAATTTGAAATATTTTACTGTTTGAACGTAGTTAGTACTTATTTTGACGAAATGAAAAATATTTAATTTTTTTTTGTTTAAAAATCAATAATTTCAAAATTCTCGACTTTAAAGTATTTGTGGTTTAGATTTGATTATATAGTATAGTGTGTAGTCCTGTAGTGGTTAACCCCCGTGATTTCTTTGCCATTGTTGCAAAACTATTTCTTAAATATGTAAATTATTTTGATAAAGATCACAAGATCATCTTAATAGTAAAAGTCGAACAGCAAAATATTCTAATGTATCTTCTCTAGTTGGTGGAAAATGTAGAACATAATTACTTTCTATTTAAAAGATATATCTGATTGTTATTTATTTATTGCCGACTTTTAAATATTTAAATTGGTTGTGTGTCGTATTTTTTGTAATAACCCCCCTTTTTTTTTATTAATAGAATGAATTGTTTAACTTATTTCAGTTTAATATGTCTATTACACTGCAGTTCGGGTGTTGTGGTAAAATATTTTTATAAAAAATAGTGGCTTGTTGGCTCTCCTAATGTATTAATTAGACATAATCATTCATTTTTAAATAATAATATAAGTCAGAATAAAAAAAAAGTCAATATTCAATGATACTTTTTTTTATGTATATTTAAATTAATGAATTATTATGAATGTTTATAGGTCAATAGTATGGATAACCGAATAGGTAGTGGTGATAATGGTGATTCAAAGTGTCTGGCATGCTCTTCGTTGGATACTAAGGTAAAAAATCAATGTAATCAAATACATCGTTTATATTATAAAATAGAAGCCCTTTTTTTTCTTTTTTTTGTACGCGCATATCTCGAAAAGTACTCTATGAATTTTAGTACTAATTTCACAAATGAACTGGCCAAGTCTCGGGGAAGGTTTGAAGCTGTAGTAGGTCTCGAAAATTCAAACCCTAAGGGGGTAAATAGGGTAAAATTAGAAAAATCGCCTTGCCGGAACCGCGGAAGCTTTGAGTATAAAATTTGGTCAATAGTTTTGTTGAAAAATATTTTGTTAAACACTATGCACAGGCAAAGCCGTGGGGGGGGGGGGGAGACACCTAGTATATTAAATAACATTTAAAATGTAATTTAAAGAAGTCATTTATATCTTATAAATACAGCTGACACTGCAGGATTAGTACATGGAAAAATTACCCATTAATTATAGCAGTGGTGGCCAAACTCTTACTGCATGCCAAACGTTTGAAATTTTTCCTCCGAGTTATTAGGATTCTATAAAAATATAGTAAAATATTTGTTAAACATAATGCCCGATCGTTCCACAAGTTGATCTCGTTTTAGTTTCTTCCTCATAATACTTAAATTTATTTCTTATGAAAACGTTTATTAAAAGTCATTTACAAATGTAAGTAATAAATGATTGATGGCAGGCAAAATTTAGCTTGTAAAAGTTTAGTTAAAATTTTTCAATTCGCCGTATTTTTAGTTAAAAAATTTCCTTACATTATTAAACTTGCACTGATTGTATAATAATACTTTTATCTGATGAAGTTTATTATAATTAATTGTGAACACAATTGGTCATTCGTAACATTACTATAATGATCTCGTCCCGAGAAACCAATTGATAGGATTGTTATTGATGAATCAAATTAAATGGGGAGAAGGAAGCCGATAAACAAAGAGCGTAAATCCTGAGAACGATTTGATCGACCTTATTAGCACCATAATATAAAGCGACACGTCTTCAATGGTAACTTCATAATATGCGTTGGTTTTCCGGGACCATAGTTGCCCCTCTTTATCTACCATCTTACATATTATCATTGCCGATAAATTCTGTGACGAGGAATAGTACTACTACCCAGCATTATGTTTCATACTTCCCACATTGCTTTTTATTTTTTTTCTACCATCGATAATTAATGTACTGAAAAGTGAAAATACGTGTATATTTATGATTTAGATGTAAAATCAGAATGTAGATTTATGCAGATGTACCAAACTAAATTTAGATTGGCGATTTGATAAATTCGACCTCTACACATTTTCGTTTTCAAACGCTGTGCGACAATTAAAATTGAAAAAATGTTTTTTAGGTTCAACAGTTGCAACAATCCATGGATCATGTGTTACGGTGTGTTAGTCCTTCGGTGCAAAGTGTGGCGGGAACGCAAACAGACATCACCGCGGTACAGACACCTGTTGACGAAAGCTGTCCAAATTCCAATGCAATTGTACGGCCTAATTTTCTGCCGCTGTCCAAACCCTGTGCTGTTAAAATTGTAAAAACTACCAATGCCACTACCACGTCTTCTGACGTTTGAATATTATTATTTTCATTCAAAACTAAAAATACGCAACCATCGATGGTATTTATTGTATTTTATTTATGATTTTATGATTTTATGGTCAGTGTACAAAATGATCTAGTCAAACAAAGTTAATCACATATTCCTTTATCGATAATTCTTTTATACTTTTATTTTATAATAAACAAAAAAATGTAATAATATAAGGATATTATAAATTTTTTTTTTTTTACAATACAATATTTATACATACATTTTACTTATAAATTAATCGAGTTATTTATTTTATAATTACTACAAGTAGAGATACCGTTTCCCATATTTAATATAAATGTCCTGGTATCTCCAGGATTATTAAAAAACAAACCGTATCATGAAGTCTATCATTGAAATGAATTCTGAATCAGTAGATTTTACCGGATTACTTTGTTTTGTGTCTTTCGAATTTTAAATCTGGCATTTAAGTATTAACGCTTAAGTCTGACTCAATCCTTAAAATCGAATTAATTGTCAAAACAAAAATTTTAATTCAACTGCCAAATTTTTTCATTATAGTTTCAAATATGTGTTGTTTTAATAATCAAACAATGTCTTATTGCGTGGATATTAATTTCATGAAAAATATAAATTATATTAAAACAAGACATAAAAATAAAATAATGGAAATAATTGACAATAGTAACATAATATAAATCTATTTATTTGTTTTCCATATACATTGATATACATACATAATGGCTAACAATGAGTTAAAATTATTTATTTGTACAAACATAACGTAAATAAAATTGTAAATAAATCAATAATACAAACACAATATTGTGATCACAATGAACTTTACACTTGAACGAAAGCATACTAAAATTAATATGGTGAAATATAAATATCACAGATGGACTAAGTATGCAGAGCCCTGAAGCTGGAGCTTTTGCAATGGCCATAAAAGTAATGACGTTCATATGGCTTTTAATCATTTGGATCGAAAAATAGTGCAGTCAAGGCAAATAATATAAAGACAACGCCGCCCACGATGGTTACTATTGAAAAAACAAACATTAGGTTAGTTCGTTACGTTTTGTTTTTTATTACGTTTTTATCGTCAATAAGCAATAATACTTACCAGTTCTAACGGATATTTTTTGAGCAATAAAACGTCCGCCGATAACTGCTAAACCCGTACACAGAGAATGTCCCAAGACTCCGCCAATTGCAACACCATAAGCGTCCTGAAAACGATTAGATAATTAAAAACCATACATGAAGCCATTTTATCTGAAATTTTTATACTTCTCTAGCAGATAAAATAATAGTAGCTATCTGACTACGGTCACCCCATTCTGCTAAAAATGTCATTGTGAACGCTTGAATCAACGTCTTCGATACAACCAATAAACTCGTACTACCGAATCGTAATCGACATCTTTTCGGAGCTTGCTGTTCTATGTCAGTGTCCTATATCAAAGTCAATGTCAGTGCAAAAAAGTTTAAAATTTTTTAATTTGATACATAAAAAAGCTTAAATAATATATTTCTTGAGTACTTTAGAGAAACTGCGATTAGGTTATATTTACTACAGTAAGAAAATTAAGTGAAATACATCTTACACCTAATAAAAAAGTCACTCAAAATCTACTAGCAGTTATATTGCTGAGGGAATAATTCATGCTATAATTATAGGATAAATAAAGTAAAATATATTAAACATTGTTAGGAAATGCTTACTATGGTTGTAGTACATTATGCATTGTGCTTAAATTAAAAATTATTATTATTATTATTATTATTATTAATGATCAATTACCTATATTTTATAGTTTCATTTATCTTATGTGTCTTACCTTTAAATCAGTACCATTGTCAACAGTCACATTGATAGTTTCAACCACGGATGGTAGAACAGCTGGCAATTTATCATCTTTTTCAGTGACTGGTGACGCATCTTTTTTATTCTTCTTGTTCTTTAGATATTTTATAATTTATTCCCGTGTAACAAACAGCCCAAAGAAGCGTAGAAGAAAATGTTATAAAAATGCCAAAATAATAATAAAAAAAATTATTTAGTAAATTTATTAAGTGATAATACTTGTGGTAAATTTTAAGAATTATATAATGAAGTAAATACATAAAATGGATATAATAAAAGTGAACATACATACAGTGGCAAAACTAACCAGAACTTTTACAGGCCTCTTAGTTTTAAGAGTCGCAAACTATCTGATCTATGCGTATTAATAAAATACTCAAATTGAAAATATTATGCATTGTTATTAAATATTTTATTTACTATAATAGATGGAAATGTGATACCATAAAAAATGTTTTAATGCCTTTAAAATTAAATGTTGTCTAATTTGAAAAATAAAGCAAAGTGTATTGAAATCCAAACCTTACTTTTTATTTTTATTAACATTAAGTTGACTAATTATTAATATTTTTAAATATGAAGAAAAGAGTAAAATACAATGTTTGAAAATTTATATTATTTTTGTGTTGAGTAAATATTCATAATAAATCATATTTAAATTACATAAGTGTACATTAATGTATCAGATAGTAATACGATTACATTATTTTTTATTACAAGAAAAGAAAAAGGAAGATATGAATTTTTTTCTATTGTGTGCGTTTTAATAAGTTTTACAAATTGATTATGGTTTAAAGAGTTAATGAACATTTATACATTGGCGGTGTAATAAAAAAAAAAACATAAGTGATATTTTGAATGAAAATCATATCACACATCTTTAAAGAAAATGACACTATTTAACAAATAATTATAACTTTATAATTAACATGATTATTAGTAAAATTATAATTGATTATAAACATTAAGATATAATTTATATCAAAACAATCCAAAGTTAGGATATAAATTATTGTAAGCAACAATTAACAGGAATAAGCACCAAAAATGTCTAAAAATATTATTACTAAAATCTATATCAAATAAATCCAGGCTTTTTTTGATTATTTTAAGCAGCAGTGATTTAATTCTATACTTAAATATAACTTGTAGGGGTAAACTTCACAAGTTATGTGCTCTCTATTGTAGTTATAAACATTATTAATGTTGATAATATGCATTTAATAATAAAAAAATTAGGTATTTTAAACAAAATACCCATCTTCAATCTTAAAATAATAAATAATATCAAATATGAACCATATGATAACATATTTTCTTGAAACTTGAAACACTGAGTATGTAATACATATGTTTTGCATAAATACTGTGGGAAGTGTTTCAACATCTAAAACACCCCCTTGCTCTGCAAGACCTTGTCTAGAAAATCATTTTAAATAATAAAATAAAATAATTTTGGTTCAACAAAAAAATTATAGAAAATTAAATACGAATTTCTTCGTACATTGTTCTTACTTGTAAAGAAAAATAATAAAAAGTCTGTAAACAGAATTTATTTTTAAAAGCATTCGAATTTGACAAAACTCGATAAAATCATAAAAATTTTCAATATTTTTGTAATTAAAAATGCATAATACTTTTAATTTTTATACTTAAGGTTTGAAAATATAATGTAAGATTTTTCACAAATTGATCTTTCTATTTAGTAAAAAAAAAAAAATGACTACAAAGTCACAATGTTTTTTTACAATAGTTAGAAATTAAACTTTAACGAAACCAAACTTTCGAGTTCAGAACTGTATTACTAAACTATAGTAGTTTCTAATTTAAAAGATCAATTCATCCATATTAAGCATCCGTCACCTTTATCACATTTGAGCCATGTATCTCAGTGGTTTTTTTTTATAATTATTTTGTACAAAGACAATGGTACACCATAAGAGCAAAACTATATTAGAAATCTATAGTATTTTTGTCAAAGTCAACTAAAAATAATAAGTTTTTGATTAAGCGTGTGTTAGATAAACAAAACCAAATCAGAGTTAAAATATTTTCTGACAATGATTTTAAAATATTTACTAGTGATACATGTTAATATTTAGAAAAAAATAAACGATGGCTTTACCAGTAAAACAAAAACATGGAACATAATTTAAGGATAACCTTAAGTCTTTTTCTACTAAGATAACTAATATTTCTCCATCACTAGTCATTGTATGACAGTATTCTATATAGATATACAATATCACCCAAAAATACTATCCAAAAGTTTAAATTTTTGTCTAAATAAGACTAGCAAACAATTAAAGTACCGACTGGCATGAGTCACTCAAGACTAATTGTCTAAATCAAAAACTACATCATGTTTTGTTTTAACTTTGCGTTATCAATGAGCATTTATAATATAATTAGTTTGTTCTGTTCACTGAAGCTGTCTAATACAGTTTTACTCTTATTAAGCAATCACTCTTAGTAATCATGGTTATATAAATATTTAAGATAAAACATTTTGTCAGTTATTAATGTTAATTGATTAATTATTATTTGATACCTAAAACAACATTGACTACTATGTTCTCGCTAGCTGTTATATCACCAAACTCAAAATGTGCATTTATATTATATGCGTCTACAGTTTATTGTTATTACCATGATATATAACCACGGGCGGCGATATATTCATATTTTCAATGGTACTATAGCAATGTATAAAAAAAATGCATCATGATCAATAAGAAATGATGACGATTTGTTTAATATAATAAATATATAATTGGCATAATCATATTTAGACATAAATATGAATAATTCCTAATAATAACTAAAATGCTGTCGTTTTCAGATATGAAGGTTGTTCGATTTAATACAAGCAGTTAATTAACTGTTCACCAAAATTTAAAGATAAACCATTTTCTTCGTGTCTATGGTTGGCTAGATGGGTCTGGGCCTTTCCAGAAGTAAGGTGAATAGTTATTTGAGGTTTTATAAAATTGACTGAAATTGGTTTATTATATAAATTTATAAACTTTTGCCAACATCAATCAAGTCAATACTTTGTTTAATAGACAGCATTGTAATATCTTGTTAGTCATGCAATTTTTTCACAACAGCCCCATCTACAACAATATTATAACCAATATTTTGTCCTGATTTCAATTATGTGCTCTGTGTAACTTTATGTGATGTGTATTTGAATATTCCTATCTAATGTATATTTATTTTCAATAATTCATGAGATAATAGAATATGTGTATGAATGTTATCTCTAATTTTAAAGTCTCTATTTAAATAGGGTTTAAGTACTTTAGGGTTTTGTATTTTTAAGTAGTACCTGCATTTTAACACCTACTTGGATTTTAAAAGTATATACTAGTACATATATTTTATTTTATTTTCACAAATTTTAAATAACCTAATTCTATATTAATTTATGAAATTTTTCAGATTTCTGAGCGACATCTTATATATTAGCGATGTACTGATGTAATACTCCAGTAATCAAAGATGTATACTGTGTAGTAGAATTAATAACTATTATTGATAAATAAACTTAAAAACTGTTTTCTAAAAATCAACATGGCAGAAATTAATATAAAATACTTAGTAGGGTATAATATGAGGTAAAATCTAAAATCTTAAAAACAAAAGTTACATATTAATATTAATTATTATTTAATAATTTAAACAATTTATTATCACTATTATATTTATAATATAATATATTTTATATATTATGGAGCTTTATAAAAATATACACTGTTATTAGTTATGGGCTTCTTCCATATTGTATACAGTTTACTGTTATTATTTTAAATTTATGGTCTACATAAAATAAATAAATATTTAACTAATTACAATAATATTTTATTTCTAATTTGCTATTATTATAACAAACAGAAAATGTAGGTATGAATAATAGAAGTACAAAGTTTATCGAAGTAGAAAACCTATTTCATAATTTCACAGAAACTCCTAAAAGTTATTATTATAGGTACCCACAGATATAGTATGGCAACTTTTATAACAAACATATTAAGTTTATATATACTTTTATTTGAAGTATTAGAATTAAAATTATTTTATATTGATAATTTTAAAATAGGCTTTAACTCATATTTACCACAATCACATACACAGAATCCTTACACATTACACATTAAAAAAATGAAAGTCAATAAAGTAATTGTAATTTTAAAATACTAGGTATTTATTAAAAAATAATTATTCGTTTAGTTAGAAATCCAGGATAATTATTCATTAAAATACTTTTATGGGAGACAAAGCAAGTCACAGGGAAGAGTGATCAGGATTGAATACAAAAGAAGAAAACGTTTATGAATTAGTTCATGAACCAAAAATCAATTGTTTTTTGTCCAGCTAAAAACTTAAGCTAAACACAAGACAATATCATTGACCATCTTTTGTGATTTGAATGGTTTAAGTAAAAATATGTCAGATAGCAACTATAGACTTAGAATAAGATTTATTTCTACCTGGATTTAATTTTAAATTTAGGAACAGTACAAATTTAGAAAAAAACAAAACAAAGAATAATATGAAATATTAATACTAATACACTTATAGATTGTTAATTTCCATAAATATCTAGATATTGTTTAATAATCTATATTTACTTAAACCGTGGTGATTATGTCATATGTGCTTTACCACAAATAGTGATTTATAAGTGGACAAGTGTCTAGGCTTTAGTTAACCATATTCTAACAATGCATAAATGATAAAACATATAAATGAAATATAAAAAAAAAGTATTAAAAGTACCCATTTTATTTATACTTTGGACTTTGTTGTTTTTACAGAAAAAATTATGGATTTGTAATTAAATGACTTGGCTTATTTTCAAAAGTACTTTTTTTTAAATGTGGTGAAAAAGTTTTAACCAGTCAAGTTTGTTTCTAACATTTTATGATGCACAAAATACATTTTTTTAAATTTAAGTTGGGTTAAAAGATCAATTTGAAATTACAAACTGTATTTATGTATTTGTTATAATTTCCATGTATGTTTAAAAACAAAATTTAAAAGAAATGGACTATTTAATAATATTATATTATTGTCTGATAAGGTAGAGGTTGTATTTTATTATAAATGATGGTAGTAGAGCATATTCAATATGACTGCTAAAATTATTATTATAAATCAACTCAAACTTTTATAATAAAATAATAATAGGACAATTTCAAAAAAAAGCACGGGAGAAACTATAAAGCATTAATGACAAATACCAATAGTTAATATTATTAGTTAATGTAATAATATTCATAATTATTATTAAACTTATAATTGCATAAATAAAGTAAAATGTAAGCTAAGCGTAAATAAAATAAAAAGTCTCACAGAACTAATAGATCCATCAGTATAAATTAAAAGCACCAGAATAATAAATAGAAAATAACAATAGCTACCTTTTTTAAATATCTATTTCTAATTCTTTAAAAATGTATATTGTATAACATCAAATTTCTTTTAACTCGCAATTATCTCTCTAAAGTACCCAATAATATAATTAAGTTATTGAATTAATTAGTTAACAAAGTATTTTAAAAATTGGCTGTTCCTTCTATCATTAATAATTATCAATTAAAATGTTACCAAATTAAGGGCAGATAGTTATGGATAAACCCTAATAATAACATATGTATCAAAATCTTACTATCATATTAGTATGTTAAAATAAATTGTAAGGAAATATTTTAAACATTTATAAATTATTAGCTTAAAAATATACTTCATCAGTCATAATCGTGGAATTTACATACCCTTATTTAGGTAATTGAATTTTGTTTTTTAATTAATTATCAGTCTTATAATTATAGGTACAATATTATTATTATATTACCTACTTTTATATTATTCTGAATAAATTTGAAATCGAGTTAAAATAAACTATAGTTGAAAGTTGAATAACCAAGCATTTAAATAAATACAGCACCACTTTCATTAACGCATACCAAATTGAAAAATAATAACAAACACAAATAAAAAAGTTGTTTGCCACATTGAAGCTTTTTGCTTAATTACTTATAAGTTAAATTTATTTACCTCGTCATCTTTTCTTCTTAAATTTGCTTGAACTTCTTCAAGTTCATCTTGTCCTTCATTAGAAGACATTTTAAATCCTTCTCGTAACATTTTAAGTCCAAAAACAGCAAATAGAGCTGTTGATATGTAATATGTATATTCACGGGGTATAATTGTTGCTGCATATCCAAATAAAACTGTAAAAACAAGATAATTTTCAAAACACATACAATCATAGGATAATAGATACTATGAATAAATCATATAATTATTTTCTTCTTATAGACTAATGAGTTATGGAAATTCTTCTGTTATTGGAATTTTAAGTACGTATACGATTATACACAATTACAACAGCAATGGTTGACTGAAGGGAAATTGAAATGTGTATTTATAGGAGTGATTGAGTTTCACAAATACCTAGGAATTTAACAAAAATGAAATATCATTATACCTTTTTAACCATCTAAATTATAATATATAGGTACCTAAACTTAATTCATCATCATTAAAATATATACCTATTAAAGTAATACCAATATAATGTTTATACTTTAAGTAGTACCTACATGGTCCAATCAATTATAATTTGTATAGTATAATGTATGTTTTTATGCTTAAAATAAACCTTTAGACCTTTAATCTTTTACTATTAAAATGCTTTTTGTGTACAAAAGCCGACCATAATTTAATTTCGAAAACAGATTAGGTGAATAAATTCATTGCTTACCAGATAAGACTGTCATGAGTGCAAGAGCCGATATTGCACCAACAAACACCGTAATTCTCGAATGTCGCATGGCCATAATAGCAGCGATAAAAAAGGTCTTGTCACCCAGCTCCGAGACGATTATAACAGAGAGGGAAGCTACAAAAGCGTGCAGGAATCCCAGACTGACGACGGGAGCCGGTTTTGGGGTCTGTTCAGAGATTGGCAAATCGCCAAAGTTTGGAACCATCGTAGGATGCGGACCAACGTCTTCGTCCACTGGTATCGCGCGGACGGACGTGGTCATCACGACCAGCACAGCACAGCACAGCAGGATGATTCGCGCAAACATGATTTCGTTTCGAGCACGACACTAATAATATTATATGTTTACACAGCACACGGGTTTTATAAAAAAAATAATGGTCGCGAGCCGATCAGTACCTGTATAGTGGGCGACAAAAAACGCGAACACTTATCCGAGTTCTGGCGAGTATAAAAAACACGAACGCAAAAATCGGAACGGTGAAAAGCGAAAAATAATTAGTTACAACAATGACGGCGACGAAAAAGGCGCTAGAACAAAGGGAATAAAGACGAGTAGAACGTAACGATGGTCATTTCGAACGGGACGAAAGAGAGACCGTAAGCAGCAGCAGCAGCAGTCGACGCTGTGTGCGTTACTATCGCGCGCGTATAAAACCGAAACGCAACGAAATGAAATGCTCGCGACGTCCAATTGTCTGCGTAATTAACGCGAACGTACGTAACGAGGCCGCCTATGGTAAAGTGGCGCGTGCAACGGGCGCGGCGACACGAGAGCGGCAGGACACTTTTTACGCGCGCGTCGGTCTCGAAACTCCCCGTCGAGTGGTATATAGTACCCGCGGTTCTCTCGACGTGCGACGGCAACTCACCGATAACAACAATAATAATATATATTATAATCGGCGTACTCGAGGCAAGTTATTGTTTGTCGCCGCGCTCTCGGATCTTCGGCGGGCGATTAAACGTAACGTCGTCCGTTGCACGGCGATATCTGCGGACCGGGGCTCGAGTACGTCGCGGCGGTGCTCCACTCGAGCGTCATCGGTACACACGCGCTCGACCGTGTGATTGGCGGCGACCGTCGGACTTGTGTCTGTCACGAGTGATCGCGATTGTCGTTCGTCACAACGAATTATTAAAAACACTACGGCGGTCCGCGCGACTCGGCTGTTTGACGCTCACTGAGTACGAACGGCACGGCGCGCGCGGTCGGGTTACAGGTTACCGTGCGTGTGCCCGTGTCGTCGACGTGTGCCGGTGCTCGCGATTCCGCCGCCGTCGTCGGTCGTTACGTCGTCGACGTCCGGAAGGTCGGAATGATAACCGGCGGCGGCGGCGGCGGCACGATGATCTTTCGTCCGATCAGTGATATCGGCCCGGGGTTTACGCGCGGACGAGGAGGTTCATGGACGAGAATCGCCGGCCGCGCTTTTCTCACGCTTCCATGACGAAAGTTTCGGATCGAAAATATTGCAATCCGTCTCCGGGACTTGTCGCTCGGTCTAGGGTTTCGAAACGATCGGCTATTGCGTAACATCATTGTTAACGACGTACAAGCACGCGGTAAATTTTTTTTTCTTCTTTCGGTTTCGCCGCCCGTCAGATCCAACATCGTCGAATCGCGAATTTTCGATTTACCGACGATTTTTTTTCAATATCACTGGATTCCCGTCGATTTCCACGCTCTTCGCACTCGTTATTAACACACGATATTGTATTGCCGATCGAAAAACATTCACTTATGTAACTCGACCACCGAGGCAGTGGCCGTTTTTAGCGGGAAGCGATAGGAATAGGAACGGTGCTTTGCGTTACCACACATACCGCAAATTACCTGCCAAATAATAAATAAAATACGCAATACGCCAACCCAACCCATCCACCTTATACGTATATTTTTTTTATACGAGTCTGAAAATTAAAAGTTCGCGTTCTAATGATTGGGAGACAAGTGACACGTGACCGTCGTACTGTATAAACCGTTTTTGGTAACATTACGACGAACCGCACGGCACTGCAAAGTATCGTCGTACAATAAAAATAACTCACCATTAGTGACGTCAATACGACTTCTCGCCGCAGGCGATAATCGATAAGTATATGTAGGCTCGTGTGTTTTTATATTGTTTTTAATTTTACGCCTGGTCGTTTTTCCCTTTCTATTCGCGTTTCTAGCGTCGTGGTTCGTGATTAAATATTTCCATAACATTGAAATGTTTTCTTTGTGTTCGATAATTAGATAGTAGACGCGCATGAGATGCGCTCGAGTGTTGCACACATGTATGCTCAATAAATACGGCGCACTTCTCGTGTTTCCGTAGTAGCGTATAAATAATAATTCATCTTATCGTACCGAATACTGACTTTCGTGAAGTTTGATAAGACTTGTTTACGGCGGAGTCGCAGAATCTGTTAATCGTACCTTGCAATTTTTTTTTGACTTTTTTTCCATTACGCAACGTCGTAATAGTGTGATCGATGAACGTATGGTTTGACATTTTTCAGTTGGTGGTTTAAAAATGGGTATTATTACCCAACCACCAAAAAATGTTCCAATTTTATTACCATAATTTTGAACTCGCTTGATGATTATTAAACTATAAAAATAATTTTTTTTTTTTTTATAATTTACTCACCGGTAACTGGTAATTGATCTGTGCTTACCATTACTTTGTTATTGTTTATAACATGCATATTGTTACCTACCAGATACCGGGTGACGGTCTGTTCAAATCGACACCCGCCCCTAACTTTTTGGCGGTTCAGTGAATTCAAAAATACTATATCAAACCGCCTCTGCGTATGGTATGAAAAGCAAGAGAAGTTCCGCTTCGACGTAGGACTTTGGTAGATTAAGCCGTAATAAAATATACAATTCGATCACATTATTGGAATTGGAAATAGTAATTTTCTTTACACACAAAACAAAACACGACTGTCAATTGTGAAAAATGTCAGGACATTTCTTTACCAGTGAAATTGGTAAATATTATAGACACCGGTCTTGGTGGTTTAGCGAGAGATCGTCGTAAAGAAAACGCAAAACGAACGTAGGTCTGGTCCCGACGAGTACTAAGACTTGTGACTATAATTCTAATTTTAGGAGGTATAGCGTCCTCCTGTATAATAAGATTGTATTAAAATTTTACATGCCAGTACATATCGGGTCTTGGAGGTGCAGGATCTTCACATGTGCAGGACCGGATCTACATATACCCATAAGTAAAATAAGCATTGCTTACGAGCCTCGAAAACGTTCGGTATATAAAACGGTCTGGTATTTAAAAATATATTTTACGATTACGGCCGATCATTGATCGGTTATGTCTCATCTACAAAAATAGTAATTTTAATAGTCTGATCTTTTATCTCTACACTGTAAAATATAACGTAATTACTTACTATTACATTTAAACAAGATGATAGTTGAGTTTAATATCAGTTTTGTGAATACAGTCAAATTTTCTAAATGTTAAAAGATTATTATCATGATTATAGATAATCTACAGCCTCGGTTATTATGTTTATATCTTTCTCTTATGTACATTAACTGTGAAACATATTTTTCCCGATTAAAAACACTAGACTTAAAATGAAAAAGCTAGAGAAAAACAGTTATGTATGAATGAAGTGTGTATACAAGTTGACTAATATTATAATAAATATAAATGTTTATACCTATAATTTTAAAATTTATCAGGCAGATTAAATGTTTTTGATTCAACGCGAATATATTTTAAACATTGTTTATACTTATAAATAAAATTATGAAATAAAACAGTTTTTTAATTTTTAGTTCACTCCTGCCACCTAAAAAAAAAAATTAATTGAATAAAGTCTAGATACAATACGAGCCCAAGAATCTTAATAATATATTAATATATATATTTTTTTTTATTCGTGTTTTATTGATTTAGTTATCAAACGAGCTCATCTTAATTAATTGCTGAAAAGATAAGCCAAAATGTTATAATGATCACGTCTAATAAACGACCACCTATATAATTTAACGGTCAGTAATTTCTCACCCCCCCTAGAAAGTTAAAAGAAACATTCAAAACATATTAATACCTCTACACAGCGGAAGTTCTAAATAGAAGGTCACAACTACATAATATGTGTTTCAGACAAAAAATTATTAAATTATTTTCAGTTTGATGGCAATTAAAAATTCTATGATTCAAATTACAGCTAGTTATGTTTTACGTTTTATTATTTATGATTTAGATGCCAGATAATATACATTGTGTTTTAAACAATTAATATTTATCTAATATCGACATGATGATTCCTATCATTTAATAGAAATCCATTGAAATACTTGATTTCATCAAAGTTTAATTTTTTACCATTTATAAATTTTTGTTTTCAAGTCAAAACCGTGGAAAAAATCATAAAAACCACTGTGAAATTAATACAGTCCTAGTTTCACTCACGTTTTAAAAATAAGGAATAAAAATATATTAATACGTCTTTTAAATATTCAATAATTGAAGTTTAAGTTTGATTATTATTTATAATACGCGTATAAATAGTACTGTATCAGTAAATAAATTAAAAAATCTTATCTTGGGTGTTGGTTGTAAACTTATGAACAAATAAATGTGATGTAAAATGATTACCCAATTTTATTTGTAATGTGTATCTGAATAAAAACTAAGCACAAAATATATCAGTGAACAAATCGAATTTCACATAATAATTATGTTATACTTATGCATTTGTTCACTTCAAACATCATTCTAATTTGAATCTAAACAGTTATCATCAAGAAATAATTTACTCCTATTAATGACGTCAGTCCCATAAAGGTAATAGACCAACCATATCTGAATAACTTTCATCATATTTATTGTTGGTCTCTTTGATAATGATCATACGAAAGTTTCATTGTATCACAGAACAAGTTTTGTAGTTTAATAAATTCTGTTGTTATTGGTAAATGTTAACTATAACTATTTTATACGTCAGTTTAGTTTTATGTTTCAATTTCAGACAGTAAACAATCATGTCATATGTGTGATCATCGAGGTCACAGAGTTTGAGCCAAGCTAGTTTGACTGTCGCAATTTCAGAGTGGATATACGATCACTGTCATTTAAAAATATAACAGTTGAAGCAAATCAGGATAAGAATCTAAAAAAGATCATTGATAAAATGGCATATAAGTGCTCTTTCAACATAAATACCATATTCCCAGATAATTCATTATACATAAACATGGATCATTCTTCAATCAATAAACAATGCCATTGGTTCTCCGGGAAAAAGGCACGGTGTGAGTGAAAAAGCATTTCACACTATGCTTATCTGTTGCACTCGAGCATTGTTTTAGTTTTCTGCCAAACTTATATGGATTGAATCCCAAACATTTGACTACACTAATATTTTGTTCTTTTACTACTTTAAAATAATATAATATTAATTGTTTTGAGTAAATAAATAAGATAAACATTTAAAATTAATTGATTTTTTAGTATTGAATAATGAAATTAAAAATATACAATTCAAAGTTGTAATTAAAAGATTATAAATTATCAAACAAAAAATTAATTGAATTGTTAAGTGTTTATAATATTAACAAATTCATGGCCACAGCACAACACATAGTTGTTTTAAGGCGGATCGCCGCATAAAAAACAACTTCTAAATGTGCATAGTTTTTATATGATGTATATTTAAAATTGTGTCAACTTAAGTTGACGTGAGTTTTTCAAACAGATGGCCATGGATAAAACTAAATGTCAACTGTTGTTGACATGGTTTTCATCTATCATCAATTAAATTTATCATCACTAAAACCCGCAATGTAATGTAAATTGAATACCTCTTTTGTAGCCCGTGTAACAGTAGTATAAAAGAAAAATATATAATATTGAAAATGCTATATAATATATAATAAGTACACCAATCGATATGTAGAGAGAAAAACCATATTACTGTTATATTATATTAGAATAAACTAATATCAAATAATTCCAGTTAAAAAAAAAAGACCCCATATTGTCAACTACTCGTATACTTGACATGAGTTTACTCAAATCGAATTTCAACTATTGTTGACACATGGCCGTGAACGTGTTAAAAACTTTTAATTTTAAACAAGAATTAAATGTAGAAAAAAAAAATTATTGTCCTATTTGAACAAGGTATTAATATTAGATATGCAGAAAACAAACGCAATTAAAACAAACTGGCTGTCGAAATGTTTTAGATTTTGTTGGGCCATATTTATAATTTAATACCCAATAATTTAGCTGACATAAAATTAGTATAACTTAAAAGGCTCATCACTAATACCTTATTATTAAATCTTATTTAATTTTATTGTTGTCATTTTATATTTTAAATCATATTATATTCTCTTTACTTAAATTGGAAACATTTAATATTTATACATTTTTTTGAGATGTAAATAACTCTGGGCCTCCAGACCCAATAATTTCTAAAAAGATTTTAAATAAAAATTAAAATAATATTTTAAATTAAATATTTTGATTAGCTTTATATTGTACAAATAAAATTTTAATTTTCAGAATAAAATATTATATAATTAATTTTTAAAACTAAATTTCTAAATTTAGAGTCATAATATATTTAAATATCACATATATATATATAATATATATAAAATAAATAGAATCATACAAATATTTTATACAATAATTAAGAACAAGTCTGAAATAGATAATTTATACTGTTAAGTAAATTACATTTAATAATTCGTAACTACCAATATAAAGTAAAAATAGTTATTGTTTAAATTTAAATTTTAAAGTTTTATAAAATTAAACTAATATTCTAGGTATAAAAATCTTATAACCCCTCCCCAAAAAAAGGTAATGAGAAATGTTGATTAGGTAAAAATATTTTTGATAATTTTATCGACATTAAATTTTAACTAAGAGATCAATTAATATTTGGAACCTTGAGCTTACATTGAATTATTTATGTCTATAGGACCCTGCGGAATCCACATGACACAAATTGTCAACTGACAAAGCTGCACTTACTATTGGGCTTACTTTATTATCAGTACCATCAAAATTTGCTCAACTGTCTCAACTGTCAAAAGTCTATGCATCATGGAATTAACTGCTTTTGTAACCATGCTTATGATTATATCACCAGATATTTCATCTCTAACGGTGGATAGTTCATCTTCCAGTTTCTAAAAAAATATTGAAAATCATTATTCATAACATTCATTAATTACAGTTGTATTTATTTACTTTTTATAAGATGTGATCATTTCTTCTCTAAAGATGGCCCTAAGAATAACTTAAACTTTGTTGTTAGGCTGATTCAAACATCGAGCTGCTGCCATTATACTTGCACATATTTACCAATATCAGAAACTAGTTCACCTAAAACAGATATTTAGTTTTTTTTATAAAGAATACATTATGTAAAAAGTACCATTTTTTGTCATCAACATCAAACTTAAAACATAAAGCATTTAATTAATCAAGATCAAAAAACTTAAAATTTTAAATGTCTTTTAAAAAGCACAAAAAGTAAAAATCTTTTGAAAATTATATCATCTTTATAGAATGGTCATATAAGTATAGGGTGAAAATTTAAAATCCTTAAAATTATTACTTTTTGAGTGACATTATTAAATAAAATTAAAATTTATAAAATAATAAAACACATTATTAGATAATAAAGCATTGTCTACAATGCCAATAAAAAAATAGAATCAAAATTCATCAAATTCAGGCCCTAATCATTATATGCATTGATCAACATTTTCACTGTAGTAACAACCTTTTGGAGGAAGTGATCTTTTGTTTCATATGCTTATACCAATGTTTTATGAGGGCCAAAGATAAGGAGACTAAAAACATAAATTAGTATAGTCATAAAGGTTATAAAATGTATTAAAGGCTAAGGTTTAAAATACTGCATTATTGCATATATTTTAAACAAAAAAAAACAAAAATAAAAAATATCACTAGACAATTTTTAGTTTCACAAGTATATCATAATTTATAATGTGACTCTTTTCCGGAAACGTATGTGTGCGACTGCAATAGATTAATTTTGTTTAATCTATGGTGACTAAATTATTGACTTTAACAAGATGGATACACCTTGGGCCTAAGATATAAGCCTTGGGCTATAAGATATTCTTATCTTTAATATATGTATGTCATAAATATTTAAACCACTTAAGGTATATAGATAACTAGAAGTCCATGATTAAAACATGTTTCTTTAATTTCCAATTCATAATTTTGTTTTAATAACTAATTATTCACAGTTGATAAATGGGTAGTTATTTTGTAAATTTCAACCTATTTTATTTATTCAATACTTTTTTTATTCATATATGTTCAATGAAATGCAGTTTTAAAGTGAATTAAAAATTAATGATTTTTATTTGTCAGTTTAATAAATTAAGTAATAAACTCAAAAACAATATGAAAATTATCTTAGTTTATATGAAACGAAAAATAATATTATACTGGTTTTTAAGAGTCTGCTTTATAAGTAGTATTTTAGTCATTGGTGTTGTTGCATATATTTTTATGTTACCTAAAATAATTTACATAAATTCAAATGACATTTCAAATTATTTAATCAAGACTAGTGGCGATGAATATAAACTCCTGAATCTAAAATCATGCTCAATGGCCGAAATCAATGAAGATGCAAGTCTAATAAATGTTCAAAAAACGGTCAGTGAAAAACAACTAGATAGTATTAAACAGCACATTTCATTAGGTGGTGAATGGATGCCAACACAATGTATATCTCAACACCACACAGCAATTATTGTATGTTATCGAAACCGAACTGAACAACTTCAAGTATTTTTATATCATATGCATTCGTTTTTAAGAAAACAAAATCTACATTACCAAATATACGTCATAGAACAAACATTTGACGCTGAATTTAACCGTGGAAAGTTGTTTAATATAGGTTACAGAGAAGCAACATTACGTTCATCAGCTAGATGTTTCATTTTTCATGATGTAGATCTAATGCCGGAAAATATAAATAATATATACGGGTGTAACAGCTGTCCACGGCATATGAGTACTAGTATAAATGTTTTCAATTATAATCTACCATACTATGCTATTTTCGGTGGTGCTATAGCAATGACCAGACAACAATTCTATGAAATCAATGGATTTTCAAATGTGTTTTATGGATGGGGTGGAGAAGATGATGACATGTTTAACAGAGTTTATCATAGTGGCTATAGAGTTTGTCGATATCCATCATATATATCAAGATATACAATGTTATCACATGATAAAGAAATACCAAATGAAAATCGAATGAAACTATTGACAAATGGCCCAGAACGATTTAAAACAGATGGTGTGAATTCTGTTACCTATAATTTAATCAAATATGAGGAATTACCATTATATACAAGAATATTAGTCAGTGTTTAAATGAAATATAGAATGTATAAAGATGTTGATATTAAAACAAATAATTTATTAATTTTGTTTGTAACTTTATTTCATCATCTTCATCATCACCTTCAAATAACTATTCCTGAGTAATCCAATTCCTAAATTCGAGCCTTTCAAATTACCTATGTTCTTTTCAATATAAATAGAATTTTTAATTTGCTTTGTGAAACAATTGTGAAATATGTACTAACACAAAATACATTTTACTGAAGTTTAATAAATAATTGATAATCATAGAAAAATAATATGAAAATAGTAGTATTTTTTTCATCAGAGTGATAATTTTCATTAGATTAGATATTTATATTAATACTTCATTTTAATTTATAATTTGTATATCATTGTAATTTACAATTAAAATTCAAAATGTCTACAAAAATTTAAATAAAAATAAATTTAAGTTGTTGACATGTATTCAATATTTGTAGTTAAAATATATTAGTTATAAACTTATATACAATATTGGTTATAGTCTTTTCAGTGAACTAACACACCAGAGCACAAATAAAATATATCTGTTCTTTGCATCTCTATATGATATCAATACTTCTATAGTTATCACACAGAAATCATTCACCACGCATCAACCGGTCGAAACTGACGAGATATGTAGTGCTACAAACAAGGCTGCATTAAAGCTCGTTGCGTTACTTGAACAGATTTTGTCCTAGGCAATCGCTCGACTAATAGACTACACATGCAAAACTGGGTTCTCTTATTAGACAGCCTAATAGGTGTGTTTAGGTAAAGTTAGATTACAAGAAAAGAATAATGCTTACAATAACTAAATAATTAATTAAGCAATTAAGTAATTAAGTGAATCGATTTCCTACCTGATAAGACTGTCACGAGTGCAAGAGCCGTTATGGTGTCATCAAACATTGCAATTCTCATACGTCACGCGGCCATTATGGCAACCACGATGAAATTGATCTATTTTGTCATGATGGCAGCGATGAAAAACATCTCGTCACCTAGCTCCATGACGATTATAATAGAGAAATACTACGGAGACGCGCAAGGATCTCAGACTGACGGGACCCGGTTTGGGGGTGTGTTCGGAAGACGGCAAGTGGCCAAATTTTGAAGCGATCGGAAGAGGAAGTCCGCAGTCTTCGTTCACTGGCATCGCGTGGACAGACGTGGCCATCACGAGACCGGTATGGCGCAACACGGCACGGCGATTCGCGTGGATATTATGATTTTGTTTCGAGCAAGACACTTATAGTATTAGATATTTACACGCACGAGTTACAAATATGAAACGACAGTTGCGAGCGGAGTACCTATACGTACGAGCACTAACGGTACGCGACAAAACACGTGAACGTCAATGCGAGTTTAGCCGAGTCCAAAAAACACGAACGAAAAATCGGAACCCAAGATGAAACCAGAGATTCGAAACGATCATGTCACATTGTTTATATTATTCTGGTGAAAAACTTATAGGTAGGAAAATTCGTGTAATGTTTTGATGACTATCAGAGTGACAAGATTTTCGGGATGATAATAATCGACCGCCGCCGATCGCGATTGCAATGGTTTTTTGTTCGGCCAGTGATAGCAGTGACCCAGTCATGCCAGCCGGCGTGGCTGGAGGTGTTTCATGGACTAAATTTATAGTTTTCCAACAGTAAGCACTTCCATGAACGTTCGAAACCCAAAGGCCGAAATACTGGTACTGGACAGAGAGAAAGAATGTGAGGATCCGTCCGGGTCTTCTTCGTGTCAAAGCGGACGTATCAATTACATAGTTTGTGTTTCGAAACGACACGTTTGAAATTCGTGTACACAATACAGTTGATTATAAATACTATATTTATAAGTTATAACGAATGATAATTTACCGTTGAATCTGTTTTTGTTTTCGCGATGCTGTTCGTTTTTTAAGCCACCTAAACGGCCAGTGGCCATTGGTCAACTATTAATAGAGTAAATGTTTCTTTATATATAATATTCAGTATCTTAAAATGTTATCTCACTGGCCAATTCGAATCACTGACAAAACCATGGACACAATATATCCAGAGGCGTATTTAGAAATGTCTTATAGTGAGCATAAACAAAAAAATTCAAATTGAAATTATACATATATAATATACGAGTATATAATATTATGTAGTTATAAGTTATCTCATATTTATTATTTTCCATTCAAAATAATGTCATAATTTATAGCCAAATTAGATTGAAACATAACATTTTATTAGTAAAACATATTTTCAAATGAAATTTTAGTATTTATAATGACTGGAGTGTTTATTATTTTATATATCGACTTCTTCCCCTGGTAATAAATACGGTGAATAAGGAAGGCACTACAGTGCCCCTTGTGCGCCCCTGAATATAACCATATAATGTTATACATATTGTGTGTTTAATCTATGGCAAAACTGACATTACGGCCCAAACAAAATTGTTTTAAATATCAATATTTAAATTATTAATATGTTGGTATTTAATATCTATACAATTGTAACAAATGAAGTGTATTAATGTAAATTAATAGGCAAATTTAAAATAATTCATAACCTATTTTTTAGTAAAATAGTACTCAAATTTAATTTATATGCTCTTTTCTTGTTAGGTAAAATAGTTGTCTTAACTCTAAGTTATTTTATAAAAACAAATGATTAATCCAGTACAGCAACTAAAAAATACTCCTGAATTTCTCGTTAACCTAACTCAAAGGCTCCAAATTTTAACTTAGTTGTTTAACATTTCTTCCAATGTGGTTTTTTTCTATTTGCAAACAAAACTGTATTATCAACACCAATATTGACACTGATCAGAGAAGCAGGATTTCTAATAACATTTATAATGCAATTGTTTCATAATTAATTATGATTCTATCATTTCTCTCTAAAACAAAATTATATTGTTACAGTTGAGAATATCGTTGTAGTTCTCAATGAATTTCTTATAATGTAAAATATAAGTACCTAACAAAAATAAAATAATAATATATATATATGTTATTAATCAAAGTCTAAATATTGAAAGTTTTCTTTTTAATAGTTGGGATGTGAACAATACTGTTTTTACTGTATTGATAACTTTGGTAATATTACAGACTGCACTTCGTTTGGAAATTATACTCAAATATCGCTCAAGTTGTCTTCCAGTTTTGTGTGAATTGAACTTGAAATTGACGAGTAATTTCATAAATATTTTATTCTTTTACTACACATACGTGTAATAAGTATAATAATTGTTTCGAATAAAGATTTCGATTCTTTTGTGTTGAAATATAACAATATGTTCAACCAATTGGTTAGCTTTCTTATTCAAAGAAACATTTTAATTTTAAGAATAAAATATTATATAATTAATTTTTAAAACTAAATTTCTAAATTTAGAGTCATAATATAGTTAAATATTATTTATATATATATATATATATATATATATAAAATAAATACAGTCATACAAATATTTTATACAATAATTAAGAACAAGTCTGAAATACATAATTTATACTGTTAAGTAAATTACATTTAATAATTCGTAACTACCAACATAAAGTAAAAAAAAGTTATCGTTAATATTTAAAATTTAAAAGTTTAATAAAATTAAACTAATATTCTAGGTATAAAAATCTTATAACCCCCCTCCCCCAAAAAAAAGGTAATGATAAATGTTGATAAGGTAAAAATATTTTTAGTAATTTTATTGACATTAAATTTTAACTAAGAGATCAATTAATATTTGGAAACTTAAGCTTACATTGAATTATTTATAGCCATGGGTACCATGCAGGATCCATACGACACAAATTGTCAACTGACGAAGCTGCACTAACTATTGTGCTTACTTTATTATCAGTACCATCAAAATTTGCTAAACTGTTAAGTCTATGCATTATGGAATTAACTGCTTTTGTAACCATGCTTATGATTATATCACCAGATATTTCATCTCTATCGGTGGATAGTTCATCTTCCAGTTTCTAAAAAAATATTGAAAATCATTATTCATAACATTCATTAATTACAGTTGTATTTATTTACTTTTTTATAAGATGTGATCATTTCATCTCTTAGGATGGCCCTAAGAATAGCTTGAACTTTATTGTTCGGTTGATTAAAACATCGAGCTGTTGCCATAATACTTGCAGTAAGAGGCCCATTTTTACCAATATCAGTCATTAATTCAACAAAGTTGGGAGTTAGTCTAAAGGGAACTGGACGATTAGATACTAGTTCACCTAAAACAGATATAGAATTAGTTTTTTTCATAAAGAATTCGTTATATTATGCTAAAAAGTACCTTTCTTGTCGTCAACATCAAACTTGAAGTATGAAGCATTTAGTAAACCAGAATCTTGATGTATATACATCATATCGGGATTAAGTCTGGTAAGATGTAATACATATTCGGCCAAACATAGTAGAGACAACTGAAGAGTTAGCTAGAATTTAATTATACACAATAAATTTTACATTACCACAAAAACATTTACTATTTTCTATTCTAACCATTTTTCGAAATGTCCAATAATCTGTAGGTGAAGCATATGTTAGTGTTGTCCAATTTTTTAATGTATCACTTGGACAATAATTTTGTTGTACTTCTAAAAATACATCTAAAAGCATTTGGATATTTGCTTGACTTCCTTGATTCTAGAATAATCATTAAATAATTAGGAAGTTGTTATTATTATTTTTAATTAATTTGTATTAAATTACTTGAATATTAGCTAAACGTTGATAGTA
This sequence comes from Drepanosiphum platanoidis, assembly GCA_948098885.1. NCBI lineage: Eukaryota > Metazoa > Arthropoda > Insecta > Hemiptera > Aphididae > Drepanosiphum > Drepanosiphum platanoidis. The sequence continues at coordinate 27,208,479 of OX402530.1, forward strand.
ATGTTCAATACAATCATCATAAGGTTGAGATGTACTCATAGACTTAAAAATATCAAGTAACGACAATGATGAAGGATTATCTTCCACAAGTCGTTGTTGAGGGGAAACAGCAACAACTCTAGGCACTGTATAATATAAAAATCTACGGGATGTTTCCTAAAAAAAAAAAATTGATATAATTTGAAATTTTTTATCGTTTTGATTAATTTATTTATTATAGATACTTTTTGTTTTGTCAAGTAATGATTTAACATCCTTAGTAGTTGTAGAACTCGTTCTTCACGTCTTGTATCGCCTAAACCAGCATCATGCATCACCAAATAAGAATATAGTTTACCATTATGACCACGCATAACTAATCTTCTGGCTGAGGTGTTGTGTTTTTCAACTATTTGAACTCTTGGCATAAATCGAGCGATTTTTACATAATAGTGTGAATGCTATAACATATAATTTAAATTGTTAATTATTTTACTATTTAATATAAAACGAAATAAACTTTAAAACAAATTGTTAAAAATAAATGAAGCAAGACCATTCTGTAAGTATGTTCAATTTGCAGTTTTTTAACTGAAATTTAAAACAATTAACTACCTATAACTCCGTTATTATGACAATCGTGTTATCTTAATTAACTTATAATAGAGAGGAGTTTAATCACACCTTTGGAAGTAAAAATTCTCCTGGGATTTCAATTTCGGCAGTTTGAAGACTGAAATTACTTAAGAATCTACATTTTTCTTCAATTAAAAAGGATCTATAAAAATAAAACAATTAATAATGTACAGAATTATTAATTAGGTATAGTTTTAAGGTATATTACTTTGGTAGAAGCCTAATCTTAGTTTCTAATATTTTTATCCACTTTTTCATTTTTGATATCATATTATGTAATTTCATTGCTCCAGGTAAAGTAAAATCAAAATCAATAGAAAACTGTTGCTTCATTTTTTGAAAAACAGGATCTTGCATCGTTGTTTGAGTTCGTTTAGCTATACTCTCAGAACCCGAGCCTGGAAATGATCCTTTAGTTGATATAGCTGCAGTATTAGCAGCCATATTACTTGCTAATAATTCTGAAAATGAATGAATTAATTTGTAGATACAGTAAATATTCAAATTTTAAGCATATATAAATTTTTGAAATACCTATTCCAATACCAAAGGTCGATACCAATTTTTTAATGAAATTTAATGTGTGAGGAGTTATTTGAGCATCTGCAATAGATCCTCGACTGTCAAAAGCAATGTTATAACATTTTGCTAATCCAAGACGGAGTTGTCTTAATACCTCTTCGTACCAATTTTCTCTGAACCAAACCATCTAAAAATAAATTATAAAATAGCTTTAATCAAAACATAAAAAACATTAATCAACAATTAGTTGATTTTCTAGACTAAAAGGAATTTATTATTTATCTATATTACTAATTTCTAATCGATAAAATATAAAATATTAGAATTTTATTGCACAAATATAGTTTAAAGAAAAGATAAGTATAATTTATAAACGTTGATTTTAAATTAAATTTATATCTATTTTTCTCACATGAATACAATATTTGTAGGGCTAAAGTATAAAAAAGTGCATGTACACGAGTAAAAAAAAAAAATTTAAAGGCAGCAGAACCATTTCATTTGTGGTTGTTAAACTTTCAATGAAACCAACATATTCCAAATATATTATACTTATATAGTTATATATGAAAATAAAGTTAACCATACCACCAAATTATTACTGCAAACATAGATTTGTCAATTGATAATAATTTTACTTGAATCTATATAAATATTTACTTGATCAACTATGCCTTCTAAAGTTAGTACGATTGTTGGATGAACTTCGCGTTGTTGATGCATTACTTTAGAAAAACGAACCATAGCTGGTGTTGCACGCAAAGAAGAATCAGTTAGTCCTGTGCTTTGCGTAGATGTAGAATCTAGAAATAACTCTAATTAGTAGTTATAGACATTAAGATTTTCTTATTATTAATCAATACTTTGTGAAGTATCATTAGTTTGTGATTGCTTGTTAGCAGCAGCTAATAATTCAGAATTTTTACAGCGCTCTCTGTATTCAATCTTATGAGTAAAATATAGTGTTCTAGTTGGGAAATACACGGCTTGCGGATATAATCTTCCGACCTACAAATTATAAATTAATGATTAATTAACATTATACATAACTTTAAAATCAAATATCATACTTGTATCAACAAATTTTGTAATAAAGAACCTCCATCGCTCGCCAATGTTGTTAATAATTGCGGTACCCAAGGTAGCCACAAGGCGGGAGGAACTCCATTGAAATGCGTGTCAACTGTACTAAGCAACGAATATTCTTTATCGTCATAAGTCAATAACCATAGAACTTTAGCTAAATATTTCCGGTATTTAGATTCATTTTGTTGACGACAAGCCTGAAGGAAACAAATAATCGCAGCCACACCCGTTTGCATTGTTTGATTTGGATAACTTTTAGTAAAGTATTCTTCCATATATTCGCCCCATAGAGCCCATGCTTTTACCATTGAATCGTGTAACTGGACAGCTGCTGAAAACGCTTTGTGTGCTTCTTCAGATTTACCTTAATTGTTCATTAAATAAATGTTATACATAATGTTGATAATCAATAATAATATTGTACGAAATAATAAAATTACCAATTTGTCCAAGAAGCATTCCTTTTAATGCGTAAAATTCAGCAGTCATTTCACTTTGGAAGAATTTTAAATTTGTTCTCTCAATAGCTTCCAAGCACTAAAATAACATGGAATAAATTATACAGCCTACCCAGCGAGCTTACTTACAGTAAACTAAATACAATAATAATAATTACATCTTGTATTTCATGTTTATTGGATGATATAGATGCCATTTGCATATAACATTTTACTTGTTGCCTAATTTTATGGAAACAATCAACCACGGGTACATTGGGAATTGTATATAATCGAGATAACGTTTGAAGACAAACTCCAGTTAAATTGTGTTTGCGGCTAACTTTGCCAAAGTGAATTATAGCCTGAAAAGAACAAGATTAAATAACTCATCAGAACTACTAGGGATAACTTTTAATGAATTTACTTGAGCAGAAGCATGAACGCCTAATACAGCATTTGTGGATTGTTCAGGCCGTGAACAATATTCAATAACAAATTGGTAATGATGCTGTCTCCAAACAAATACATCACTCCAATGACTTAAATCATCAGCTACAACCGGTAAACGATTTTTCCATGTTTTTAAAATAGCCTTCATATTATGCAATGAATTGTTTGTATCTTTTTCTTGCAAACCCTGGTGAATTTGAGCAGCCTCGGATAATTCCATTATCTAAAATAACAATAAAATTTAATATTTTACATAATATTTCGATATCACATATTAACAAAAGAAAATTGTTATATATTGCAGGAAATATTTATAAAAAGAACTTTTTCAATTATTATATTTTTAGTTTTTATCACTTATAATTTTTACAATACTTATACTAACTATTTATAATCATGAATCAATGATAAAATATTATGTTGTATACCTCTTATTAAAATTAAATTGTAGACAACAAATTTCTTGTAAGTAAATATTTAGGAGAAGAAATTGAAAAATTATTTGAAGGAACTATGCTCCCCTAACCCTCTTTGATCATCGCATGTTGGGACCAGGTCTTCTGACCGAATACATTAAAAAAAATGTATAAAAACCAAATACACATCATGGGATCAGGACCTCAAGGAGAGAGGGGTGGAAGTCAGTGGATCACTAAAAATTTTACCAATGGTACCGAACTTTAAAAAACCTGTTCAGGAGTCCCATGTCGGGACAAAGAGTGTAATTTCTCTTATTTAAGTATAAAACTGTACATTATTAATAAGAAACTTAATAATTTATGTTGTATTCTTTAAAATACAAATTAACTTCGAACTAAATCTAAAGATTAATAGTAATTATATAATAATAATTATCTCGTACGAGAGGGAGGCGAACACAGTTTAACTATAACTGCTATATAGTCCGGTCATTTAAGCTCTAAAATCGATGTTTTGAGGAATTAAATCGGAAAGTTTTGAAACTTTGCAAAAAGTTTGGTTATAGGCTCCTGATAAACCGAAAAAAGTCGCCATCCCTCCGAGGTCCGGAAGTGTCCGCCATCTTGGATTTTATGTGCGATTTTTCAGTTTTTTAAAATTATCTTTGAAAATAATAAATTTATTTCAAAAATACTTCTGTGCAAAAATGTAGCTGACAAAATTTTAAGCAAATATGGTTTTATTATTTTTTTTGTCGCTTGAATAGATTAAGAGCAAAATTTAACCAAGTGTAATAATATTGGACGCGGCGCGTATTAATACTATACACGTATATACATAGGCTGCGCGTAGGCGGCGCGCCGCACTCGTGTCCACTATAGAAACGCAATATTCACGTTAGGTCATTATCAATAATTTAAATATTATAATTATATATGTACACCGCATATTTAATTATAATATTTAAATTATTGATAATATATAAACGTAAATCAATAATAATGTTTATCTATATTATTACACTTGGTTAAATTTTACTCTTAATCTATTCAAGCGACAAAAAAAATAATAAAACCATATTTGTTTAAAATTTTGTCAGCTACATTTTTGCACAGAAGTATTTTTGAAATAAATTTATTATTTTCAAAGATAATTTTAAAAAACTGAAAAATCGCACATAAAATCCAAGATGGCGGACACTTCCGGACCTCGGAGGGATGGCGACTTTTTTTTGGTTTATCAGGAGCCTATAACCAAACTTTTTGCAAAGTTTCAAAACTTTCCGATTTAATTCCTCAAAACATCGATTTTATGACTGGACTACAAGTGCGATTGTGTGAACTAGTGATGGGCATAATCGAGATATATAATCGAGATATCTCGATTATGAAAAACAATCGAGATATTTCGATTATAAGTAAAATAATCGAGTAATCGAATAATTTCGATTATGAGTAAAATAATCGAGTAATCGAATAATTGCGATTATGAGTAAAATAAAATAATCGAATAATTTCCATTATGAAATTAAAGTAATCGAATTTTGAAATATTTTGAATTATTATCTTGTAATTGATTTAGTATATTTTAAATCTGAAAAATTGTATACAATAAACATATAGACATGACACATTACAATTTTTAACGTAGTATAATTATAATATGTATTTATTAGTTATTACCAACCCCTATTTTTCACAAAAATTCGTACTACACATCTTTTAATGTACCATATGAAAAGTAAAATTTAATTAATAATTATTTACTAAAGTGTAATTTTTTGATTCTCTCAATACGTAATAATAGTCATTCTTATCATACGAATAAACGATTTTAATTTCGAGTGATTTTTCAGAGATTCTCTCGATTACTAATCATTCGATTATTCTTATCATAGGAAAAAACGATTTTAATTTCGAGTGATTTTTCGAGAGATCTCTCGATTATGAAAATGTCTCGATTACTAATCATTCGATTATCGAAATCATTCGATTATGCCCATCACTCCGTGATCCCGGCGCGCTTCTGTTATCCTTGTTCTCTATCATATTATGACTTGCCTTATCTCTATATGGATAACATTGTTCATGGAATAGAATGATGCGAATTATATTTTGCTTCATGGATTATTTAAACGTATTTTTCCTTATCTCCGATTGCGAATATTTTTTTTATTAAAATCACATCACGAGCAGCTTAAAAAACCCGTGATTAAAATCATCTATTTATTTTTTATCAATTAATTATCAATCAATGACTAATTATTGATAATTGTTAGATAAAGGCCAATTATTTTGTACATTTCCATCCATTTCGTCTGATTAATTTTTCTATTCAAAAATACTCAACAAAGTAAAAAGTTCTATAATAGAGTGCATCGAAGTTAACCATTTTTGATTCGTCAGTTCAATAAGTGAAGTAATAAACTCAAAAACAAAATGAAAATTATCTTAATATATATGAAACGTAAAGTACTATTGTATTGGTTTCTAAGAATTTGCTTTATAAGTAGTATTTTAGTCATTGGAATCGTTGCGTATATTATTTTGTTTCCTACAATAATTTACATAAATTCAAATGACATTTCAAATTATTTAATCAAGACTAGTGGCGATGAATATAAACTCCTGAATCTAAAATCATGCTCAATGGCCGAAATCAATGAAGATGCAAGTCTAATAAATGTTCAAAAAACGGTCAGTGAAAAACAACTAGATAGTATTAAACAGCACATTTCATTAGGTGGTGAATGGATGCCAACACAATGTATATCTCAACACCACACAGCAATTATTGTATGTTATCGAAACCGAACTGAACAACTTCAAGTATTTTTATATCATATGCATTCGTTTTTAAGAAAACAAAATCTACATTACCAAATATACGTCATAGAACAAACATTTGACGCTGAATTTAACCGTGGAAAGTTGTTTAATATAGGTTACAGAGAAGCAACATTACGTTCATCAGCTAGATGTTTCATTTTTCATGATGTAGATCTAATGCCGGAAAATATAAATAATATATACGGGTGTAACAGCTGTCCACGGCATATGAGTACTAGTATAAATGTTTTCAATTATAATCTACCATACTATGCTATTTTCGGTGGTGCTATAGCAATGACCAGACAACAATTCTATGAAATCAATGGATTTTCAAATGTGTTTTATGGATGGGGTGGAGAAGATGATGACATGTTTAACAGAGTTTATCATAGTGGCTATAGAGTTTGTCGATATCCATCATATATATCAAGATATACAATGTTATCACATGACAAAGAAACACCGAATGAAAATCGAATGAAACAATTGAGAAATGGCCCAAAACGATTTAAAACAGATGGTGTGAATTCTGTTACCTACAATTTGATCAAATATGAGCAATTACCATTGTATACAAGAATATTAGTCAGTGTTTAAATGAAATATAGAAGTTAATAATTCAGAGAATAAGCCATCAAGGAATCAGCAAAAATGGCGCCATCAAATTTTGATACATGTCAAGTAGTATTGCAGTTATTTAATATCAGCTATTAGATATGACATTTTAAATTAAATCAATACACAGAATTTAATAAGCTCATTTACAATTTAATTTTATCACCGCCTTCAGATAATTGTTCCTGAAGAAACTAAACACTAAGTTTCATACTATTAAATTATGTTTTTTTCAATATTTATATAATTTTTAATTTGCATCGTAAAACAATTGTAAAATATCTTTTGATATAAGAACAAATTTTATTTATGTTTTATAAATAAATGCTAATTATAATAAAAAATAAGTGAGAATAGTGGTATTTTTTAATCAGGGTGATATTAGATATATGATTATTGGAAATATTATTAGATATTTATAGTCATTATTCATATTTTACTTAAATTTATCATTTTTGTACTGTGATTTATAATCAAAACTCATCATTTCTACTTAAAAAAATTAATTAAGGTTGTAAACATTTACTTAATAATATTTTTAGTTAGCATGTATAAGTTATAAACGGAAGGATATTTTTATTATTTTCTTTCATATAGATCAATATTATGTGACGGGTAATTTATGATGTTTGAGTAATATTGATATTATTCATAAACATATATTATTTATCCTGATGAATAACAGTTAATGTTAAATTTAAAGTAGTTTTTGGTTACATGAGTAATATTAACTATACATAAAAAAGAAAGAAATGCACGCATTTGTGATTTTTTAACAACATATTTTTATACTGAATTATAATCACCAGAACTGATTTATTTATAACGAGTACTTACTTAATTAAAAAAAAAAGAAAAGAATATGAACTTATATTGATCATTTATTGACTAAATTTTACTAAATAAAACGTTTTATGTAAATGACTATATCTATCTATATTATAATATTTTCATTAAAATGTTTAATTGATTTTTGAAATAGAAAGAGATGTTTTATTGCTAAACAGTTATTTAGAATATAGCTAAATACAGAATATGACTCACGTTTACAATATTCAATATTTTTTAATATTATCCGTAACATAATATACATATATTTTATATACTATTTAATATTCACGTGTATTTATTTTTAGGTATATTTATTTATAATAAAAAATTTTATTTGTATGATTTTTTTTCTTTAAATTAGTAATAAATTACATATATGAATATGTATTATTCACGATGAAAAACTTTATCAACAAATCATTAATATTTACTAGGATAAATAATATCCTTTACTTTTTTTTTCTTATAAGAATAGAAAAAAGTTAAATATAAAATATTCTTATTAAGTGTTTTCGCAGCAAAAGAATTGCGTCCCGATAATATTTAACAACTAAACTAATTTTGTCCTATGTTTTCCTTCCTTTTTAATACAGACTTTTATAATCTAAACTATATAGTCATAGAGACTAACTTTTGAATTTTCTAAAATACTAAAATATCTCGAAAAATTGATTAAATAGATTGAAACAGTAAAACTTTTGTTTTTTAACAATTAGCATATCACTAATCGCAATTTTTATTTTGGGGACACAATTCGTATGCAGCCTTTATTTTATATTAAACCTTACCTGTTGGGATGCTTGAAGATACGGCAGATGTATATGTGATACAATGTGAGGTAATCGTCTCCATTCTCTAATTACGTGTATACTTGCCATTTCTACATTCCGAGTTACATATGGTAAATTTGGTTCATCGGGATGACAAATTGCCAAAAATCCTCGGTACAAATACATCTGATAAAAAAAATTCACAAATTATTAGCAATACATGATTTATACTCGTTTTCATAAATAATACAAAAGATTATAAAACGTAAGTAAAAAGAACAAAAATTATTTTTTTCAATACCTTCCATAAAAACTCTTTAGGACATGTATTGTCAACACAACTTAATGCTTCATTCATTACATGCCAATCAGGTATACGCCAAGCACTGTCTAGTATTAAAAATGGATTTAGATGTCCATTAAGTTTTGAATACTCTAGTAAAATATCCCATTGATTAAGTTCTTTTGAACATCTACAACACGAAATAAACGTAACACAAAATAATGTTATTAGTTTTATTACACAAAATAATGTTTGTAATAAAAATTAAATTTTCACCTTATCCATTGTGTTTCCCATAAACGTGATTCATTTAGAACCATAACCGATGCTGGTGAGCTGGAATATTCACTTTGATATTTTTCTATTAAAGATTCATATGTGGATAATGCCTGTTCGAATAGCCCTTGTTGTTCTAATGCAAGCGCTACTTTAGTTTCACGATATTGAGCATGTTTTTGCCATAAACCAGCCCACATATCTTCTTCTTTGAGCTGCTTATACATTTCTGATAAAGTGTCAAATACATCCTAAAAATAAAGATGTTGAAAAAAAAAAAATGAAAGGATGATCAATAATAAATACATTCATTAAAATTAAAACATACTCTCTGAGGAGATATTTCTGGTTCAAACTCATAACAATCTTGTTTAGACACTTCAAAATTATTATCAATCATCATTTTTTCCATTGACAATGTTATACGATGCCATAAATTATGAGATTTTCCAACATACAACATGACACTTGGTTTGAAATGTATTTTTGGTTGACATTGAAATAAGGCTTCAAAGAAGGTAGAAATAACACTTGGATGAACATCTCTTTGAACAACATGTATACCACTTACAATGAATTGATTTATTTCAGGCAATAATATCTAAAAATAACAATTTTGATTACAAATTATTATAAAAATTCTTAATATAGCATTAAAATTAAAATAAATGTTGTGTATTTACTGTCTTTTGTGTGGAATTTAATGATTCCCATATAGCAGGGAACAGAACAAGCCAAATTTTTTCAGCCAAATTTGAATCCATGTGACAAAGTTGAGCAATAGCTGAACAAATATCTCCAAGTTTCATTGTTTTAAGATTGTCCATAAATTTGATGTGTCTACTAATCAATGGTTCTAGTTTACCACCTTCAACTACTTCAATATTATCGGTCACCATTTGATCGGTATCCATTGGATACTCTGATTTCACAGCAATATCTTCATTAGTATTAAGGATTTCTTCCTTGAATGAAGAGTCACAATTATTGACCAATTCTCTGATTGTCGGCAATTTTGATGAAGTTGTTGAATTTGAATCTTTTAAAGTTACGGGTAGATCTAAAAATGTTTATTAAAAATTGTATAAATGAATATATATATATATATATTTGAATACATTTAAAGAATATAATTTCTTACTCGGATCAACTGTAGCTAATATTAATTCTATACATTGTTTTATCCAGTAATGAGTCATCATAGGTTCCCAATTTTGTGAACTTACAATATACAACAAACGTTCTGGTAATCTAGAATTAATTTGTTGGTTAAATAGAGTGAAGAATTTTTCACGAACAGTTGGTTGTGAACATCGCAAGCCACTTAAAAATGCTGCTTCTAATTTATGTCCGAGGTCTGAATTACGTAGTTCCTCGTCTCTGAAATTATTTTTGTACATTAAATTCTGTATTAACATAGTTATATTTAAATATTATGAAATATTAAATGATAAAATGGGTATTTGCTTTAATAAATATAAATAATTATGGTTCTCTGTTGAATAAATTATTATTATTTACCATAAATTTAATTTTAAATAAAATATCAATTTAATCATTACCTATAGATATTTATAATAATATCTAAGTATTGAGCATTAAGATCAGGAAACTTTTTTTCTATATGTTGCATGATTTTTACTAAGAGAATAGATTTTTCACGTAGATTAGGCCCTTCATTTGGAGTATTATGCATCCAATCTTCTAACATCTGAAATATTGGAAGTTAAAGATATCGTAAGCTTATAATTTAATATTTTTGTTCATAAATAACCTTTATTAGTAGAGGTTAGTTAAAATTATTTTCAGATTGATATTATTAGTTTTTACAATTATTTAAGTCAAACTGTTTAGCCTATAATACAAAACTACATATAAAATAATATAAGAATCTAAGAAGCATTTAAAAATAAAATCTAATAAACTAGGAAAATATAATTATTTCGTAGGATTTGATTTCAAATTAAAATTCTCATAATAAAAGAAACATAAATATTTGGTGGGTTTAAAAAGTTAAGTTGGAACAAACTAAAATGTTGTAACATTTAGGCATGTTAAATAAACGAATAGTACAAGTAATAAATATTAAATTAAAATAACATTATGATTATTTTATATTAATATTTATAATTATTATTAATAATTCATAAAATGTTTCAATAATATTTTATTTATACTGACTCATTGCTAAATAAAATCATTTAGTTGGATACTAAGATTTTGAATTTACCCAAATCTAATTTCAGTATTCAAAATTACTATCAACATTTATTTCTTATGATTTAAAAATACCGATAACACATACTTTTAAAATTGTTTTCATAATTCTTGCATCATTAGTTTTTTCAATCAATCCAACAAGAATAGTACCAATAAATGTTTTTCTTGTTTCAATATGCATGTTACTAACTCTGTTTTTCATCAAATCTAGACTTTGAATAACTAGTTCACTTATTCCCATTGAAGATTCTGTATTTGTAGATTGTGGCTGTTCACGGCATACTTTTTGTAAAACGTGTACAAAACGGGAAGACAAGTTATCGATGAAAGCTGCATTATTAGCGCTCGCTGCTTTTAACATTATGACACATGTCAAAAATCTATTATAATTTTGTGATATATTTTTTTCAAAATTGTTCAAACTTTCATCAATTAACTGAAATATAAAAATAACAATAAATAGTTGTCGTATACATTGTGATGTAATAAAAACAATTACATACCACATTTATTAAAATATATAATTCTTCAAGCTCATTGAGATATGGTTTGATCATAGGGAAATTAAAAATTAAACGAGTAAGAAACGCATGAGCCATTCTTCCAATCTAAAATTACATATTTTCAAAGTAAAAAATTGGCACGACAAATATTATATTCAACTTACTTTCATATTAGTGGTACTAATACATTCATATAATGATTTTTGAAGAGGTTTGATTGTGTTTAGAAGTTGTTCTTTTGGTAAAGTAGTTAAAAAGAAAGCTAAGAGATCAAATGCCGATGCAATATTTGCCACGGCAACTGCAGTAGCAGGATTATTAGCAGCAGGTTCTAAACTTGATACAGTACAAAAAACTTTTTCCATCCACGCTAATTTTAACATATCAATGCATCTAGACATTATAGCTTCTGATTTCAAAGCAGTCCTTAATAATGCGACACAACGTTTTGATAAAAGTTCTGCCATACCTCCAGCAGTACCATCATTTACCTAATGAGTGTTTTTAATTAATAACATGTTATATATATATATATTATAAAAACAAACCTGACAAGCAATTTTAGCTAAAAAGTTGAAAACAACTCCAAAATCATTTTTGTTAATAGGTTTATCTTTATCAATATCATCAGATGGTAATGGGACTGATGGTTCAAGTTTAATTTTTTTAACCATTTCTTCAGTTGTATTCTAAAAGATATAAAATAATTTTTTTTAATAAAACATTTAGTAATAAAAGATTAATATTTATAAAAATTATGAATTAGTTGCACATGTTAATTTAAGAAAATATTTTGCAAGAATTTTTAAGAAAATTTCAAGGTGTAGCAGGTTTGAAAAAGTATGAACTTTGTAAAAATAATCTGAATAAAGACCAATATATTTTTCTGGAAATAGCGCCTACAAATTTATTTCAATAAATTAAGTTGCCCCCATAAATCCATTATCTCTGAAAGTTACCAATAAAAATGAAAAAAAATAAATAGTATAACATTGGTCAGATTGGGCATTGATTCAATGTTGAAAAAAACTGTATGGCAATGAATTTGTTGAGCTATAACATCAAGTAAAATAAGATATACATCAATATGTCTTAGCTTTTGTTTTGTTATCTAAGGTAGCTAGTCAACTCGATTTAAAATAAAAAAAAAGTATAATGTAAATAAATATTAAAAATATATTTTAGTAAATATTGTTATAATAATTTACCTCGGCCGCATTATTTTCATCTCTAATTCGTTGTAATTCCCATTTTATAATAACTTCAGCCATTTCCACAGCTAATTTCTTATGTTCAAAAGTGGCAGATGACATGAAACCCAATCTTTGCATTGCATTCAACATATGTTGAATAAGTCTGTGTCTAATAGGATAATACACCTACAAATAATAATAAAATATTTAAAATCAAATTAATAGGTAAGGTTAGTCTAAAAAAATTATTCTTTTTTTGAAAAATAATATCAATTATTATGGATTAGAATGGATTACACTTGTGTTTTTAAATTTATTATAAAAATCAATTGGAAAAATTATAAATGAATTTGTAGTAAGTAGTGCTTTAAAATAAAGTCTTTAATTCTTTGTGCATTTGTTAAATATAAGTTTTGTTTTGTAAAAATGTTCAAAATAAGAATATAGCTACTTAGAATTAATGTTTATAAATAATTAACAAAAATTACATTGTAATGTCTGACAACTAAGTGTAATACATGAAATAGTTGTTGCATCAAATGTGCTTCTTCAACAATGATTTTTTTCGTACATTGGCATAATAATTTATTTCCGTTATTCATACGAATAGATAATGCTGGTGTTATTAAATCTAATGCTTGTCGAACAACATTCCTTACTTCAACATGATATGCTTTAAGCAGCTCATGAAACACTATAAAATTCACACGCAATTAATCAATTTATGAATTTAAAAATCAATAATTTATTTTAGATACCTTGTAAAATTATTCGACTATTAACATGATATGATGCAACTATGTATGACAGTAATAAATGGCCACTGTATCGAGCAGTTGGGTCCACACAAGATTTTTCCAATAAACATGGCCAAGCATAACTCATTACTCGTTTTAAATTTTCACAAAGTCCATCTGGACTAAATGCACTATCCTTATTAACAGGAAAATCATTGACTAACATACATCCAAGTTGCAATAGATGTATACGTATACTATCTTCACCAATTCCTGGTGGAACTTCATGTACAATTAACTAAAACAAATAATAAAATTATAAAATGTAATCAATGTCAAAATAAAAGTATATAAATAATTTTAGTTCAATACCTGATATATGTATGCGGTAACTATATTTCCAGTTGCATCTGATGGATCAGAAGAGCCATGGATTAAAGTTTGTTGTTCATTCTTTTCATAACTAGCAGAGACACATGGTAGTATGATGTATTGCAAGATTTTGGACTTGAAATGGTTACTCATATTATTATCTTGAAATATTTCTACGAAACGAAAGAATGCCGTACGTTTCCACTGGGGAGAAAATGTTTTTGCAACTGTTTCTTCTAAATAGACGCGTAGAAACTAAAAATATAAACATTGTTTGTGAACTTTATTGAAATATCGACTTGTCTACAATTTGGAAATAAAAATAATTTTAATTTAAATTAATAACTTGCCTGGAAATCAGATATAAATCTAAAACAGAATGCCTTTATTAAGTGAAAAAGTAAATCAACTTGATTAGGATTATGAATAAAGTACTGAAGTAACACTTTTGCCAATAGTTTTGGTTCATTCCAATGAGAAAATTCAAGATATCCCGGATTCAAAAAATGTTCCTTAAATAGTTACATAAATATTATTTTAAAAAGTTACATAAATATTATTTTAAATAGTTACATAAATATTATTTTAAAATTATTTTTACTTGATAATTGTCAGATGCCCATAATTCAGATAATGATATAATAAGATCTGTTTGATTAGAAATCCATTTTTTATCTATGCGTACAATAGCATGAATAATTCTCACAGTTTCATATTCAATTACTTTTGAAGGATCTAAAATTGTATCAGTTTCCCAAAGATTTTTTTTTATGAATGATAGTTATGAATAATTTGTTTAGAAAAAAATAAGATCATTAGTTACCTGAATGAGAAGCTGAAATTAATTCATTAAGTCTACGTCCACTACCCTGAAGAGCTTCTCTTATTGTTTGACATTTTTCATTGGTAATCATCATATGTAAATATTTGATCCAATTAGGTTCCTGTACCATTAATTATTCGATAAAATAAGTTATTCCAGTTGATTAATATTAAAATTTAATATTTTATGTTTTAAATATTTAATAAATTTAATTACAAACCTTTATATGATTATCTTGTAAAAACAGTTGTACAATTTGAGTTGGATATTTGAGTAAGCATCCTAAAAGTGGCACATGAAACGGAGACAATATGCTTACTTGGAGGCTCTTTTCACTATCCAAAACTAGTCTACATAGTAATTCAATATGCCTATAATTGGCTACAGGTAATTGTTTATACATTTCAATAATGATAACCATTATTGATTCATAGTTTCCAGTCTTTGAAATTCCTAATTAAATAAGAATATTTTAATTAGATAGATTGAAAAATTACTTGTTATGAATTAGATTTATTAACAGTCTTTGTACAACTCTTTAAATCTTAACTATGAAAGATTTAAGATTTCAAAATACCTTTCTTCATTTGGATTAAAACTTCAAACATTTTTTTCATTATTTCCATCAAATGTGTGCAAAACATATCACTAAAACTTGTTGGGAACAGCTGAACCAAATACCATAAACGTCTTGTACCGCTTAAAGTTAAGTTTCTATAATCACCTAAATCGCCCAATTGTTTTTTCATTAATTCATGTACCTAAACAAATAATTAAAGTTGGTAACATTTAAATTTATTAATTTACAAGAAACGATTTAAAGTGCTAATTGTATACTGTACAGATTAAATATATGTGATTAGGGATGAATACAGGAAAATATTTAAGGGAGTAACTTTGAAAAAAAAACTTATAATTTTTTTTTTAATTTTCAATTTATGGTATTTCATTGTTTTGATGTATAAGAATACGGGTATTATATATATAAATAATAAAGTTGTATTTGTATGTGTTTTTTAGAGCAAATGCCTATTAATAATCAAAAAGCAATATAAACTTCATTATTTGCTTACCATTGGCATATCAATTTGCGAAGTTGAAACAAATTTCCTCAAACATTGAAATGCTGTTTCTTGAAGATCAGGATTATTTTTGTCTAAAGCACCGTATAATGCATGAAATATTCTACTTTTTACTTCAGGTTGTGGAATATAATAACAAGCTGCAAGAGCTCTCATTGCAGCTTGTCGTAGTAATAACATTTGTCCAGGGTTCATTGTTTTATAACCGGGTAATTTAGACATGGCTGAATCACTGGCTTCACATAGATTTGATACTTCGTGATAAAATAAGTTGTGTTCTTTTATATTTAAATCTGGGAATAAAAAAAAAGGAATATTTAAAATATATTCAATGAATAATAAAAACTTAACTAAATATTCAAATATAAATTGATAAATTAAAAGAATATATTTATTAAAATATCTTAAATATTGGTAGAAAAAATATTGAAATTAGTGAAACAATTTTAAAAGTGATGAGATATTTTTAAATTTAGTATTTGAATAATAATGATTTACTAGACAATTTATGTCAAAAGATGATTTTGATAATTACCAATTGTAAATAATCGAGGTAACAAAGAGGTACAAAATGTGTTTCCTTCCATCATTCCAATTTGAGCTTTAAATCCCTGATGACGTAATAAATGCTTTCTCAAAGGTATAATTTCTGACAACCCTTCTTTATGAGGCTCCATTACTTGAGTTACAGTAATTCCTTGAGTTGTTGCTATAACGCCTAATAAATGTGTGGACTGAAAAATAAATATTAAAATAATTATTTGATATATTAAAAATAATAATAATGTTTATATGTAGATCTTGAAACTTTGTTTATGTCACATATTAGATTTGTAATTGAGTAATAAATAAAGTACAAATATAATATAATATGTAATATAAAAATGTAAATTGTTAAACTAATACGTTAAAAGTAGTAGTATTATGCAGGATTTGGTACAGGAAAAAGAGGTTTTACAAAAGATTTGATTTTAAAATTTACAATTTTAAATGTAAACAACAAATTGTAGGTGTCTGAAATTTTGAAGTAGATTAGAGGCTTACCCCGTAAGCCCAAGGCATATCCTTCTTATAAATTAAGTAAATTAGAAAAATATAGCAGTTATTTGTTCATATAAACATTTGTTTGAAAAATTGGAAAACCGTAACAGTTGAAAAGTGTTTATATGAACTTTGATAAGATTTGAATACTATATTTTTAAATAAATTAAACATACATGATTTCTAAGCAAATCGTTAGGACTTGTTACTTGACGAATAAGTTCATATGTGACTTCGTGTATGGCTTTTTTTTGTAAAGCTTGAAGCTGAGAACCTGAATTCGGGTCCAATGGTGATGATGCTTTCCTTAACATATTTTCTAAGTTTTTTTTTGCTTCATCTAAAACTCCATTTGAAACCTACAAAGAATAAACATAAAATAATGCTTGATAAGTTATGACAGTCTATAGTGTATATTTGTATACATACATCTCCAGATAAATCCATAATAACAAACAGTTGAGCCTTTACAAATAAATATAAATGTTCGAAAACCCATTGAGACGACATACTGCTGTAAAAAAATTGTATAGCATAACATCCTCCGAATTTAGTATACCAAGCGCGGTCATAACATAAAGCACATAACTTATCGACCATGTATTCCATAAAAGGTAATTGACAAGCCTATACAAATGAACTCATATAAAATAACTTCAAATAAATTAATTTAATGAACTCATTTTTACTCTTTCTTTCGATCCCATAATAATAGTAGCTGTATTTAGAATTATAGTTAAGGCTAGCCTTGCAGGTTTTAAGAGTTCTTTTTCCTGATAGCTCATAACAATTGCCATGGAATCAATCAATACGAGTGGATCCATACCAAAAGAACATTTTTCATTTTTTTCGCTGTTCACTAATGGCCCAGCTTGTTGAGAAACAGCCACCATTGTATAACGCATAACAACATCTAATAATGTTCCAAGAGCTGTGTCTCTAAGTTCTTTCACAGCTGCACTAACAAAAATGCCTATAATAAAGAAATAATTTAGTTAAGATTTTAATTTTAATAGTGGCCGATATATAATGAAATTAAATAATAGTTAAAAATTCACCATTCAGAGCCATAACATAAGTGTTTCTCACAACTGGATCAGGATATTTGTATACAGTTGATTGGAAGTTAGATATTTTACCTTCTTTAAAACTGAAACGATACATTACTTATTAAAAATTAATAATAATACTTAAATTGACATGGTTAGAATTTACAACAATTGCCAATATACCTGGGATGAGAAAAAAATTTTATAAGAACTGATTTATCATCATTTGATAAAACAGATGCTGCTAAAAATGATTTGATTACTTCCCAACACTTTTTACGATAATATGGATCTGTTGACGATTTAAGTGATTCTGCAGCGGTTTCAATAGCCTTTAAAAATAAATATACAACATAATAATGGAACTTGCAATATATTTTTATTAGTACAGACCATATCAACATTGAATGTTACTGGTTCAGTGTGTTCATTAAATTTAACAATAATGGCAGGTTTCTTGGACTGTCTGTGCATTGAATAATCAAGTCGTTGAGGTTCTGTCATCATCTTACGATTACCACCACCAAATTTTCCAAGCACTCTAAAGAATTAAATAATACATTTAAAAAAATGTAAGATATAAGACTCAGATGGGATATAAGTGAAATTGATAAATCATTATTATAAATTTAACTTGCTAAGTGCTTTTGCTTAAGAAAAAAAAATTTTAATGAAGAATAGAAGATGGATCAACTTTCATTTCTAAATAGCTTAATCAAAATTTAATGAAAAATGTTTTAACACATGTATATATTTTTTTTTTGTGAATAACAAATAATATCTCAATATTGTGTATAGGACACCAACTGACGTCAAGTTCATCGTTGTAGCATGCGTAAGACACCAATTGACGCCTGTACACATATAACGGGTTAATACAATAAAGCCTGATTTAATAATTTTGTTAATACATTACCTAAATGCTACAGGATAAACATTGTCATTTGTGTTATGTAATGATCGCCATAAAGCTTGCATTAAGTCTGCTCTAACTGGTTGAATATGTTCATATAGAAAATCCGTTTGCAGGTTATCAACACATAACTCCAAAGTTCTAAGGCCCTAAAAGTAACAATGACTATTTTAAAAATATCGTTCACAAACAAAATATATTTACCTGAATAATTAATGATGGAGATCCATTTAAAGCTGAAACTAATGGATCCATGAGTAGAGGTAAATGAGGTAATAGTGAACTCAAACGGACAGG
Source organism: Drepanosiphum platanoidis (assembly GCA_948098885.1). Classification (NCBI taxonomy): domain Eukaryota; kingdom Metazoa; phylum Arthropoda; class Insecta; order Hemiptera; family Aphididae; genus Drepanosiphum; species Drepanosiphum platanoidis. The sequence continues at coordinate 27,227,848 of OX402530.1, forward strand.
TACAGTAAGACATAATTCCACAAATAAATCTTTCATATCTTGTTTGTGTAAACCAGATTGAAGACTGTTTAAGCTTTTTAATAAATTTGGTAAAAGAGGTAAAAATTCTTGATACAAAACTCCATGTGCTCCTCCTCCAATGCAACGAAATAGTGGACGTAGAAGTAAAAAGTAATAGTATGGGTCTTTAGCAGTTAAAGCTAATTTCATTGAACTGAAAGTTATAAATAAGTATTTTAAATACATTTTAATAAATACAAATATATCAAAGTAATTTCTAAAATTTACCTATTAACAATTTGATTTAGGTATGGTTGGAGTGTTTGTTCACTTTCAATCGAATACTGATTTACAGTATCAAACACTTGTTTAAAAAGTTTCAAATACAAGTTACTTCTTTCAGCATTTCCACTACCCATGTCTTCCATTTTACTTATCAAATGTTCTAATAGTAAGGTTGCAAATATTGAAGATGTATCTGAGGTGTTTAGACTATTATTCAAAAGTGATTCACTAATATACATCAAAGCATGATTTTTTTCTACTCGCTCAACAAAATAAGCAATGGTAGTTGAAAAAATTTCTCTGAATGTACTTGGAGGTAATAAAGAAAACTGAAAAATAAAATAAAATGAATACCAAACATAAAATAAAATAATCTATAATATTTTATTTGAAAAATATACTCACAATCGCACTTAAATGATCCATTGCTTCTTTTTCTTCTTTTGATCGAGGTCTTAAAATATTAGTATTTGTGTTTTGGATATTTAATGGATTTACCAAATGTATATCCATTGCTTGTAAAGACCATTTAACAAGACCCAAATATATTTTGACAAGTTGTGGTTTTACTGGTAATTTTGGTGTACTTCCAGAATCGTCATCTTTATGAGTCTGAAATTCAAGGTAATATTTCATACATAAACTAATTTCAAAAAATATAAAAATACATAATATAAAATTATGTTCTATTTAAATTTAAATAATTATAAGAATGAAATATCTCATATTTTTAGTATTTAAATTAACTTAGGTGTAATACTTCCAAACTATAAAACACAAAATAACTCATTTTATCAAATAAAATATAAATGATAACAAGACAAAAACTGAAATTGTAAGTAATTAATTGTTAATTATTTTTGATAATATTAAGAAAAGTAATGAGAAAATATAAAATTATTTATCCTAAGTATACATTTGTGTCCAATATTTTATTAAAAAATGTACTGCGTTAAATATTAATGCAGATTTATTCTATGTAAGTATTAACAGGGAAAAAAAAGTTTTATGATAAATAAGTAAAATATTTTTTAAGGAACATTAAAAATAAATATAAATAAATGTAAAATTATTTTACCAAAATATTACTTACTTTTGTAATTAAAAAAAACAAATATATAAAACTATAATTTTGAATTCAGAATAAACCAAGTTTCTTAATCTACTAGGTCAGAATTTTTTACTTAATTACTCTATAATATTAATCTACTTATGAAAACTTTAAACCAAAAATGAATACGCTTAATAATATGGTTTTTAATTTTATAAATATTAATACAAATTATAATAATGTACCTTAATTGTTGCAATGCCCCATGCAGTTGTTTTTATCCCGCAAATAATAACCTTGACCAATGTTCTACATTCTTGTAAAGGAAATAAAGCTGTCGTCGATGAAGGGAAAACATATTTAGTTTTTTCCAGTAGTTTTTTGCCACCAGGACTATCTGTTAACTCCTTAGGTTCTTTTTTTACATTATCATCAATATTTTCACTTTCATTAATGTCAAGAATTTGCAATGATTCAGACAGCATTGTTTTATTGGCACTAAAATAATATATATTTTAATACCTTAATATAAAAACGTTTTACTATATTTAACATACTTTTTAGAAATTATAGCTGGTATATACAATTTAGAAACCACTTTGAGTTTCAATACATAAACTTGAAGAATTCGTATTAAAAGGTCAAAACTAACAGTTTCGCCTTGAGTGCATTTTAAATTTGGAACCTCTTCCCCATTTCTCTGTCTAATACAATCTACTAAATTCATCAACATTTTGCAGCACATTAACTGGATACTGAAATTTTTTAATATTTTCATAACTTCATTAAATTAAATATTCAAATTTCTTAATTTTTATTACCTAGGAGTTAAACCGTGATCGTGAACATTAATTGAAAATAAATTAATAGCTTTGACAATAGTTGGAAGTGTTAAATGAATACGGACATGATGAATAAGATCAGCTATAGTACTATAAGCTAATGGTTTTAAATTTTCAGTAGTAGTCCATCCTCTTCCAAGTAGTGTATTTTCGTCAAGTAGTTTGTCCATGTATGGAATAAATTCTAAAATTAAATTTAAATTTAAATTTATAATCAAAATCAAAACATAACCAGAATTGTTATACTTATTCTTAATTCTGTATTTAGAATATGTCTTGACGCAATTAAAAGTTCTTTTCTAAGATGTGTGACTTCCATAGGACACGACTCTAACATTCCAATCATTCCTTCAACTAATTTGGTAGAATGTATCGTTACAATATCTGTAAACGGCTTAATAACGAATGCTAAATAAGACAAAACTTTTATTTGGGCCGATACCAATTCAACCAAAATTTCTTTGTTATAATTTGGATGTAATCTGAATAAACATGTAAAAAAAAGTTAAATAAATTCTATTTAAGATTTTAAAAAAAGAATTCTTTTACTTGTAATGCATTGATGGTTGTAAAGGTATGATACGTATAATAGTCGGAATATAATCACTGAGTTCTTTTTTAACGTTATCTTTATAAAGTTGATAAATAAGTACTATGGCTATTGGTAATTCTTGCAATATTTTTAAAGATGAAATACTTCTTGGAATGACGTTATACTAAAACATAAAATATGTTACAATGACAAATTAATAGCTTCTAAACATTTTTTTTTTAACATAATAAGCAATAATTTTTATTTTATTTTTTTAGAATAATTAAGTAAAATAATTAATATATTTAATTTACTGTTTCAACATTGTTTTCAGGAGTTTCGCAGTTGATGACAATTGTTGAATATGTGTTATCTAAAATTTCACTAATATCAACTGTAGACAAATCATTGATACGCAGTTTTTGTTGAGTCCTTATACTAAATATTTTGTCCATATTCTCAGGTATATCCCAATAAATTTTCTTGGTGTGTTGTAGAAATTTGCTTATCTATTAATAATAAACATAATATCAAATAATTTGCACGGGTAACTTTTAAAATAATAAATAATATTTATAACTTACTTCATTGTTATAAGGAGGTCTAAAATTTTTTTGTAATTCGACAATAATACGTATACACGAAATTCCATTTTGTTCATTATCGGTTTCAATGAGTTTCATGCACAATGTTACAAGACGATCGACATAAGGTTTTAGAAATTCATTACATGGTAATCTATAAATCATTTCTAGCACCAGTTTTCGTACTTGCTATAACATAATTAATAAAAAGTTGATCAAAATTTGTATACTTTTTCAATAATAAGTTTTAACATACATATACAAATATACAATTTGTTTTAATGCGATCAACTGAATTGTGAGTGTTTTTCATTTGAAATACAAGTATGTTTGTATATAAATATATAGTATATAATTCAACAAACTTTTAAGTAATTTCAAAAATTTTGAAGTGTACACTAATTTATCAACCCAAAATAAAGTAATCAAAGTAAAATTATACATAACTAATAACAACTAGTTTAATAATGTCAAAGTAAAAAATAAATGTTAAAAGCTCAGTTAAAAAAAATTTGTTGTCCAAATTAATGTATATTCTATATGTAAAATAAATTAAATAATATTTAAACATATATGTTATAAATAAATGAGCATAATAAAAAAAAATAATAGATTTTAAATTTATTTTGATAATAAAATGAATTTTCAACTTACAAAAATATGATATTCAGCTATAAAATATGGCTCTCCGTCTACTAAAATGCGAATAAAATGTCTAATCATATGTTCTAAAAATGGTGGATATTGAGGAGAATTTACAATCATCTGAAAAACATAATATTAATTATTAATACAAATAAATGTAATTATATAATGAATAATATAAAACACATAATGTGACATGTTTTTGTTCCTATGTTTAACTTTATACATTTATTGATCTTACACTTAATGGCTTATAATAAAAATTATAGAACACAATAGTTTTATTTCAATTAACTGAAAAAAAATATTTTAAATAACTCAAGTAGGTAACTTAAACTACAACACGAATTAACTGTTACTAGTAAATATTTTGTATTTTTTATTTATTTATAATTCATACAATCTGTAAATTATTTTTACAATAACTGTAATTATTAGCATGCGTGCTACAGTATTTTATGTGAAAAAAAGCAGCCGCACAATAGCAAAACTTTATAATTTGAATTTTAGTAACTTTGGTGTTTATTTACGTTAAAAATCGACTAGTAAATTAAACAATAAATATCAAGTATATTCATATAATGAAAAGATTTAATATCTTTATGTATTTATTATTGATTATTATAAGTATAAATTGAAGTTGTCGGTTGACAAAAGACTAAAAAAGTTCAATAATTAAAAGAATGAAAGGTCAAATTAACAGAGCCTCATTAGTTTAGACATTAGTGCGACATACAATAGACGCCTGAGTTATGTAGGAATAAGTTGTTCCGAATGACCATTAAAGGACAAATAAACAATAAGGTGTTAGTACAGAGGCCCAAAATTACTACGTCGCGGATATGACGATGGCGAACTCTTCAACGACATGAGTGTAAAAATGATCAGTACAATTAGGTGCAATAAATCAACTTGGGAGTATTTGAATTTGGTCAATATCTTAGCATTAAGTTTACTTCTTACCTCAAAGTTTTCATTTAAAGTTTGAACTATTTTCAATTTGTGTTCGTCTTCGACATTGGGATCTGTTAGCATTGCAATATCTGAACGATATTTCTCCATTAATGTCGGTTGATCCAACATGATTTCACTTTTTATAGTCGCCATTCTGTGGTCTCTCTTATTAATTCAACGTACACTTCTGCTTTATTTATTTCACAACATAATAAGATGTTAACAGCGATGGTTCTATAGCCGTCAAGTCGTCGTTTCAATAGATTTCGTTATTATTAAATTGAATCACAAATCGACATTTTTACGGAACATTGAGCACTTATTATAATATATAACGTTAATTTTAATAATATTAATACTCGTGAGTTTTGGTCGCAGAGGAAATCATAGAAATCATTCACATTTTGAAGAAATTATTTTCAAACAAATTTATTATCAATTTCTAAATAGCGGAAAAATTTAAACATTAACCTTAATTTGTTAAACCTTTCAAAGACGATGCGAACACCGTCGCAAACGCCGATCTCTACATTAGCCAAGGGCGGATCTTCGTCGGAACGTTCGCGTGCTTGTTCATACCGCGGTATAAAAATCACGTACCAAGACGTGTGCCAGGGTGCGCTGTTTGGGCGCGATTCGATGATAGCGTCTGTTTAATCAGTGATACCAGTCGGTAAATCCACAGATAATAAAGATCTATTTTATATTATCTATACGTAAACATAATATTTATGTGTGTGCTTTTGTAAAAAAATATTACAACATGATAATAAATAAATAATAAATAAATAAAAATTATTGATTTAAAATTTCTCCAGATACCTATACCACTTACAATTTGATCGATCAAGTATTATAATAATTATTACGACCAAACTTTTGTAAATTTAAGTACTATACCAGCGGCGCAAAATCTTGTCTGTGATATCGGCGTTTTTATTGTTTTTAAAACGTTACGTGTTTTCGTCTATATAATAATATACATTACAGTCAATTGATAATCGATCAATTCAATTTATTTCGAACCAAATCAAAAGTATTATACGCAACAAGTTTTTGTTTGCATTCTTCATCGATCTTCATCAAAAATGTGTGCCATATCAAATAAAATGTTGAAAAATACTCTGTGCGCATGGGAACTGAGCCGAACGAAAAGCTTCCCCGTGTTCAGTAGACTGTACACCTCTGCGACTGCCGGCCCCGAACAGGAGGAAGACAAATCGCTGACTAAGGACAAAGCTCGCACATTAGTAATGAATTTGACCATCGAGGAAAGAGATAATTTGGCATGGTGCTTGAATCATCTAGAATCTGAAGAGACCAAAGCAGAATATCGAGGTTCAGTACCCACCCTAGGCTATCTTTGAAACTGCATGGTTTCTTTATTCAACACTCACAACAACTGTATTCCTATTTCATTCCTACCTACGTAGATTGTGGCTGAGAATATACTTTAAAATCTTTCATCTTGTAAAGTTCAAATATCTATCCGGTTTAAATAATAATTTGGTTTATATCTTTAGTCAAAATAATATCAACTTGTGTTTAGGTCAATTGGCTGGATTCAGATGGCGTTCAAAGTTCGGACGTCCTAGCAAAGTGCCTGGTCTGGGAGACGTTGATCCAACTGGCTCTTACTGTCCACTACCAGAAGAATGGATTAAAAAAAAATATGGTTTGTATTATTTACCCATTCTAAATAATATATTGTTTACCTGTTAACTGTTAAATAATATACCTATAGCTCATTATAATAATGTTTATCATTATTTCTCCTTTCATAATAGTATAAAAATTATTAACACTTAATCTCAAATATTATATCGCTCTAGCCGTGGATAGAAGAAACTAATGGTAAGATTGGTAAGAATAATTATTATTAATTATTAATTAATAATTATTATTTACATCATAAATCATTAGGGTTTGGATTTTTTCTATAAAAATGGTAGAAAAATTACTCTCATTTACAACTCATTTATTTGATTTCAATGCTAATACATCACTTTTGCCTTATTTTTGCTATTTTTCTTTTTCGATATTTTGTGTTAAATTATAAATTTATCTACATAATTTTGTACCTATTTACTGTGATAAACATAACATTTTCTAAAGATAAGTCATTTATATTCTATTTAAAATAGTTAGAAATGCTCATATGTATCCTTTATTTTCGCTGATAAATGTATTTAATAAAGCACTTGTAACCTAGATTATTATTTATGTATAAAATGTCCTTACGTAAAAGTATGCTTAGGTCCAAATCTTGTAGGTTTTTCCTTGACAATTTGTCAAATTATTTGGTAAACATTTTTTTTTTTAAGGATTTTGTTCTCACTGTTACTTTTGATCGTCAGTAATTTAAAGTTGTATATATCTAGCAATATGTTTTGAATTAAAAATGATAGTTATATAATAATATATATATTTTATTTTTTTTTAGCGGAAACTGTACCAGAACCAACTAGAGCACAACTATTCAGAGGTATACAATATTTATTGTACAACCATTAATAGTATTTCATACAATTGTTTTATTTCTTCAACAGTTGGATTGCAAAATGCTATTCCTTTCATTATGTTTGGATTTTTGGACAACTCTGTGATGTTGATATGTGTATGAAAAACGTTCTATTTGTCTTTTTACCTACAGCAAACATTATTAAATACTACTATACAATTTATATGTTTAGGGTGAATCAATTGAAAGAACAGTTGGTGCTGTAATAACGATATCAACAATGGCTGCAGCTGCAATTGGCAATACTTTCTCCGATATTCTTGGAATTGGTTCTTCATATTATGTGGAGCAATTGGTAATCAAACTTGGATTGAAGCCTCCCAATCTTACACCCATACAATTGGATATGAGTTGTAGCAGACATGCTGCTAATTTAGTAAGATCAAAAATTTATTGAATCAAAAGAATTAATTGAAAACTATTGGTTTGTAAGAAAATTGTCTTCGTCAAACTATAGCCAAAATATAATATTGATATATTATTAAAATTAAATCAAATTCTCTTTTATCAAAAATAATTCTATAAAACAATATAGATCCCATATCTTGGCTAGGTTATGTTTCACATTTTGTCCCTTAGTTATTTTTTTACTCCATTTCATTTATCAGTTTCTCAAATTTCACATTTAACATTTCAAATATTAACTTTGGAGTTGAGACTAAAATAAAAAAACATATATTAATTCATATAACGAAAATTAAATGTTTAAACTCTAAGTTTTTTTTAGACATTTCAAGTTCTCTCAAACAAATAGAATAATGATTCTCAAATCGTCTCATTCTCGTGTATGGCGTGCAGCTATAATGAAAAGTCGATTACTTCAGTATGGAACAAATTATTTCATTTGCAACTAATTCTCTGGACACATAGTTTTATTACACTTTCACTATGATCTTTACATTTCATACAAAGTTATTGTGGGTTCTTTTTTTTAAAACTTTGGGCGTATCTTCATGCGCAATATTTTTTCATAAAATTTAACATACAATTTGTTTAAGACTGATTCATATTTGAACTATTGAAACGAAAGTTCTTACCTAACTAAAAGACTTTTACAACGGTAATTTAAAATATACATATATATATAAATAGATGTATTTATTTCTCGACCCAATCAATAAAATAGTACGTATTTAAATTTTCTACTGGTTATTATTTTTATGAAATAAAATGTTAAAACATGTTTAAACGCCTCTTGGCTACAGCTTAGGTGCCTTTGTGCATTCCAGTTTCATATGAAAATAATATTGGTTAATAAATACAATATAATAAATCCTTACTTTATGACTTCATTTGATTCGTCTATAATATTATGTCCAATACTCATAGATGTATTATGCATGCAACTCGGACCAACCGCTGATAGACCGTACATACGACGACTTGGTTGTCACTACATTTTTTATTCGCATACAATTTGAACGCAGTAGCCCCTAGTCTTAATACAGTTTTACCGACACATAAGAGTCTATAGGTTTTGTCTTGTGCTAAATCAATTATAATACAATAATACTTTACTATATTTACTATATAAATATTAAAATCGCAACGTTAATGCAAAACTTCACAAATATTCCAGTGTTTAAATCCGAGCATTTATCGTTTTCAGATCAAAAAATAATTTCCATTATACTTTTATCTAAATATAATAATTAAATTCTTAATTGATTTTATAATAAATCACATTTATTATTAATAGGGAAGAACGCTTGGAGTTACTCTAGGTTGTGTTTTGGGAATGTTTCCACTGCTGTTCAAAAAGGACAGTGACGAAGAATCTGAAGATGAAGATGACAAATAAAATAATCTACTAAGAGAATAAAAAATAATAATAATACTCACGTTTTAAAAATTGCTATTTATTCCGACTGATTTCTTGTAACAAATGCACTCTAATAGTAAAGTAAATAAATCTTAGTAGTGATAGAAGATTTTCATTCACAACAGAGAGGAAATTGTCTACCCCAAATATTGCTGGAATTTCTTATTTCCTCTATATTTTTGAATATAAGCACATATAATACAGTTAAAAAAAGAATTTTTTGACAATAACATACAAGCAATTATATTTAATGTTCCTTTAGCCAAAGTAAATTGGATTTCTTTGCCTAGTAAAACAATTTTATTCCTAGAATTATGAATGTATTTCTATTCAAATGTGCTTTTTTTTTTTATATTTAATTTTGTTAATTAATGTTTAATTTTATTAACGTCTTGATACCGTATTTTAGGTGCTATGATTTCTATGCTTAATTAATAAGTTTATAATATTGTTTTTATGTTAACCATTTTTCAAAATAAACTAAATAAACAACCATAGTTATTATTTATATTATGTTGATTTCTTGGCAAGCCTACAAACGTTTGAACAGCAAACACTCGTCAAATAACATACTTATGTTCTGAACGCGTCGTCAATGACAATTATATGAACCTCTAAGTCTGTTACCCGACTAGTCTTAGTTATTCTCGGGTAGAATGAAACTCTGTTCGACCATTTATTGTTTTATCAAACTAACTTTAACCGGTTCGGTTATAATTGAAACGAGTGATTTGATTATTAATAATAAAGTAAATATATTAACTTGGAGACTTTTTCATTACTACGACCTTTCTCTAACATCAATTATAACATTTATAATACACGTGTGTGTAAACGGTACACGCTATCGCCATAGATTAAATATACTATACTATACTGTATACTTAATCTGTGCTATCACCAACTTCGACACACCACAGTACGGCCTTCCTTGCGCTTCATGATTTTGGTGTCAAGTTTAGGGTACTTTTTCTAGTAAAAGTAACGTTTGTCCACGCACCAACCATTGAGTAACTAAATTAAAAAATAAATTCTGTAGGCACTAAATATAGTAATTGAAATGAAGATAAAATAATTAATCGACATACCACTCTGTAACGTCGTTGTCGTCGTTTAATTTGTAAATCAAATAAAAATTGTGGATTTTTCATTCATTTTGAAAAAATCGATTTTCTTGTATATTTGTTGCATATTTTCATGATTTTTACTGTATATTATATGGCACACTTTGATACTTTTTGATGCATACAAATCTGTGCTCTAGTCACAACACAAACATACAAATAAACATATTATAGAACGAGTGATGATGTTATACATAGATAATATACATTATACATTAAATATTAAGTAATGTGATATTCAGTTTAAGTAATTGTGACTACAAAGTGTAGTACAAAATGCACTACAAGGCGCACATACAAAGTAAGAATAAAAAATGGAATACATATTCTCTGTTATTGAAGGCGCCCAATTTTTATATTATACACCAATAAAAATAAGATACAAACTAAAATACAATTTTGAAAATCAATTATTAAAAATTGATTTTTTAGTTAATAGATTACATACAATAAAAGTATATCACAGCCACAATACAATTATTTTTACTCGAAATTAATATTATTGTTATAGAATTAAATAATAAATAAATTATGTATGTATTGTAGATATAGGAACTGAAAAGAAATCAAACTGGACGTATTCGAGTAAGTTTACAAATAAGTTATTTTTATTTATTTAAATTTAAGAACAAAATAATAAAACTTCTCAATTTTTATTAAATTTTGATAGATATTTAATAATTACTATATTCTGCGATGGTTAATTTTCGACAGTCAGAAGAGTATTAACTATCCTATGCAAATAAATAAAATTGGTGATAAACTTATAAATGATTTTTTATTCGATGAAGATCTTTGATTATTGACCACACCTCGTGAAATATTTACACTTGAAAAACGTGTTTTTAATATTACTTAATAAATTTAAAATTTAAAACACTGGTGAAAATATGAGACAAATAGAAAAAAAAATAATGAAAATGAAAAAATTGAAAATTATATCACAAGGTGACTACAGTTTTCTTGTAAGTATGACATCTATTCGGATTTCGCTTTTAAGTCTTGTGTAGTGTAATATAAGTAATAGTTATTAATCGATTTTAAACATTTGTAAGTCAGAAAAAAAACTAAAAATATGAATATTAATATTGTCAGAGTGACATCCAACAAGTAGTATTGATACCACGCCAAGTTAAGCGCGTGTGATCTTAAATGAGGTGCTCCTTTATGACGAAGAACATATTCCGTCCAGTAAACGACTGATTGTGCCAGTCTCATTGGTCTGTCTTTGAACAATTTCGAAGCAGCTTTAGCATTTTTCGAGTAACTAAAAATAAAATCAATTTGAAGTTAAATCCGCCCAAGATATTGTCAAATAAGATATTATGTTGTATACTATTATATAACAATAACATTATATTATTTACTTTTCGTCGTTGACAAGATCTAAAATGTTTTTTAAGAACGTGTCGTTGGATACGGACAATATATCCATAGAAATCGCCATTCCGACGTTTTCTAAATTTTCCATATTTCTCCACTGGTCAGCAAATAAAGGAAATCCAAGAACCGGTATACCAGCATCGACAGCTTCATACAAACCAGATATACCTCCGTGGCTGATGAACAGCTTCACTTTTGGATGCACTTAACATACACACACACAAATACACAATATTAAAGAGTATTAAGGCAATTTGTATCATACATAATATTTAGACAACAAAAATTACATAATATGTCACGTTGGGGAAGATTTTTTTTAATCATTACATTTTTTGGTTTACATCTCAAATTATCTTCATACTTCAACAACACCCTCTGTGGAACCTGCGCAAGTGCTTCCATGAATGTCTTTTTGATGTACTCTGGTATAGTAGATATTTTAACCGTTGAACCGAATGAGAAATAAACAACGCCGTTCGGCGATTGTTCGATGAATTCTAAAACGTCCTAAAATTATAAAGCATAACTGTCAATAATTAGAATAGAATTGCATTTTAAAACCTTTAAAAGAATATATACGCAAAAAAAAAAAAAACCATTCAAGTGTATTAACATAATAATGATTTAAATAAATATAATGAAGAATCCATTCTAGTAATAGCTTAATCAACCTTACAAACGTATCGTAATTCATGTAATTCGTAAGTACTCCTTTGTGTAATCATCTCTTATCCGTATTCTATAATTATTTATTAGATAAAAACACGCTGTAGCTGTATAAATTACATCAACAACTATTACCTATTAGTAATAACACGTGCGGTCATATTATAATTTTTACCGAGTAAAAAATATTACGATTTTATTTAAAATTTATTGAATTTTTCTTTGATTTGAAATAGCCTCGTTCAAATCGAAATTAAAAAACACCGACCACAAAAACCGCTCGGTTTTCCGGGTTTGAATGTGCCGGAGTAAATATCGAATATTCACCGACATTTTTATCTATCCGAGAACGCCACTCACTTTGGGCAAACGCTTGGCCGTCTTGAAATGTATTCCGGCCACGTTGACGACGTTCGCAGCCGTCGGTCCGCCGCCGGGCGTCGCGAAATGGCCGTTAGCGAACACCAACGAGGGCGCGACGGGCTCGAGCCGATCGTACGCCCTGGGCTCGGAGCGCCTGAGACGCAGCTCGGCGAACTCGTCGCGGACAGCCGTGGCCGCGCACCGGACCGCGTCCGTCAGCCTCCGGACGAACGTGGCCGGGACGCGGCCGCGGTCGCGGCAGCGTTCCGCCGCCGGGGACGCGGTGACGTGGATGAGCGGCACGCGCAACGCGTTGGCCGCGTGCGACGCGCACCCCGACGCCAGCGGCTCGACGACGACCGCGTCGAAGCCGGCCGCGTCCCGGCGGCGCAGCAGCCCCCTCATCACGTGGTTGCCGTACACCCTGTCGCACTGTTCGCGGCTCGCGGCCACCGTCGGCTCCGCGTCCCCCGACCACAGGTCCGTCCACCGTCCCGTCGTCGTGCCGGTCCGCAGGCTCGCCGAGGCCGCGGCCGCCGCGACGTCCGTCGGCAGCCACAGCCCCTTGGACACGTCCACCTCCGTGTAGTTGACGCGGCGGCCGCCGTCGTGCGGGAACGGCGTGAACGCCGTGACCGCGTGGCCGCCGTCCACCAGTGCGCGGAGCACGCCGCTCATGAACTCCCAGTGGACAGGGTCGCCGTTCGTCTGCACGGCCAGTATTCTCGCGGCGCGCGTCCCGGGACCGAGACAGACGGCCGCGCACGCGAACACCGCGACCGCCCGCGACCACAACGACCGCAATAACATCGCGATCAGGACTGTGCGAATATTTTGATCAAACGATTACTATATATTATATATATGTAATTCGGTTACAGATTCGAGAATAATTATTGAAATATTCGATTATTGCGAGGGAAAATAATCGCACAGCCCTAACTTCGTCACGGGACCGCACGGAGTCACGACAACGTGACGACTGTCGGCACCTCGACACGCGCTGCCGGCCGCCGTGGAATCACCTGTGCCCGATCCTTATCGTATTTATTGTAATTAATTACGCGTTTTAAAGTTCAACATTGACCACGGATTACGTCATGATACTTATATATACAGGATGTTTCTGGAATGAATGAAGTTAGTAGGAGTGTGTACCCAGTTATTGTGGACCGGTTAATTGAAATTTTTATGAAAAAATATTAAATTAAATTACAATACAATAAAATTGTAATATAAATTATCATATATGAATTTGCGTACGCACGTACACGATCGGTCGCTCAATCAGCGTCAAAATAAACGCCAGCATTTACCAATATGGCCCGTCGGTCGACCAACGTACGCGCGACGGATGAGCTTGACCGACGGTCCTAGTCAGTGCGACGTAGCTGTACTGTTCATAAGCATTCATTGATATGGCTACGTTCAACCGACGTCAATGCTCTCTATAGGCGTGCAATAAGAAAGGATTTTTGAAAATTAAAACCGTTAAGGGGGTTAAAAGGGGTAAAAACGGTAACGCCCGCTTTATGCATTATATTTATGTGATATAATTGCACAGAACGTTAACAATTATTACAACTTCGTGGGATTTTCAATCAATGACAAACTATAATATATATTAAATATATACGTATATATAGGTACTCACGGGACGTCCGCCATCTTTGTTTTCTCGGTCCAATTTGCGCGTTCGATCTACGCCACTGTTTTCGAAATTTCGAGCACTTCACCCGCATGCGATTTTTTTTCCGTCACGTCGACATCGAGCCGCGATGGCAATCGGCGACAACCGATCGGAAGAAAACGTTCGCGCACTTACGATCGTTTAAACGAATAACTGACTACGAACAATTCGCGAAAAACACGGCACCATTAATCGATGATGACGACGACGACGACGACGGCGAGAGACTAAACCCGGTCTACCGGCAACGTTCGCCGAAGAAAAATAATCGTAACCATTGACCGTTGGTCCAACCGGTAATGTCTGTTCGATACTCGGGTAACGTACGTTACCGTATACCGAGGTAAGTATGGAGGTAAAATGCACAAAGTTCGAAAACGCGGTATAAAATGCTTATCGTTTGAAATTCAAACGTTATAATATTCAAACTTTGAATATACGTATATATTATTTTTTTTGTTTGGCATATTATTAATCGAGACACCGAAAACAAAGAATTCGCAAGAAATGACGGCGGGGCGTCATGCGTTAGGGCGAATTGCTTGTACGAATTACAATTATGTCGTTACATTTCTCATAGAATCTAAAAAGAACTCTGTATTTTAGTAACGCTTTAGTTAAAGGCTTACGTTTAACGTCATAAGTTATATAATACATTTTAATGAAATGTAACGGCCTCGATGAGAAAAATATAAGCAGTTTTTATTCAACGGGGAAGGTCGTCGTCGAAACAAACATAATTTCTTCCTTATGACAACTGTCGTTTACTTGTAATTTTATGTAAACGTTTTGATAACCGTCTCTGTCTGTGTGCGTGCAAGCGTTCTGTATTCATTTGACAAATCGGCTATTTTGGGGAACGATTATTACACCCTTTTAAGACGAGGAACAATAAGAAAAGCCGCGGCTGGGTGATTTAAATAAAAAAAGACCCCCAGACACATGTCTTGACGAGTTTGTTTAAAAAAAATATATTGTAATTTTATTGCGTTTGCGGGATGTACAATGTCCACACAAGTCTTCTAGTGGTATATTCGTACGTTACAATGTGTAAATTGCATTTGTTTACAAATAAAAATAAATTATAAATATAATAATTATAAAATTTTCATAGAAATAAAAAAGGAATCTAATATTCTAATCTAATAAGAGTTATTCTAACACGGAACATACCACATCTAAAATGTGTATAAAAATAGTAACAATCTAAACCATTTTATACATTTGCACTAAAAAAATAATTTAAACAAAAATGAAAAGCGTAACATAATTTTTAAAAAATAAGAGCACAAGTACTATAAGTATATATATATATATTTTTTTTTTATATCAACAGTTGAAATAAATTTATTTTATTTTAAATAATATTTAATCTCGATGGCACACAAACCGATCTATAAGATTTTCAGTTTTTTTTTTTTTACAAAACATTTACAACAATAATCTCTTGAGAATGATTCTTATACATATATATATATACTATACACACACACACACACACACGCGCGTTTCAAAATAATTTAAAACTAAAGAGGGCAAACGCCAATTGCATCGGTGCCATGTCTAGAAAAATAGTTTTGTGTACGATGATGAGTATCTTTTAATACAATATTGTAATGAACTAAATAAACAGACAATATACATTTGAAAGTTCATAATTTTAAAGATTTGATAATCTAGAAATCCAAAATTGTGGAAGTCAAATCCGATACACGAACAGTGTTTGTCTATAGTAATAGTAATAATAATAATAATAATAATAATATAATTGAATCTAGGAATGGAAAAATAATGTTTGAAAGTAATTTCAATGTATTTATCTAAATTTACAAAAAACTAGTGATAAAAAAAAGTTTTACAAGACTAATATAAATTGCAAGCACCACATTATAAATGCGATAGTAATTGATCGAAACAATAGTTTGCACATTACTAACACTATTGGAATGTCAAAAAAGAGCAATGTCCGATTAACACTAGTTTATGAATGATAACAATTGCTTTTTCATATATATTTAAGTCTTCAGTAGTACGCTGACGTTTCGGATCAACGCCTTACCTCACCTAATCATTAGAATGTTGTGTTGTTACAGTGAATATACAAAAAACACTCTCGAGGCGAAACTCATATTGAGTCCGAAATGTCGGCAAACTATTGAAGACATACAATATATACGAAAAAAAAAAATAAAAAAAATATAATCATTTTATCGATTGACGAAAGCTCTAAACAATTCATATATATTTATGTGATAAAGTTATGTATAAAATCATTGAGAACAAATAGAATTTACTTATAATTTTACATCTTCGTTTACGTAAAGTCGTTATGTTTCACAGATCATGGGGTTTTATTTTTAAACTAAGCTCAATATTTAACAAGTGAAATAATAAAAAAATTCGTTTCGTTAACATTTTTTATAAAGGTAGAAAAAACCGTATGCCAATACTAAAAAAATAATATATTTTCTATAAAACCATATTTTCAAATATATGTTTATTGTTTTAAAAAAAAAAAATTTGAAAATATTCAAATGTTTCAAACACATTGTTTTTATCGCACAAGCAAATTTATTATGTAAAATATTATTTGAGTATTTGAATTCATCTTTGATGTAAATTCATGAAATTAAAAAAGATATGATATTTTAAGTGTAAACTGAATGATGAAGGGGGGGAGGCACACAGTTACCTCTCTCGAAATCTTAGTAAAACATGAAAAAATTAATGATTTTATGCAAACGTATATATATATAAATATTAAAAAACAACCCAAGTCTGTTACTAGATACATATAAAGTTTTAGTCTTAATATTTTCATTATCATAGGTTAAAGCTTAGCAGTTATATAAAGAGAAGATTCTACTGAAATAATAATAAATAAATTTAATTTTAATGGTACGTATAAATTTAAAAAACAATCAGAATAAATTAAACAATAAGTTGGCGACTAACAAAAAAAAAATAATAATTAAAAATTCGCCGAGTTTACAGATCATTATTTCTAGTTTTCTAGTCTTATGAAATGTAATTATCAATCTTATAAAAAAAATATGTATTATATAAATCCAATGTATTTTAATAAACATGTAAAACAACAAACAAAATAATAATATGAGTACATTAACAAGTTTTTTTTTTTTTTTTTCCTTATAAATATGATAAGTTTGTAGTCATAAGTAGGTATTTGGATATGTAGAATGAAGACGATAGAAAAGGAAAATCTAGAAAACAAAATATCGCATTAATTTTGTATATATAATTAATAATTTTGTATATAAAAATATATATTATATTATATATTTTAAGATTTAAAACATAAATATCAGTAAATTTTTATAAAACATGGAAATATTATGAACTTATCATTGAAATAGTTAAAAAAAAATGTAAGTACTCGGGTCTATATTAGCATTATTATTAATTTGGATAATTTCATTTGAAATAAAAATGCTTCGAAATATTTTGAAAATTAATTAAAACATACACTGTATTCAGAATAAAAGTACACCGGGGGATTAACATAAACACATAATATCCACGCATACATCCTCACTGCTAATAACCGGCCCGCTGTCTCCACCATCCACTTATAGTTTATCACAATGATGATAATTATTTTTTGACCAATTTTGTGATCTGATTGATTTGCCAGTGGGGTCAAAACAAAAGATCAGTGCAGTCGTACAAATAATAACTGGTGTATTCTTATTATGAATAGAATGTAGGTCGATTGTATATATAACAATTAGCATGCATGCTAAATTATAAAAGTCTAAACCATAATTTATTATTTTTAATAATGACTTACCATTTTACAAGGACTACTAAAATTCGAGTTCTTCTAAAGTCCTGGATAATCGATTACTATCAATGCGACGTCTTTGGCTCCTTCGAACGGCGTCTGCTCTCCTATAAGGCTCATTTTTCAAACCCAACAGAATGTCCTCCAATGCGCCGTTGTATACTTCATCTTGGTGCAACAATTTCTTTTCCTTGACCATCTTTGTTTTATTTTTCAGTTCATTAATAACTGCATCCTATAAAACCGTTAATTGATATTAATTAAATTCAAACAAAATTGTACACCTTAGATGAAATCGAAAAAAATATTAACAATGAGTTAAAAATGAAGAAAGAAAAATGAAATGTTAAATAAAAAAGAAAACCAATTTTCAAACAATAACAAATTATAATACAACTATTGTGAATCATAAGTGTATGACGTCTGAGCATTAATTTAAAATAATAATTCGATTAAAATTAAATAACAATAAAACATAATATGCAACGTATAGTTTATGTTACAAGGAAATATTTGTTTTTTTTTTTTAAACACATAAAGAAGAATGAAAATCTTACTCTTAATTAAACATTTATGTGTAGTATATCGAAATTCTATTGCGTTAAAAGTCTCAAAAAATATCAATAGTAGTTAATCAATAATGGCACTTTGAAAGCAATAGTATTTAATAATTTTTTTTAATCGTTTGTTTATTTGTACCATTTCAGATGATAAAGTGATAAGTATGATATTGTTAAACGTACACAGATACTTCATTTTTCCATCTACATATAAATGTTTAAATAATGCTAAGTACCTGTATGGTACCTATATGAAAATAGTTCTGATCCAACACCAGTTGTCATGTTATGTAGTGTAGGTGCAAATAAAGCTTCAAGCAAATGATTGTGGTTACAATAATGATTTAAGCCTTCAAAACTAATGATTAATGCTCACGTGGAATTTAAAAAAATTTAATAATAACGGAAAAAAATAACAATAATGAAGACAAACACCAGATGTTAAATTAAACTAAAACAATAAATATAATTAAATTAAAAAAATAATTAATAATAATCATTAAAAAAAAAAAAAAAAACACTATTTTCAATGTGTTACAAGTAATGCCATACCAAAACCAATAATATCACACACAAACCTTAATGAACGAAAGCAAACAATTGAAAAATATTAAAGTAAAATATATTTCTTACAAAAAGAAAATTAAATTAAAAACATAAGTTCACAAGGTCTTAAATTATACAATCAAACACAATCCATGTGAATTTGTTACGGGTTTAAATATTTACATTAAATTGGACCTACTTGCTGTAATTTTTGATTTATTTTGTTTTTGGAAACTAAGTTTTCAGTGCTAGATTTCATTTTCATCTGGCATGCAGCTTCTTCCAGTCTTCTCCTTTGTTCGTTTTCCACATCAGCAGCCTATAAATAAATTTTAAATGTACCGAGCACATGAACACAAAACATACTTCTATTATGTACAATGAATGCTAAAAACTTATGATTTAAATAAAACTGTTTGAATTTAAAAAACCCGCATCAGTGTCATTAGAAAAACATTAATAAACTTTGTTTACCTTGAATGCTTTGACAAATCTAACAAGCATGGAAAAGAAAGTATTGGCATCGGTCCCTCGACGTGACTCCCCAAAATATTCTACACAATCTCTAAACGATTCCTGTGCTGTTTTGGTCTCATTTTTTAACCTCTTCAATTTATCTTCGGAATTATTGAGAAAATCTCGAAGGACCATTACATGTTGAGCGTTTCCATAACCCCGTGGTTCGCATTCTTTCTTTACAATCTCCATATTTTTTTCTAACTCATTAACATCGGTTATCACATTTTCCAACGAAACTAAACAGTAAAAACAATTTATAATCAGTAAAACTAAGTAATTAAATAAATTAAATAATGAATAATAATAAATCATACCAGCAGCTGCTTTGTCAATGTACATGAACTCAGAATCAAAATTTATGATTTCCGGCATTTTAGACCTAACAGTATCTACAATGAAATGCAATAGACACATGCGTTTGTCACTCGACTTAGTATCAACTAAAGTATCTAAAGATTGAAGTTTGAATCCATATGCTGGACCACGTTTTGCGCTGTTCATGTAATTACCAAACGCTAATATTATTTCCAGTAATTGTCGCAGTTTCTTAGAGTTCTTTACTGAACTTGAAGCCGATATAATAGCATGCACTTGCTATAATAAAAACAATAGAAATAACTTTTCGTTCACTAAATGCCATCGTTTATAAACTCACTGGTGATATTAGATGCAAGTTGTCCATGAAGTTACCCATATAACTCATTATAGATAATTTGGTGGCAAGTCTTTCTATTTTGGTTAGTTGCATTAAAAATTTATCTTCTTCAGTTAACATGTTAATATCTTTTTTCTCCAATTGATATTCTCTGTATGATTTAATCTATAATAATGATGATAAATTATAAATATAAATGTATTATACACCAAGCATATAATACGTATAAATAAGAACAATTCAAAAAATGTTTAGTTGAAACTAAATTAAAAACAATCAATTAAAAAGTAAATTATTTTTTAAACTTTTAGCTTGAAATATTAAACTATATTCGATAAAAAATATTAAAATTAAAAATATTGAAGTGTTGTACAATTAAAAAGTAATTTTACATTTGAATATGAAGTATACAGTTTAAATGTGATAAATAAAAATACGAAATAGTAAAAAATAATGTTTCTATATTAAATAGGATAAAATGAATATAAATAAATAAAATTGTTGTTTCTAGTTGTTAATACAAATAAACAAACATTTTTTAAGTAAAAATAATTGAATTTGAATTGTAAATTTTGTCTAATGGCTTTTGTAGAAAATATTACTTCTCATAGAAAAAACATAAATAAGGTATTGCTATTGAAACATCGAGATGGAGTTCAATACATTAATTCTAAAAAAGGGGCTGCAACTACTATTCAACGACATTACAGAGGATATTACACACGGTTGCATTTTTCAAAGTTAAATTTGGCTGCCGTAACTATTCAGAAACACTGGAAAGGATATATAGCAAGAAGGTATGATGATAAATAATTTAAGTGCCCACTTAATGTCAGTTATGTTTTAGGTATTTCAATAATCTAGCAATAAGAACATTTGTAAATAAGTCTATTGACTTCTACAACAATGCAGCTATAATCATTCAAAAAAATTATAAGGGTTTTTATATCAGAAAATACTATTTGGATTTAAAAAGGATAAGAAGATGGTTAAGAGAAATTCAGAAGAAAAATGATAATTGGTGGACAGTCATGCGAGATTATAATCATCAAAAGTGCATAGAGATTGAAATGATGCATAAAGAAAAAGTGAAATCTATGATAGTTGAAATGATAAATAAAAGTCATCCAATGTTAAGGACCATATCAAAAAAAGGAGTGTACAGTACAAAAGAAAACATTGATAAAGATTCGGAGTTTGAAAAATTTATACGTGATACATATGAACGTATGAATAAAATAAAACCTTAATGTCCATTAACAAAAAACTTACTTCTTGATCAGTAGGAATCATTCGTTGAAGAATTTCAACATTTTCTAACGGTACTTGTTTTAAGTCCAAAGAGTTGACAGCCATTATAACACGTTCCACGGGCATATCAAGTTTTCTTCTTGAAATAGCTAATTGAGAAATTAAATTAGAACATGTTTTGTCAACTCGATTGTTTTATATACTAACTAACCAATATTTCTTAATCGAGTATGCTCCAGAAGAGAAATATTGTCTTGTTTTTTCATTCGTTTACTGGGATATGTCATTAATCCGTCATGATGATCAGAATCACCGTTAATCAACGCTCGACCAGCTGCTGTCAATTTAAACTTCTCTTCAAATTGACCAAAGTCTATCACAGAATGTAACTTATCATCATCTAACTCATTGAAAATTGTACCACGGACCTAATTCATATAAAATAATAATCAGTAAAAATGTTAACATGTGATAAAATTTTGAAAATAAGTACTTGATTAGGTTTCATTGCCACCCAATTTAGAGTTGGTAACTTGTATTTGGTCAGGACTTTCCGTTTAATGGTCATTGCGCCGTCGGGTGCTTGCATAGTACCTGCCAACGGTGGTGCAGGTGGTGGTGGTGCCGGTATACCTACTGGCTTAGGAGATATTGGTGGGGGTGGCGGGGGTGGTACAACTGTCGATGAAGCAACTTGTGGTGGTGGTGGTGGAGGAGGTGGAGGTGGTGGCGGTGATGCTGATATGCTATTGCTGCCTGTTGAAGAACAACTCGAAATACCACTACTGGAGCCTGAAAAAAATAAATATTAATAGGAATTGGAATAAAAAAATAATTTATTCTAAATCATTACTTAAGTCTGGTTGAGCTCCTCGTGATATTAATTCTTGAATTTTTTCTTCAAGCATAGACTGTCTGGATTGAGATTCTCTCTTTTGGTCGTTAACAACCCTTCGTAATGTCGCTACTTCTTCTTCAACAACACGCTTACTCTCTGCTGCTGCATCTCTTTCTGCCCGAGCCATTCCTAGAGCACTCTCCAATGCAGCCAACTGAGCCAACGATTCATTTTCCAATTCAGCTAGCCTATCGTGAGCCTAAATAAATACAATTATTATTTATGGTGACGACTAAATTAATTTTTTATTTATTTATTTATTTTTACATACATGTGCCAGCTCATCTTCGAGAGATTCAACTTTTTCTAAAGCAGCAGTCTTAGTCTCGCTATCTTCCATTAGGGCTGCTACATCAAACACATTATCAAGATATGCTGAAATTTGGACCTGAAGTTCTTCACTTTCTGTATGCTTGATTTTGTCTAAATAATCATCGAGCCCCAGAGTGCTAAATTCATATTGTAGATGAACCCGGAAATTCATATCTTCCACCGAATGTACAATTATATTTATGAATTGCATGCAAGCAACCTATTTTGTACATGGAAACACGCATAATTAAGTCACATTTTATTTATTTACTTTTTTTTTTACAAAACATACCATAAACTCTATGTGGAAAACTTCATAATTAATAAAATAATCCATTAGGGTTTGAAAACGTTTTTTTTCCTGGCATACTTCTTTAAAATTGTCAAACGCAGATAGAATGATCTCATGACCACCCTTGACTAGACATATTGCGGCTAGAAGCTCCAATACTAAAGCTTTTGTCCTAAATTAACATAAACATAAATATTAAGTTTAGTAAAATAAACATGCATAAACAAAAATGCATATGGCATATTATAATTTATAACCACATCATACCTCAAACTTTTATGCATTAAACTCAAAGCTATGCTATTAATTGCATCTGTATGTTGAATGACCATATTTAATCCATACTGAAACAGTAAATCAAACCATAAGGATAAGAGTTCTGATTAAAAAAAAAAATTTTTTATAAGAACACTGATTACTATATTATGCAAATTGTTTGTATTTTTTAAAAAAAACTGTGAGATACAGTTTTTAAAAATAGCTAACAATGAAAATTTGCCACTAATAGATTTTTTTTTTTTCAGTCACGTTATTATTTTAAGAAATAATTAATTATATTTGAGTCATAAAATTAGAATAATAAGTACTTATACTAAGTACTTTTATATTTAAAAAAAATATACTGCTAAACAGTGAGTATTAAACAATGCTATTTTGGAAAAAAAATTAAATTAGATTTGTATTTAACAAATTCTGAAAAATTGCTATATTAGGATAAAATAAAATAAAATTTTTAATTATAATATTTGCTTTTTTGCAAGAAAATGATTGCAGTTCTGAATACATTAACAGAGGAGAGAATATAATGAAATATTTTAACAATGACTACCTACCTCGTCCCTCAAAAAAAATTATGACTTTTAAAAAATAAAAATAAATGATTTGCTTTTTATATCCTTTTATCGACTTCTAAATAAATTACTGACTTGGCACAGAGGGGTTTTTTTTTATTATAACTCAATTTTTTTCCTCGTGGATTTTTACTTCCAAGTTATCAAAACTCCATTACATGTTATATTTAAATACATTGCTGATAGAAGACACGAAAACCGAATATGTGCTAAAAATATATTATATTAACCTTTAAAGGTCATTTTATACATACAAACTATAAAAGACCTTAATGAAAATGCCATAAAACTGACATAAAAAAAAAAAAAAAATGTACTAGTTTTGATTAAAGTTCAAATGTATAATCAATACAGTACAAATATGAAACATGCATTCGGGTCAAATGCGCCGTTTTTAATTTAAAAAACCGCTGATTATCATAACACGACGACCAGACGTATTTTATTTTTCGAGATCGAATAATCTGTTGCGGAATTTTTCACTAGAAATATTGTTCGAAAATAAATTTATCACATCTCACCTTATTGTTCATAATAGCCCGCAAACACATTATGCAAACGTGTATATCATCTTTTGTATCGCCCATATTTAACTTTGCAGCGTGTCTTGATCTTCGTTTGATCCCAGGGCTATCTAGTATGTCTAAAGTAGGTCTCGCGTGATTCGTTGCATTACCGTTACTAATCCCATTTGTGTGCATATGGTGGTTACCTCCTGTACGTAAACAAAACACGAGTCGTAGTGAAATCTATAATTTTTCAAACTATGGGATCATGAAAAAACATATAAAATACATATTATACCATCTCGGGTACGCTTACCTTGAGCGATTTTTTCGGTCGAAACATTAGTCACGTCCATGCAAGCCCTGTGTTCGTGCCGCATCATCACCAGTCTAAAACTCAGATAGTCGATCAACGAATCCAAACCGTGATTTTGATCATCGAGAAATTCACGAACCCACCTATTTGATCGAGTTTATTAGATTATTACAGGTCATATTTCTATAGATTTTAATTAACGCCGATTAATTGTGTATGTATTCTATTACTCTATGTGATTGGTCCGCAAAGATATTTCTAGATCCCGTAAAACCTGCGTAGAGGTGGCATCTCCGACCATTTTCCGTTTCTATAAAACACAGGTGTTATGTAAATCATTATGTATTTATTATTCATTGCTGTTTTATAATAACTATAATCAAACGCCTATTTTGATTTGATGTTTTTTTTTCTTTTCTTTTTTTAATAAAAACTCACTTACTCTTGAACTTCGAGAAGCTTTTGGATCTAAATATGTTCTGAGTCTAAATAGATAGTGAGCAGGCGGGTCTTTTGCTTGAACTCTTTCCTAAAAAAAAAAAATAAATTATGGTTAATATTATGGGACGTGTTTTGTTCGAAATAATGATAAAAATATAATAAAAAACACGATGCGCGGTTATTTAATATCATATGTATTCACACAAAATATAAAATTTGGTAAATTTGTCTTCTGAATAGGTACGTGTTAAAAGTGCGATTATTATATCGTAGTAAATCTACCATGTTTCGTAAACCAAATGTAAAATTTCAAGAAAAAACCATAGGTGCATCGTAAAACAATTGAAAAACCAACTCAAGCTTGAGTTTGAGTCAATTTATAGCGTGTGTAATGACTCAATGACTGTCAATATATATTATTACTATACCGGACTCGTAATATAATTAATACGCTGCTTAAAGATTACAACAGTAACAATGTGGCCATTACATATAAATGACTAATAAGTAATAACAAATCTAGACACGAAATACTACCAGTGATATAATAAATAAACGGTTATGTAAACGTGTATGGGTTTTCAAAATACCCGAACATTTTTCATCGGAGACAGTATTACCAAAAAGAGAGGAATGTCTTGACGAGCTCAGTTTGATTAAATGAAATGAACAAGTCCTCTATTTTCATAAATATAAACGTTAAACTTGTATTACTAACGAAAAAATACTTAAAATACAATGAATTTTTCTTCGGACGTTATATTTTATCATAAATTTCTTACATGTTTTAATAATTGATAAGCTATGAGAACAAAAAAAAAATTAATTTTCTTAATTTCTTCTATTACCTACCTACCAAGTTAAATTTTGTTTTTTGTTTTTTATTATCACCCAATTATTTAATATGACCATTGACTTAAATATAATTGCAAACAAATCAAATATTTTAAAAGCTAACTAAAATGTAAAATAAACATTTTACCTATAAATATTGGAATTAAAATGTATGAGACAATTATTAATATAATAAAACCACTATAAGTAGAACATTTGTCCACTACAATAATTTTATAGATTTTTTTGATAAAATGTTTATTATTATTATCATAGGTATATCAAAATTTTATATCAAATCAAAATTGATTCCACTTAGTTTGTATTGTTTGTAATGAGTAATGACCAATGACACCAACGGGCCAAAATATTATAATAATTATAAATAATAATTGTAACGTCTTATCTTAAATCAAATAATATATTGTAGCGTTACAAATGAACGAGGCGAAATTATACATCGATGTCAAACAACTACATATAGATGTGTTTATTGCAATCTCAGAATACTGCAAATATCAACGGTCGAAACTGAAATATAACCAAATTAAATACGACTTTTGTGCCTAAAACAATAACAATAAATTATTTGAACGATAGTGGGACTTGATAAAAATGTATACATTTAATTGTAAGCTCGAATAAAAACAAATATTTATACGATACTGCATGATTGTTAATAATAGACAGTATGCACAGTGCACACTTGTGTTTTATTGCGTTGTCGTATTATTACTTTTTTTTTTTCGCCATTGCATGATACAAAAAAATGCATAAATAAAATTAATATTCCTGGTAATTTACAGGCGAACAATTATTTGTCTGACATCACATCATATTTTTAACAGACGAGTAGGTACAAGAAATCTACACTATAAATATAAAAGAGAAGTGTTGGTAGGTATGTTTATGTTTTAATGGTTTCCCTCGGCAAAGATGCAGATTCAATATGGACGGTTGACCTCGACTGAGCTAACTGAGGTTAACGGAGAATTATGACTCACAAACACTGCCCACATAAAAGTTACGATGAATACCTTTCGTTATAATATCATATTGGTTTTGATTTTACACTTTCCTATGTCAGACGAACGAACAGTTTTTAACAAAGTCTTTAAGGACATTGGATTAATGGTAATCAACCTCGTTTACAAGAATGTTTGGACATTTATCCGCACGGCTAACAATAAATTATAATATTGTATATTTGTATAAATTACAATATATCAATATTTTTATACAACAAGTAATATTATTACGATATTTTATGTGTTTATAATGTTGATGATTATTTTTTCTCAGGATAGTTATTTATTTTATTGTACCTACTGCTTTTAGATTACATAAAAGTGCGTTTAAAATAAATGTTTCGTTACAAAAAAACCAATTTTAAAAAGTATGTTCAAACGTATATTAGATATTTTACACGAGCACAACAAAATTACCACATTCTAAAGTAAACGCATTAATTGTTGTTATACTACTATTAAAAAAAAAAAATAGCATCGAAACAACACCATTTAAATCGTAATCGTATGTATAATAAACGTGTTAACTTCGTCGTTTTCGTACACTTATCGAAGTATCGATAGTCAAATAACAATTGAGTCATTTAGGTGCGGAAAAAATAAAACGACAAAATAGATAAAATAATATGAAATATTTATAAACATTAAAAACCAAATTTTTGAACAGTTATGTTGTCCAGAAAAATTGTATAAATAGCAGATACCTATTTTGAATTGGATAGAGTCAGAGCATTAACAGAATTGACATGTGTGGAAGAAATTACGATGTTATACGATTTATAAGATGGCGGCAATAATTTTAGCTTTCCAGAAACACGATTATGATGCTAACAAAAAAAGTAAAAACTATTCGTTTATGCTATTATACAATTATTGTTTGTACATTGTATGTGCATGGTAACATAAAACGGACATCTATCAAGTCGAGACCGTCAAATTTGTACAATGCTAAAGTTTCAACCATCTCATAACTCCAATGATATTCAAACCACGTTTCCATACTTGTTTTTTTTAACCGACCCCACTTGATAATTACAAAATACTACAGATATACAATAGGTGTACCTATTATACAATAATATATACTATATACGCATAAAGAAAAACATCTAGCGAGATTCGAATTGGACGTGCCTAAATCGAAAGAACCAAACAGCTGCCAAAATGCACGCACTATGCATATCTAGTAGTAGCACAATAAAACACCAACGATGGAAACGTTCAATAAAAAATATTAAAATAATAATAGAAGGGAAATCCGCCGGTGTAACCCAGAAGATTTATTTTCCATACCGCTGTGTAACCTACAATATTATGATTAGACACTTGAGATCGCCGCAAGTCCATACTATAATCTCTCCTCATAAATAACGAAATTGATATTCCGAAATCTTTGATGATAAAATGAGGGCATCGCAGATGCGACTGCGACTGCGCGCGTTCGAATGTTTCAACGAAAAGCGTGAAAAACTCGTGAAAAGCGGAAAAGGATCCGCGGATATTAACTACGATTATTAAAATACAATTTTACGCTACGACTTTTAGTCTGCGGTAAACCGCTGGCGACAAAAATAGATACGAACAATGGTCCGCGACCGACAGTTAATCAAAAATTCATTTTAAATCGGAAAGAACAAAAAAAACGAACCCACTGATGAACTGACGAATAGTTACGGAAAAATAAACTGGTTTCACACTGGTAGGGTTTTTTTTTTCTCTAAAGAGTGCATATGGTGGTATCGTATGGATACGAGTTTCGAACGACCAACACTTGGTCAGAGCAAATGACCGTGGCGTATTCATTATTTATTTTCATTCACATATATAATGAACACCCACAATGTTTCCTATGGGTATATGTTTCATGGCAGTCCATAAAAACACAAAATTAAACGGGGAGGGTCACAGTCGGCCGCTTTCATGTGCTACGTCGCCACTGAAAAAGGATTTAAAACGATGTAAACATACTGTGCACAGACGTATATTATGTAGATAAATTACGTGCTAATTAATTTTCTTTTAATGGCGGATGGTTACCGAAACAATACGAGGTTTGTGTTTTACTGGTTGGTTATCTGTATATACATATACAGCCACAACGCGAATTAAAATTGGATTATTCAACAAAATTATACTGTAATATCTGTTTAGCCTAACGTGCTGCTGCATGTTGCAAATTATAAAATAAAAACGTATACGCACGCATAATACACAACTAAAAGCTCGTACAGCGTTTTATAATAATTAAACTATAATTATTTTGTATAAAGTATTTTAAACGAGTAGATATGAAAAACCAATTTTATCAAATAACAAATAAAACACACGTTATAAGTCGTTATGTTTTTTAATACCCATTAGTTATTACTCATTACAATCACACCACACACGATATACCAACATTAATTGTAATTAAAATATGTTATTATAATATGTTTACTATTTAAAACGTATGTTAACTTAAAAACAACATAATATAGTTTATGTATAATATCTATATAGATATTATATTTATTTAAATACCAAATTATCCTGATTCTCAATACCTATATAGTAAAAGTATAATGAGTAATGAATAATGATAATAAAAAAAAAATCGCTGACACCATTCGATCTAGTATCAAAAAATAAGATACATTCATAATTCTAAATTTAAAATGTCTAATGCAATAACCTATCAGTTTTAGTAGTCTAAAATATAATATACACCAGTATAGCTACCTACCTACAATTAAGCACACCACTATCATTCACAGTTGGTAGTGATTTAATTAGAAAAAATACATTTCATTGACCAAACGAACGCAGTTAATATAAAAACGAAATTCACAGCACGCTATTATTATTTAGTCGTAAGATGAATAACATTTTGTCTCATTTCCAATGAGTTTATAACAATACATATATAATGTACATTTATTGAAAATATTTTCCAGGTGCCATTATCGTTAGTGTTTTAGTGATGAAATTTCCAACCGATAGTGTATTCACCTTGTATCCAACATGGGAAAAAATCTAAATTTCAATGAAAAAATTGTGACAACGCACAATTATCGCTATACGGCCCGAATATCGTGTAAATTGTGCAACCGCATTAAGATAAAAACACTAACTGTCTCAAAGATCAATCATTATTGTTTTAAATGTAGTCATCAGAGTTATAGACGATAGTAAATAGAACAAATATACGTACGAATAATTATACCTTGAATATTAAGTTTTGTGTCGGTAAATAAATACATGGTATTACTATTATCAAAATACAGGTGTAAATACTTACTAATTACTTCGACCACTTGTTGAAACTATTACAGAAATTATCAACAACGAACAAGTAATTAATAAATAACAACTAATGTCGTAATTAACATTTACGTAACATAATACATTTTTGATCATAAGTTAGTAACGAACAAGTTGTGCTCTATAAATATTTTTTATTTATAACATAAAAGATCAACAAATTGATAATGCGCATTGGATATAAGATTTACTTGTGAAGCATCTAAAGGTAGTATGATAATTTATTTATAATTAATAAAACGGGCTGGATTGTGGAAACAATGATGAGCATAAAATGAAAAATTTCACAACTAAACAGAGGGAGAAACGTTTTACTAATCAAGTAGTGGAAAACCGGAAAAATGACTGTTTCAATCCAATCTAGATTGTAGGTCACCGATTACTTTTTTTCAACTATATAAAACCATTAGTTCGATTCAGTAGATTCTAATCAAAATATTTTCAAACAATTACATAGATTCTGTTTAAGACATTTTTTAAGTCTAAATTAAGATTTATTTAAGATCAATGGCCAAATTTTCAATAAGCTTGTACAAAAAATAAAAAAACTTTATCACAAAGTCGACAAAATGCTGGAAGGAAATATATTATTACAAGTTACCTACACTAAAATAAAATATTTATGAAAAACTAAGTTTGAATAAACTACGAAAATATGATAAATTAGTTAATGACCTTCTCCTTTTGTTTTCAACAATAAAATAATTGAATGATCTAAACACGTCTGGATTCATGAAGCAGCACTACCTTACAGGATGTGTTTATTATCATTAAATACATCATATATCCTACAAAATAATTCAGTACGTTTGGTTTCATTAAAAAAAAGTAAAAATTTATGATAATTATATAACATTATAAGTTATAACTCTTTAGGTATTAAATATTTTCAATTATAATAGATCTAACCACCTTTATTCATAGGTGATGCGTACGTATGAACTCTAATTCGAAGTCAACAATATTACAATATAATATGAGGATCAAAAATCCAACCAAATCGAATGGTACCTGTAAGCAGTTGTAAAAATGTTTTCAACATTACAAAATGCCTGCGTATTATAAAATTATTAAATAAAATAATATTTAAATGGACGCCGTCCGTCGAAAAAATGATACTTAAATAATTATAATATGTATAATATTGTACACCTTTCTTTAAATTATATTTTTTTTGTTTAATATTTTAAAAAGTTTGTCAAAAAAAAATAGTTCAATTGATTACTACATTATTAACTACGCCGTTTTAACGGTTTGAAATTCGTCACGGAAAAATCGAAGAAAATAATAATACTAATTTATAATTATTACCTATCACAATCGAATTGGCACGGATGAGTGTGCATTTTAATAGCAAAACTATTATTCATAATGATTAGCATTTACGTATTATAATCATGTTTTACGCGCGATAGAATAAAATAAACGATGTTTATATTTTTTCGAGTGTTCCGAGTCCGCATTCGGTTCTCAAAGTTGTGAACGATGAATGAAATAATAAAATGAGAAAAAAAAAAAAGACGGGATAACGTAATAATTTAACAAACACCGTCGTCTATATAAAAAGCTGCACAATGACGTAATCCCATAATGTAACACGGTGACATGTGTCTAGTACGCCTCGTGAGTGCACAATATCCGGTAGTACCGGTACACACGCGGTGGGAATTATGTCGAACACCGCCGCCGAATTGCTCTTCTCCGTCTAAAGTTTAAACGACGTGTATGACTCGTATGCATGTGCAACAGTCACTCGATTAAATTATTATTGAATAGATTCAACGGGAAAACTCGACGAAAAGCGTGAATGTTCCTCACAACATAATTTATGAAAACCGTGTTTAAAATATAATCAAAAAAAAAATAACATGTATAAGTATAAATAAGGATAAATACTACTCTAACTATACTAAATTATGCGAAATACAATATACAATGGGCATGAAAATTAATTAATATAATATGTAGGATAACGACGGTGTGTTTATTAAGTATAAATTAAAAAGGTAGAGAAAAAATGTAAAAAATTCTCTAGCAGAGCGTGGTTTCGATCCACGGACCTCTGGGTTATGGGCCCAGCACGCTTCCACTGCGCCACTCTGCTGGATGATTGTGAAAGTGAAAAATGTCTTACTTAAAGGCGACTCGAGATAAAACAATATAAAGAAAAAAAAAAGTGAAATTCTTATTATTTCGATAACTACTCTCGATAATAATTATATTTTTATGACTAGTGTTATAATAAAATCGACACTTGAAATGCAACGATTATTAAATACACGAATTAACATAAAACATGTTTAGTATAGAACCTATTGCAGTGGGGTAAATTGTAATATTTAGAGACACTTCCACGGTTAGGTTGAGACTGTATACTTTACAACATAGCCCATATTAGCAACATTTCTTTTCATAATTATAGGGATCTCTCAATCCTATCTCCAAAATAACTAGTAGTAACTAGTAAGTAATAGAGAAATAACTTCAAGATTTTAATTATAGAATTTAAAAAAAATCATATTAATAAAACTGTTAATTATTAATTATTAATAGATATTAATTTAATTTCAATTCAATTAAAATCAGCAAAATTACTTTTACCTTTTATAATAGTTTTATTGCTAAAACAATTAATTATTTTTTTAGTTATATTTATACGTGACACTCTTACGATAGTTAAAAATTATAATTCATAATTTACTGTAAAAATCGTTGATACGAAAAATATAGTTATACCAATGATTATACTGATTACTAATATTATAGAATTCTATAATCAATGGTATTAGATACCTATTGCACTTTTCCAGAGAAATTGATTAACTGCGTCCGAAAAAAAAAATCGTGACCATGTACTAGTTTACTACCAATATAAATTGTGACTCGGATATATTTTGTACGGAGATGTATGAATTGCGGCCTGATCATTTTTAAGACATTCGTAAATATTTTCATCCAGGTCCTGAGATTAACAGATGAGTAATGATTTAGGTACGATGTACCATTGTTTATGTACCATTGTTTATTGATACTATAATTATAATAATATATACGTATAATCAATGGATGTACCTAATAATATTACTAAGAATATCATGAGATAAAGGTATATTTTACATCAATATTAAAATTCGCCTTTTTAATAAAGGTTAGATAAAGGAGAAGAGTTTAAAAAAATTATAAACTAGCCAATATAAATTTGGTTTTGTCTGTTGTACTTAAGTGTTATTAATTAGGGCACTAGGATGTGAAGAAAAATAATTTTATGATAAACGAAAGTAATAAAACAACGAAAATAATTATTGATAGTTTTGAATTTAAATTAATTTAATATTTGCAATTTGCAAACATGCAACGACATAATAAAATATCCCGGGACGCTATTTATATTTTATAATATTATACAAAATATATCCAGGCTGCAGTTTAAGTACATATAAAAATACTTGAGCAATAATAATTTACATTGACAATCACATATGGGACGCAATTTACAGTTACCCTGATATTTTGAAAAATCTTAATAAGCCTATTAATATTTAAAAGATAAAAATATGAAGTTAAATAATTATTAAGCCAATATATAGCAAAGACACAAACGTCATTATTACGTTATATTGTCAATTAGTTCTAAAAAAAAAATCGATAGGATTTTAGATATTCGATTCTAATCATTGTATTTCATAAAAAAATAATTAATGCATTTTTTATACTTATCAAAATTGAAAAATGTACAAACAAACTCAAAAATATGAGTTTTATTTAAGAATTTGAACAAATCTACAAAACAATGATAAGTATACCAACTTGAATAATTAAGGAATTTGTATAATCAATAGAGATAACTCTAAGTAAATTTTAAAAGGTAAATGGAGCATTATAGCATATTACATACATAATACTACATAATTTAAACGAAAAATGTATCTAAAATATGGTTACAATTTATTTTTAAAAATCAGCCTTCTATTGTCACAAATTTTATTTGATATTTTGGTTGGAGATGTTAACGTAGTATAAGATACACCAAACTATAATATGTATGTGTGTGACGTGCTTGACGTTTGTATAGAATAAACCTACAAGTACTGAAGTACATGCACGTTTATACATAAATTATTATTGTTAGACAATCGAAAAATGTTAAAAATAAAGAATAAGAAGTGATTCGTACAACGTACATAAATTTAATAATGATTATAATAATTATTCCAAACGATATGATCAGTTGTAAAATATAAAACAATTACGTAATTCTGTAACGTAACTCATAATATTATCTAACAATTTGTTTGTTATTATAATAATATAAAACTATAAGTGGTTAAGTACACTGCAGACTCCTAAACTATAGAGTAGTGAGTATAGTAGCGTAATTAAGAATTTTTTCTGGAAGGGGATAAATATTATTCGAGGTTCGTATGTCCTTCATAACTTTAGGACTACGTCCACACAACACTAAAAATATTCATAAATATTATCTGCGAAGATGCAAACTTTTTTATGCAATAAAATAATACATATCTAATCGAATATAATTTTAATTTAAAACAAATATTTGTAGGTCGCACATAAAAAAGACTCCGAAAGTTTATCCTTTTCAAATACTCCTAATTACATCATTGCTATAATGTATAGTTTAGTATTATAGAAGACATCAGTGGTATAATGCATTAGTGTGACATGTACAAATGGTATATATTTTACAGAAACATTATTTTTACACATATACGTATATAGAACTATTCACATACCTATGCATTCAAAATGTATACGTACATAATAATTGCATCTAATACCGTTATGGTACACACTGCAAAAAGAAAGTACGAGTATGTCGAAAATCGTTGACTCAAACAATGTAAAAGTAAAAATATATATATAAACAAATTCGATTACCTAATTATTTTTACGATATTAAATAATATTGTAGTCATTAATTTTTGAAATCAAGTAATTAGTTGCAATCTACAAAAGGCTATTAATTAAAGGTAAAATTCCACCACATAATACTCGTATACTTAAAATTAAAATATTTTAATTATTTCTAAAGAATATTCATGTGAATGAAAACTTTAAACCGGAAATTTTAAGTGGAGACAACAGTAAGCGTCCCCAGCGATTATTGAAACATTTAATAGTAAATAATAAGTATTCAGTAGTCATGGATAAAAAAAAATGTACCTTTAAGAATAATTTGAATTCTCAATAAAATAAATATGTATTATGACTTATTAATTATTATACATCAAATCATACCTGATCGCAAATTAATTCCCATTTCTTTTCGTCGTCGTATTGCTTTAAGAGTTTTGCTTTGTCCGCAGGCAAATTCATGGATGCCTGTAACAGGTATAATAAAGAAATCGAGATTATAATAATTGATTTATTTCACTTCTATACACAATTGTTATGGTATAGACAAATAATTGACCAGGAGAATAAATGCAGGTGAATATAATAAATTATGTCTATATTTATGCAATTCTACACATAAGTCAATCCAGAATTCATAACAAGACGAGTACAACACTAACTCAACATGTAATGCGAATTATCTAATTATTTGTTAACATGTGAAAACGTGTAGTACCTAGAATTATACTCGTATTTTTGCCGAGTTAGTACTTCAGACTTTATACTGAATAACACTCAGCTAAAATTTCGAATAAATTGTATACAATTTGTATAATAAGAATTACAATAATTGCATTGTAACATGATGATATACTTGAATATAAAATTAATTAATATTTATTTAACACAGTAATTAATTACCTAATATTTAAAATAAATGACAACCATAAATCATAAATTACATAAAATACATATTTCGTTCATTAATTAAAGTTATAATGGCAATCAAAACATATTTATAATGTTGTTTACTATTTAATTGATATTACATCGAAATCATTTTAAAACTCTAAATAATTGTAATGTTTATTTTGTAAAATTAATATAATTTGTATTATTAGTCTTATATGTACTTAATATAAGACCAATTAGATATAAAACATTTTATTTAAAAGTTAAAAATTTTAAATCCGTGTTTTTTTTTCATAGACGTTTAAAATTAAAATTATGGCATAAATACCTAGAGGTTTTCGCGAATAGCAATGATTTATTTCGTGATGAAATAAATAACATTAAATGACTGAAATTGATCATACAATGTTTTTTACGCATAAACAATTAAATTATCGCTAATTTAAGAAAAAATTTAAAAAGTTTTGAATTATAAATGAATATAAATATATATGAAATTATAAATAAATCTCTCTCTAGATTTGATGTTTTATTTCTTAATAACCTATAGGCATCATATTTTATATCTATTAAAATTGATTAACTATATTCTTATTAGGAAGGTATTAAAAAAGAATAATGTAATATAAAATAGCTATAGCGAATTTTGAAACTAATATAATTTCTATTGTGTCCTGTAGATATTTTGATTAATTTAAAATCAATTCTACAGGGGATATCAAATAGTAATGTTGAAGCAAAACATGCTAAATTTAATTTAAAACACAATAGATGAAATATAATAACAAACACAAATCATTAATAAATCATTCGAAGTATTTCGTGTTTAGATATTAAAGACATTGGACATGATTAAAGGTCAGTAGTGATTTACTACATGAAAATCTAACTGAACTTAAAATATTTAGATATTAAATAAAAATTATTCAACAGTTATGACGTACTTAAACCTAATTATGAATTAAATAATAGCATTATTTTATATTAAATAGAATTGAATAAAAATTAATTAACTTGTAATATTTTTTGCACCTTCAAATGAACAAAATAAAAAAAAACATATTTACTATTTCAATACGAGACAAAAAAAAGTTCTAATTTTCATTATATAACCTCCACTGTAAACTATTATTGTTTGAAGAAAATATTACCCAACTGTATTTTTCCTTTCTCCAAAATCTTATTAAATAGTTATTTCTATCGTTAAAATATTTTTGATTACCCATGTGGAAACTAGACATCAGAGTTAAAATCTAAATCTAAGCTAATCCTTTATAGTTGTGATCATTATGCTATAATGATGAACCTGTATATATTATAATTACTTTAATAGGTTTTTCGTTATTGTCGTAGTCTCAAAATGAGACAACATTCTAATTTCTTGATGGACACTCTGGGTTCATTAACAATTATAACAATACAATAGTGTTTCATTATTCCAAGGATATTTAAAGGTAAAAATACCGCCGCCCTCGGGGAGCTTTGTGAGTTAAATCGTGGCATGGCATCTCAATTTTTTCTATTATAAAACAATAAATTATCGAATATTGTACAATAAAAGCAAGGATATGGTACCACACCCGTTTGAAATGATAGCTGCAGGGGTTGGGGGTCCATTGTGAGTTTTAAAATCGAAGGGTGTGGTTTCAATGAAGTTTTTAGGGTTCCAATATAAACAAACATCTATTTATTTTCGAAGTAGTGTTCATTATTAAAATATTTACCTTTGAAAATCAAAGCATGACACTGTTCATAAATCTAAAATTTCACATCGTCAGTTTAAATATATTTCTTAATTTACATTTAATATTTTACTATATACATTATTATGATAAGTACCTAGTACCTATATGATTTATGAATTTATGATAACTTATCATTGATAAGTATCAACTCAATGTAAATCACCTAGTTACTAATATAAATACACAATACATGATATATTAATATCATGAATCTAAATATTATTATAAATAGGTACCAAGTAAAGTTTTATTCATGCATGAGCAAAAGTATCAAACTTCATATTATTATGCTTTTTCTTTCATGAATACTATTTTCTATTCAACTACAGAATAGAAATTTAAGAACAATGCTCGTTGATCTTATTATAAATATTTTATCACACATGTATAAGTCTAAGCTAAATATGCATGTGTTATTCAATATTTTATTAATTTCTATAACTCATTATGCTACCATTAAAATATCCACAACATGCAGATTGAGTAATGATACACTATGTGTAAAAGTGAGATAATACTAATAGGTTTAACCCAAATCAGTGCATTTTTTTTGTTATTTATTGGTATAGGAAACTTTGAATTACGAATTTTAATATGTTATGTTTTTAAATAATGTAATAATAATATAAAAAAATTGTACTTTAATTATTAAGTAGATCTTGCTTGTAAAAAACTAATCGTTTTAGAATTTTCAGTGGCAACATTTTTTATTTACAATTATTAAAGGTAATATTTTTGCTGAAAAAGTTCACATGAATACATAATGTATAAACATTAATCTTATATCACAGTTATTAGCCAATATATTATAAGTTATAAATATTTTCAAATTATACCTAATGGAGAAAAAAAAGTAATCTAAAAATACAAACATAAGTAATGCACATGCCACACTCTTCAACATTCTTTCAGCCTGAACTTTAGATTATTAGGTATTATTAATACATTATTTCGATATTGCATATATTACAAAATTATATTTAAGTATGATTTAACTGAGAAGTAATTCGCAAAATAAACTTTAAGAATTTAAAAGGAATTTAAATTTACATGTTAAGTCTAAAGTGACATTAAAATCGGAAGTTGATTTAAAACAAATAATGTATCAAGGTGTTTAAATTATTTTTTTATGAACACATAAAAGAGTAATGCAGTACAAAATTTAATGAGTTTCAAAAAACAATAAATATATTTATAAAGTTCCAGTATTATTAAGTATTTTATCGCTGTAAGTTGTATAAATTTGAAACCCGATTTGAAAGTAGTGATAAATAATCTCACTCGAAAAACCTATTATTATATTAAATTAGAATTATAAGTGATTATAAAATGTTTAACCTAAATTTATATTTTCAACGGTAAATGCCTACATTATTTGATTTAAAATTTTAAAAAGGTATGTATAATCTAAGACATAATTTAAATTGTGATTTTGTTAATGCATGTATTATATTATTATACCTATAAACTTATATGTTTTGTATTATTACCAGGGGTCTTTAACCCCCAAAGAAGAAGATATATTTTTTTATACCTTGTATACTTGAAAATAAAATACAATTTTTAAAGACCTGAACACAAAATTAGACAATATATAATATG
Organism: Drepanosiphum platanoidis; assembly: GCA_948098885.1. Taxonomy (NCBI): domain Eukaryota; kingdom Metazoa; phylum Arthropoda; class Insecta; order Hemiptera; family Aphididae; genus Drepanosiphum; species Drepanosiphum platanoidis. Next base: position 27,267,546 of record OX402530.1, read on the forward strand.
TATATAATAATTATTTGTTTTTACATTTGCACAATATAATATACCTACATAAAAATTAGGTCAACATTATGTATATATCATTAAACAATACACGTTATTAATTCGTATCTATTAAGATATTGTTATTTTTCAGAGGCTTTTTAGTTTTAGACCCTTTTAATGTAAGCAAAGTAGTTTTTAAATGATTTCAATTTTTAATTTGTTTGCTCAGTGCAGTTAAATCCAATCAATGTTTAATAATTATTAATGTTTCTGTTGAAAACCATTTGTAATATTTACCATACAGTTAACATTTAGGTTAAATCCATAAAGTTAAGTCCGTCAATAAAAAAATACCTTCGTAATTATTAATAAAAATAAAAATGAATTTCTATAAGATTATACAATATCATAAAAATATTATTCACAGTTATTACACGTAATTTAACAGTAAAACTAAGTAAGTTATACATACATGACACATTTAATGAATTTATTGATAGAAAATTAAAAATCTATTGTATTTTTCGTTAATTAAAAAATACAAAAACCACCCTTTTTAACGACAGTTTAAGTAAATTATACAAGTAATTACAATGTAATAATAATAAATTAAGGTATATTATTTAAATATGGCGAAGTATACGGTGAAGTTTTTGTTCGGCCTATACGGCTATTCGTGGTTGGTTTAATTGTATGTTTAAAATATTATATTTAAATGTACTATATCATAAACTCTTTGGGAAATATTATTCTTTAATATCGCTGATTTATAATTTTATTCTAAATTCTAGTGCTAACCCAAATTCTATAATTACATATCAATTTATTCATTTTTATTTTAAAATTATACACGAATTTCATAAAAATTATTTTAAGGCATTTGAAGTTATATATGTTTTATGTTATTTAAATATATATATATTAGTATTTCTAAATAAAACATGTACCTAATTATCTAACGTAAACATGTTGTCATAATGTCAAGCATATTATACCTAATACTATAATGCGAAAAAATACAATCATCGCTGAAACGAACTACATTCCGTACCGAAATAATATTTACTCATATTATGTAAAAATTATCTCAAGACGACATAGTTTCTGAACATTATTTAAACTAGAATTTAAAAAAATTAATAATTAACAAGTTTAAAATCACGTACTAAATTACAAATTATCATCTGTACGCAATATTACGTAAATCTGTAAAAAAAAGTCTCGGTGAATCGAGTTTCCCTAAAACTAAGTACCAATAAAAAAGTCCCTGAAAAAAATAAGATAAAATAGAACTCGTAAATGTATAATTTCCTTTTCCAAAGGAGGGGAAAACAAACATTGTGATTTATGTTATAACACTTATAACGATATAAATATTATCGTTCCAAATTTCCAATATGTTCACATAATATTTTAAGATGAAATAGGTACTTAATTTTATTAACCACTGAGATAATAAATTATATTAGTTTATGTCGATAGCTATGTTCAACAAATATTAATTTTGAGATAACCTATGTTCATTAATTCACTATCAATCGATAATCGTTTAAATTATAAATGTATTTCTCCCTGCATATCTTTCTTATTTTTTGACAGAAATATTGTAAAATATTATCATTGATTTTACAAAATATCTATTTTAAAATCAATGACAAATGAACAAAGAGAACAACTCTTAACACGTGTAAATGGAAATCATTTTCAAATATACCTTGCTATAAACAATTATAATCAAATTTATAGATAATTACTAATTACTAATAAAGTATTAACAAAATATCAATGATTATATTTGTTACGAGTATTAGAATTTTAAAATTGTTAATTTGTAAGCAATTAAAGTGATGTTATTTTTGTTCACCAAACATGGTTACTTTAATTTAATAATTAAATGAACTAATGTTCATGATGATAATATGTTAATCAATTTGCCTACCCGCATAAATACTATTTTACATAAAGACAAAACTAACACGGTTTAAATAGTCTATTTTAAACCTTTAAGCAAATTTTGGTATATGAATGACAAGGACTCCATACATTCAACAATTCATTTAAATTAGCCGCCAAAAATTGATGCTTACCTATAATGTGTGTGATATACATTTTATATTTGAACAGTAATGATACTAAATTAATTTAAAAAAGGGAAGATAATACATAAAATGCAATTCCAATAGATAAAAAATTAAAATACAACAATTATTATGATTTGTCTTTATAAGTTGAACGAAAATTCCTAAGAAAAATATCATACATCATGTATCTCTCATTCTGCGGGAATGAAACCTACCATTATTTTCTTATCAATCCTTATTATATATATATATTAAATATAATCCCAACAATAATAGAATGTTCATGTTATAAAATAAGAAATATTTATGCAAACACATGTTTCACGTTTGCGACCCTAACACATTATATGGTTGAATACGAATATTAGGAGGTATGGTATGCTGGGAAAATGCCACTTTTTGTGCTTACTTTTAAATTTGAAACATGTTTAAAATGACAATAGTTCCATAAGGCAAACCCGAAGATATTAATTCAAAAATTGCATGACAAAGTCATTTCTACGGACTACGAGTAGGTAATATAAAATCTGAATATCAACGTCTAAATCATTTACATTTTGTAATTTTTTCAATCACGATAGCAAATGCAATAACCGTTATTTAAATTATAATTATATTAGATTTTTGATACGAATTTATGAGACGTTTTTGCGAGCGTTTTTGTTTTGACTTTTTAATAACGATCACTATATATTTTATTCAATATTACTATTGTTTACAACTATGAGATTTATTATTTTGTTAAAAAATATAACACAATTTATCACACATTTATACCAAATAACACATAAACTTTACCAATATGTATCAAAAAATTACGACATATTAACATTTTGAGCAATTCATTGTTGAGAATTATATTGTTTTAATAACTATTCAATAATTTACTGTTGAATTAGCTTTAACTCTATATATAAATATATATTAAAAATAATCAAACAAATACACAAATAAAATATGTCAATTTGTAACTATATTAAATTCTTGGGAGTGTTAATAAAATTGTATACTAAATTACATTATTACTATTATAAATTATTATTTACTGTATTGTACTAGGATAATGTTATTTAATAGGCTTTTGAAATTTCATATTCATAGTTGCATTTTATAATAAATTATATAAAAAAATAATAATATTAACTGAAATTTTGAAGAATAATTTAATAAATACCTATGAAATGTAAAAATTATTTTGCTAATTTATAAGTAAAAGTAGCTTTCATTATGAAAAGGAAATATGGTATAGAATATTTTAGATAAGTATAATCAGACTCAGATAGGCCAGTCAAGTGTAGGAGAAAATCTTGAAGGGCCGCTAAAATGTTGAGCCACTAGGGAAAAAAGGCCACAATTCTATTAGATAGAATATTCACTATGTGCGGTTGAAGAGAGCTCTGACCTAATGCTCCTCAATAAGATCACTCACTATTAATAATAAAATATGGGCCACTATGGTGAATTATGGGCGGACAGAAAAACATTTCTTGAAGGGCCAAGGCTACTCAATCCGGTCCTGGGTATAATATTATCAAGGTATTTATTATAATTCAACAAATTAGTTTATTTTAAAATATTATAACTCATAAACCTTAATAATTCTATGTATCCCATGAACATATAGAACTGAAACATTTTGTATCATATTTTAGTTATCTTTATCATAACCATAATATTAGTGAAATCGAATTAGAAGATGTACAAACCAATGAACAAGATAAAGCTGAATAAATACTATAGAATTTCATTCTTATATTGTTAAATAACCTTATCTTCTATCTTTTACATGATCAAGTTTTGTATCTTTCACTCTTTTACTTTATTCAATTAATTTGGTATTCTCTTCAGCTGTGGGTAATAACATATAAATTTTTTTTTTCTTTTTGCTTTCTATATTAAGAAAACCAACAAATCAACTACATACAAAATCTTCTGAATACAAATTGATGAAAATTCCATTAGGCCCTAATAGTTTATTTTCAATGATATTATAGCAGAATCTGAATAAATCGTATTGAAAAATAATTTGACAACAGTGAAAAGGGAAGATAACAAATTTATTAAAATAATATATATATTTCAATTAAAATATTTTTATATTATTTAACAGCTTATTACTAAAATTAAAATTTTATTCATTTTTTAGACAATACTATACACATTTATTGGATGGTATTGAATTACTTCAAATATTACAAATCTAGTTAAGGGAGGAAAATCATTCTGAAAGTATCTGGATAAATACTAACAACTTTATTCAATATTATATCTTTCATTCCCTCATTAAAAAAAATCTTAATAGTTTACGTATGTAAACAGTAGGTATCTACTACTTGTAATAAATAGTTTAAGAAGTATATATTATTAACTAGTAGATATAATACAATTACAATATTATACCATGTAGGAACCTATTTTAAATATTAACACCACCTACACAATTATTTACATAATAATGACAAACCAAATAATTACACTTTGAGATAATATCAATAAAAAATTATTTTGCCATTGCTTTGGACTTTTGGAGTAGAATTATTTCATTCCTTATAATTAACCCAAAATTTACCTTCTGTAATAATGTTTACTAAATATATAAAGTATACAACAAGCACTTTGTAACACTGAACTGCAAATACTATATAACAAGATAAATAGGTACTTGAATTACATTAAATTATTACTTAAATCGAAAATAATTATGTATTTATTAAATGTTGTGTTTTATAACTTGTAAAGTGTTATCTTAAAACGAAAAGAATAGGTAATATTAGATGCTTTATAATTATGTACTAATCAACCAACATTATACTATTTAAAATTATAAATAAACCATTAGTAGCTGTAAAATGTATACCTATACACCTATTTTAAGAACTGCGGTTACTAGGTAGTCGTTACACATTTAATTGATTTAACTTTAAATGAAATGCATACCGAGATATCAAAAACATATTTTTTTATTGCAAAATATTTACTTCTGTGCCTCTGTAGATTAACAAGTTTAAATGTATACTTATTATAATATAAGGTACCTTTGAGCAAAGTATCAAACCATATTTTATTTTTAAACAAAAATCTATAACTTTAACATTCAAGTTACATTTATAATATTAGTAGTTAACCACTTGGTACTAAAATGTATTGTTAATATTTTAAATTGAAAGAAGTTATTTATAAGATATTAAATACATACCAAGACTTTTGTGAACCTTTTTTCCAGCTCACTCTTGTCCGGCATCGGTACTTTGGTCCGAATGCTCGCTCGCAAATTATGAGTCCTAGGCAATTCAACGGGCATGTGGAGCTGGTGCACCGGAGTGGAAATCGGAGAGCTGTACTCGGACTTGCCACTTTGCGAGTTGCCCATTTTCACGTCAACTAATTTTGCTTGCGGCACAAAAAACTTTAAACAACATAAAACTCTCACCTCGTCACCATTCCGCATTTAAAATCGATGTGATGGTTTTCACTGAACAAGTAAAACAATGAAGTATAACTGAAAAGCAACAGGTGCAGATCTGAACATATGGACAGCCACGTACATTAGATACCTGAGAAATCACATAACTATGTATTCTCAAGATTCGCAGCGATGCTGACAGTGTCAATAATTGACTACCGTAAATTTATTTTGAGAAAAAAACACACGCAAAAAAAAAAACGGAAAATAAAACAAATTCGAATTTTCTATCACATCGTCGCGAAACACAACAACAGTATCACTCGCGAGCACCGTCAGACTGAAAGCGATTGACAACAATAGGCGGCCTGGCGGCTGGTTAGCGGCGGTGGTAATAGTAAATCAAAAGGAAGAAACGAGATGGCAGTTTGTGATTATCCGGCAGTGTTGCCCGAACGCCCTACTCCAAAACTCTCGTAAATCACAATAACTTTGTACAATATGTAATAATGCTAATAAATATATATATATTTATTTGAAATCGAAACTTTTTATTACGAAAGGGAAAAAATAAATAAATACTCGATTGAAATTGTCAATAAGTAGAAAAACATATTGTAAGTTATCGGTTTTGAGTATTTTAAGAAATAAATGTATTTACAACGATTGAACGATCAATATAGTGAATTGTGGAAGAATATTATGCAATATACCTTCTATATATTGTACAGGATGTCTCACATTATTTGTTACCGCCTATAATAAGTTTTATTTAATAAAAATATTATATGACAACTGAAAATATTAAAAGAGATTTTTCTTTTGGGAGGCGTGTGTTGAGGTAATTTTAAATTTATAATTTGGCATGATTTAAAAGTCTGAATAATCCAAGGTACACTTGATTTTTTAAAGGAATTAGCCATTAAATACAAAATCATAATTTAACAGGTTTTAAATGAATGCCAGGTATAATGATAACAATGAAATATGTAAAAAATAGAAAACAAAAAAACAAAGTAATTATTTAATGGTTAATATGTACTCATAAATAATAACAAAACATTATTAAATATAAAAAATTATTTTAATACAAACTATTAAATATATTTAAACAATAATAATACAAAATAAAATAAAGGTCTTGTGACTTTTTTGCTCTCTTAATTATAATACTCAAGGTATTATAATAAAATAAAAAACCTTTATTTTATTTATTATTTTATTATTGTTTAAATATATTTAATAGTTTGTATAAAAATAATTTTATATATTTAATAATATTTTGTTATTAATGAAATATGGTTAAGAACTTAAATTAGATCAATAATTCTTAACTTTATTACATAATATCATGTAAGTATGAGATAGACTTATGCCTAATTATGGTCGAAATGACTCAAATTGGATGGATGCCTGCATTTTTAAAAATACTAATAATGTTTGTTTCATATCAAAATAATAATAATAAACTGTATTATTGTAAAACATTACAATTTTAATAAATACAATTTTTATGAAAGACACCAATATAAATCGATAATCTTTGTATACAATTATAAGGAAGATATATTATTTTGGTCAAAATATGTAGAAGGAGGAACAATGTAAATTATAATAAGTGGAGGGATGACATCCCTCGGTAACCCCCTACCTCTTCATTTCAACCCACTGGACCTATGTAAGTAATAACTATTAAGTATATGTATATAATATAATAAAATAAATCGACTTTGTTTCAGATTTTTAAATTATGTAAATTATTAATATTAATGGGTAAACTAAAAATATATATAAATATTTTGTTACTTTACCTCATCAAAAAATAAGACAAAAATGTGGCTATCTAGACTAAGAGCCATATAGGCCTCTAGGCCAAATCAAGTAAGTAATATAAAAATTCAGATTTAAAAAAAATAACGCTTAGAAAATATTACAGGCGGGAACAAACACAGCGAGACACCCTGTATGGGTAATGTATATATATAAATATATACAAGTACAATGTAATTGAAGGATACATAGTGACAGTATACGTTTGACTACGTAACCATAACTCAGGTTCCTATCTATAAAAAAAATAATTAGATAAATAATGTACAAAATTATGTAATAATGTAATATATACGCTTGTACACCGGTGTATCTGACAAATATTTAATAACTTGATGTTTAATTCATTGGCTAGAAGGTACGTCGTCGGTACGATCTCTTTTGGAATTGAAATCGACTTAGGTAAGTACCACTGCCTTAAAGGCTTAGACTATAGGTATTCTTCATACATATCTTTTATCTTTTATGTCTATTATTCTACAAACATAGTTATATACTGATATTGGTATTAGTATATATTATATTAGCATTGATTATTGATACTAATAAATAATTAATATTAATATACAACTAATTAATTATATATAATCAATGATATTAGATACGGTACCACATACCAATACTAAAACATATTTTAATATAACAATTTAAAAGCCTATAAATTTACAAATAAATACTTCAATACTTACGAAAAAATATGGTTTATAAAAATTAAAATACGTTTTTTTAATATTGACAGAACTTAAATAAAACAATTTTAACAATCACATAAAAATTAGTGCTCAAACCCACTTCCAAAAAATGAGGTAATCGCCAATCGGCTCTGGTAAAAACCGAACATTTATGGATTTTTGGTAACAGTTCATTGTTATCATTTAATATAATGGTTATCGGTACTTATGTCCAAAATCCACGATATTAACACAGAATAGATTAATGATATTATCTTTTAAAGGTCTGGTTTGTCTGCTCCGGTCGACTGCAGGTTTTGACGGGCGATTTTAAAATAACCATGGAAAACCCTCTAATTGATATTGGCGTACTGTCATTTTAAAGTTACGATCTACACATATTATGTACAAACTACAAAGTATATAACAAATAACACATATAACAAATGCATTTACTATTTAGTAATCACTAATCATGAATCGTTGGACCGCACATTAATTAAACGGCTAATCCAAATCGCATAATTTCGCGAAATGTGGATATTCCCCTCCCCTCCCCCATGTTCTCTTGATTGATCAGTTTGTGATTTTTTTTTCTGTGGGGGAAAATTCGAAAATTAAAAGTAGAGTATACCAAACAACACCGAGGACACTTGATGATCTCAAACAAAGAATACGAGAAGAGGTGACACAAATCTCTCGAGAATGTTGCGAAATATGTCATGACTAGCTTTCAAAGACGCATCAACAAAAGTTTACTTCGAGTGGACGCCATCTTGCCCATATCATTTATCAAAATTAACTAAAAAACTTTTTAGGTAATGCTATTTTATATTTTTTCAGGTGGTGTAAATACATTTGTTTAAAAAATACTCGTTGGTTTTTTAAAATTATTTTAAAATCACCCGTTTCACTGCCCCACCCTGTATTTGTACACGATTGGCCCGGTTAAAATTCGTTACGGTTGACGTGGTTCAATAACCATCTACACCAGGTTGGCGTTGCTATATAGTTAACCGTGTCACGATTATTTCATAACTTTTACAATGTTGAATCGCAAATGACAAATATAATATATATAATATATAAACATATACATATATATATATATTATATATACACATATGAATGATAATTATTTTTATTATATATTAATTGTATATTGAATATCAGAATATAGGTATATACTATTAATTATACGCATAGCCCATATATCTCATGGACAAATTATAATTTTAATTTATAGCAAAAACAAAACTAATTTTTCGTTTGCACTTTAGATACACCTAATACCAAATAAATAGCGAGTTGCGTATGACAATTATATAAGTATATTATGTGTATTTATATATAATTATATATAAACACCGCAGAATATTGAATGAAACTTATATATAAAAAGTACTCACTAACGAAGTTACAAAATAAAGAACAATTTATCATTATAATATGATCGTTGGAAAATGGAAAGTAACCATCGGCTTGTATAGCAAAATTATTCTATCCAAAAATGAAATTTTAATAATAAACATAATCGTGAATATTTAAAAAATAATTTTTATTAAAATTTTATCAAATTATATTGCGATAAATGTCATCGATTTTAAATAGGCAGGCACATAAATACGAGTTGTTTACGAATAAAGACATTAATTTGTTTTCCAACGAATTAGGTAACGAATCGTATAACATATGGAAGAAGTTTTTTTTTTCAAATTAAAAGTTGTTACTCATCTACTTCTAACTCGATTGAGGATCGACAGACGTCTTTCGAAAATTGCAGTGACAGACCAGGCGGCAGGCACCCTATACTGTCACCGTAAACACGCCCATGTTTTCAGCACAGGATAATTTATGTTTACATTTTTCACAATAATATGCTCTAATAAGGATACAATAAAGTTAGAACGTCGTGCTACGATTCAGCATACTGTATACACTATACACCATGAACAATTATTAAAGAATAAGGGAGTAAAATATGATAGATGACAACTGTTGCCACTTCTTTACGCAAATGTCGCCGAGTGTGAAACAATCCTCAACAGTGAAGGTGAACCGTAAACACTTTTAAGTGTTAACCTATATACCATATGGTGTACCTATAGCAAGAACTATAATAGTGTATAATAATAGGTATTTCTGGGACTATAATAATAATGTATCATTGTAGCATATATTTTGTGAAGGAAGAAGAAATATCTAAAAGTAGTTGAATTCCAATATTACCCGTATATTTACGAGTATATGTTCGATTTAAAAAATAAAAATTCAAAGTAAATAAAACTAACGGAAAAACCGATTAAAACTTAAATCGGGAATGAGCTTGAGGTAACTAAATAAGGTAACTAAATTATTGTTACTTTAAATACCAAATTATATTGATTGTCGGTAGTTAGATACTTAGATCACTCAACACCACTTATGGTTTTTTAAATAAAAATGGTTATGGGTTCTCAAATAATCGAGTTTTTATTTAAAACTAGTAATCGGTTTTTAGTCCTGCATTGTGAGTATACAATAGTAGATATCTATAATAGTATTGTAGTATTATTCTGGTGTCAAATTGAAATCACTTTTCGAGTAATAAAAAGTGAGAGGAATTGATAAATAACATAAAAATGATAAACCGAAAATGCACAAACACGTAAAGTTACATGTATAATATATGTTAGATGTATTACGTGTGAAATACATATACCTACACTATTTTAAATAAAAGAAATACATATTTTTTTATTTTATAAGTTTATGTACAGATGTTAGATATATGTATTTGGTACATACCTACGCTTTTTTAAATGTAATACCTACATGTTTTTGCGATATGACTGTACATATGCTAATAATTGTTTTGTATCTGCATTTTTCACGTTTATAATATAATAGGCGAATTGTTTGCAATATTACTCACACGTACAGCTGATGTTCTTACATAAATACATAATATATTAAAAACCTATGCAAGGTGAAATGTGTGTTATGCAAAATTAATGTAGGCGAACCACACTAACATTCAAATTATAAAATTGTATAAAATTGAGAATAGCGATTAAGGTGTGTTTTATTTGCGTGTGTCTGATGTATACCTACGAGAAAACAATAAGTATAAGGTTAATGTGTATTGACGATAGATCAACCGAATATTTATCGAACAGATAGAAGACAATAAAATAATAATTACTAATCGATATTGCATGATAAATCAGATAAATACCTACAGAGTCATGAAATCGACAAGAAGAAACATTAAAACTTTACGAAAAATCTGGTCTCAACTCATGATTGAATATAATATTTTATATAAACAATGTTTTCAATATATTTACTAATCAATTTACATAGGAAGGGTAATCCCAGCGTCCCCCCGCGTCGGCCGAAACGGTTAAAAAAACGAACGGCCAATGAGAATTATTCACGAATCCTGGAAAGAGATTTTTTTCGTAACGGTTTTTTGTTTACCGTGAATCGTTACCGCGGTATCCGGAGTTCTGTCCGCGGCGAGCGACCGCGTCGTCGTCCCGTCATGGCGGCCACGCTAATATAGACCTAGCGTCGCATTTCTCATTCGCTCGACCGAGTGGCCGTCGAATTCACTACTACTATACTCGCAATTTATCAGTTTCAACGCGCGTTGTGAACGGGGGTTTAATAATAATATACAATAATAATAAGTTTTGCATAACGCGTCGGGGTGGGTCGTACTTATTTGTAACATCGATATAATATTATAATACATTATCTATCACTAACCTCGGGCCGTCGTCGACTCCATTGACGACCGTTTTCATTCGGCGGGTCCGAAACATGTCACAACGTATTTCGTGCTGGTACACTCGAATAAAAACACTACTCGCGCGAACGAGCCGTTTTGGCGAACGGCGGTGGCGAGGCGCACCGTGAACGCGACCGAGACGGAAAATACGCTAAACACCGAATATCGATAGTACAAACAGCGGCGATCGCACCGACCACGGCGGATACGATACGAAACGACGACGTCAAAAAACGCACACTCGAAGCCTTTATACCGGCTTGGATTAGACGTCGTCCGAGCCTCAACGGAATCGTAGAAAATCCGAAGGCGAGACGGCCATTACACTCGCGTAATGGATCGCACACCGCACTCGACGGCGGCGGCGGCGATACGATAGGAAAAATACGAAAAATACCGAATGTCGATGGTACATTGGTACGGTAGTATTTTAGCGACGAAATAATTTGGTTGCGCCCACGCGACCGCCGTGAGACGTGCGATTATTCGTCGATAAATACTATTACCATCGCCGCGAAAGGAATTGTAGAAACCGTGAAACGAGACTATGGCGGTCGGCATAAAAATCTCGAAACACGGACCCGTTCGGAGAAGCCCACCATATAAACGCGAACCGACGAAGACTGAAGCAATGGCGGAAGGGTAATCCCAGCGTCCCCCGCGTAGGCCGAAACGGTTAAAAAAACGAACGGCCAATGAAAATTATTCACGAATCATGGAAAGTGGTTTTTTTCGTAACGGTTTTTTGTTTACCGACAATCGTTACCGCGGTATCCGGAGTTCTGTCCTCGGCGCGCGACCGCGTCGTCGTCGTCCCGTCACGGCGGCCACGCTAATATAGACCTATATAGCGTCGTATTTCTCATTCGCTCGACCGAGTGGCCGTCGAATTCACTACTACTATACTCGCAAATCGCAATTTATCAGATTCAACGCGCGTTGTGAACGGGGGTTTATAATAATATATAATAATTTAAGTTTTGCATAAAACGTAAACCTAACGCGTCGGTGGGTCGTACTTATTTGTTACATCGATATAATATTATAATATATTATCTATCACTAACCTCGGGCCGTCGTCGACTCCACTGACGACCGTTTTCATTCGGCGGGTCCGAAACATGTCACAACGTATTTCGTGCTGGTACACTCGAATAAAAACACCACGACGCGGGAAAACACACCATGGAATGATTATTCACTACTCGCGCGATCGAGCCGTTTTGGCGAACGACGGCGGCGATCGCACCGACCACGGCGAATACGATACGAAACGACGACGTCAAAAAACGCACACTCGAAGCCTTTACCGGCTTGGATAAGACGTCGTCCGAGCCTCGACGGACACGTTGAAACTGCGAAGGCGACGGCCATTACACTCGCGTTATGGATCGCGCACCGGACGCGACGGCGGCGATACGATAGGAAAAATACGTTAAACACCGAATGCCGATGGTACGGTAGTATTTTTGCGACGAAATAATTTGGTTGCGCCCACGCGACCGCCGTGAGACGTGCGATTATTCGTCGATAAATACTATTACCAGAGCCGCGAAAGGAATTGTAGAAACCGTGAGACGAGACTATGGCGGTCGGCATAAAAATCTCGAAACACGGACCCGATCGGAGAAGCCCACCACATGAACGCGAACCGACGAAGACTGAAGCAACGGCGGAAGGGTAATCCCAGCGTCCTCCCGCGTCGGCATAAACGGTTAAAAAAACGAACAGCCAATGACGATTCACGAATCATGGTAAGTGATTTTTTTTAACGGCCATTTTACGAAAATCTGTCCCGACCGCGGTATGTAGTACCGTTTATGTACCAAAGTTCTGTCTGTGGCGCAGTGACGGTCAATGACCTTGTCGTCATTATGTCACTGCGGCCACGCGACCACGCGGCCACACAGTGACAGCGGCGGAACGTTCACACTGCAACGCGTGCCGCACGTCGCATTTTATTATATTATTATAAATTATAATACTCGCGCCTCCGAGTATACGCGGCGTATTATACTCGTAATTTAAAAAATTAAATAAAACCGTTACTATTTTATCGTCTACGATGTATACGTTACACACAGATAATACAATATGGTAAATATCATGGTACTATAATGTTTCAATAATAGGTAAAAAAAATTGTAATTATTCAGTGTAATATACTTATAATTTCAATAATCATGTACTTAAATAATAATAATAATAATATGTTGCCTCGTCGGCACGACCGAAACATAAATAAGTTGGCTGTTCGAATATATACAAATTGAATCATATTATTATTGTAATAATAAACTTAACCTATCCTACCTCCAATATTGGCTTGTTTGTGGCGCCATCGCAATACAATAACGAACGAATGTGATGCACCCATTGTGGCTGGCCCGCTTTAAGCGATCGCGAATTTTTTATACGCACAAATCGAAACGAAACGAAAAAAAAAGTGTTATATTTTTACCATCCGAGCCATGGCCGTGACTCGCGAAACACCAAAAACAAAATGGCGGACGGTAAAATGTACAAACCGTTTTGGCGAACGGCGCACCGCGAACGCGACCGAGACGAAAAATACGCCAAACACCGAATATCGATACAGTACAAATGGCGGCGATCGCACCGACCACGGCGAATACGATACGAAACGACGACGTCAAAAAACCGCACACTCGAAGCCTTTACCGGCTCGGATTAGACGTCGTCCGTGCCTCGACGGAATCGTGGAAAATCCGAAGGCGACGGCCATTACACTCGCGTAATGGATCGCGCACCGGACGCGACGGCGGCGGCGATACGATAGGAAAAATACGCTAAACACCGAATATCGATGGTACGGTAGTATTTAAGCGACGAATAATTTAGTTGCGCCCACGCGACCGCCGTGAGACGTGCGATTATTCGTCGATAAATACTATTACCAGAGCCGCGAAAAGAATTGTAGAAACCGTGAGACGAGACCATGGCGGTCGGCAAAAAAATCTCGAAACACTGAACCGTTCGGAGGAGCCCACCACGTACTCGCGAACCAACGAAGACTGCAGCAACGGCGGAAGGGTAATCCCAGCGTCCCCCCGCGTCGGCCGAAACGGTTAAAAAAACGAACGGCCAATGAGAATTATTCACGAATCATGGAAAGAGATTTTTTACGTAACGGTTTTTTGTTTACCGAGAATTGTTACCGCGGTATCCGGAGTTCTGTCCGCGTCGTCGTCGTCGTCGTCCCGTCACGGCGGCCACGCTAATATAGACCTGGTGTCGTATTTCTCATTCGCTCGACCGAGTGGCCGTCGAATTCACTACTTCTATACTCGCAATTTATCAGTTTCAACGCGCGTTGTGAACGGGGGTTTAATAATAATATATAATAATAATAAGTTTTGCATAACGCGTCGGGGTGGGTCGTACTAATTTGTTACATCGATATAATATTTTAATAATATATTATCTATCACTAACCTCGGGCCGTCGTCGACTCCATTGACGACCGTTTTCATTCGGCAGGTCCGAAACATTTCACAACGTATTTCGTGCTGCAGGTACACTCGAATAAAAACACCACGACGCGGGCAAAAACACCACGGAACGATTATTTACTACTCGCGCGAACCACGATATTACCATAATTCGTTTGTTTTTGGCGGACGGTAAAATTCACAAGCCGTTTTGGCGAACGGCGACGGCGGCGGCGCGGCACCGCGACCGAGACGGAAAATATACTTAACACCGAATATCGATAGTACAAACGGCGAATACGATACGAAACGACGACGTCAAAAATCGCACACTCGAAGCCTTTACCGGCTCGGATTAGACGTCGTCCGTGCCTCGACGGAATCGTGGAAAATCCGAAGGCGACGGCCATTACACTCGCGTAATGGATCGCGTACCGGACGCGACGGCGACGATACGATAGGAAAAATACGTTAAACACCGAATGCCGATGGTACGGTAGTATTTTAGCGACGAAATAATTTGGTTGCGCCCACGCGACCGCCGTGAGACGTGCGATTATTCGTCGATAAATACTATTACCAGAGCCGCGAAAGGAATTGTAGAAACCGTGAGACGAGACTATGGCGGTCGGCATAAAAATCTCGAAACACGGACCCGTTCGGAGGAGCCCACCACATACTCGCGAACCGACGAAGACTGAAGCAACGGCGGAAGGGTAATCCCAGCGTCCCCCCGCGTTGGCATAAACGGTTAAAAAAATGAACAGCCAATGACGATTCACGAATCATGGTAAGTGATTTTTTTTTACGGCCATTTTACGAAAATCTGTCCCGACCGCGGTATGTAGTACCGTTTATGTACCAAAGTTCTGTCTGTGGCGCAGTGACGGTCAATGACCTCGTCGTCATTACGTCACTGCGGCCACGCGACCACGCGGCCACACGGCGACGTTTTTTCCAGATTTCCACCATTGTATCTTATTCGTTTGTTCCAGGTCCCATGTCGGGAAAATCTGTCGCGACAGACCGCGACCGTGGTATCCAGAGTTCTGTCCGCCGCGCGCGATGTGATGACGTATTACCATGGTATAGGGGTTTTCGACTACTAAAATTATGTTTATACAAACTGCCGACAGGTGGCGTTGCATAAATGAAAAAATAATTTTTTTTTGAAATTACAATTTTCGTTATTATCTTTGCACTCCCGCCGTACATTATTAACAATTATCAAACTTGCCCAACTCGTCGTCGTTATCGGCGTTTTTACCGAAATAGGTTTTCGAATAAAACAAGCTCACCCCGAAATCATCGCCCCTAATGCCTTCCTGAATAGCCAGGTCTGAATGAACCGATTCATGCCTCTGCTATATAAAACGAAACTATTGACCAAATTTAATACCACAAAGCTCCAGTGTGGCTCCGGGATTTTTTTCCATTTTTACCCCTTTTAACCCCCTTAGGGTTAATTTTCTTAATTTTTGCTCCGTAAAATCCTTCTCCTGACAATAACAAACACAACAAAAAAAAAAGAATTAGCTAAATCGGTTCAGCCGTTCACGCGTGATGAAGATACCTGGTAAATAGGGATTCATTTTTATAATATATTCGTATATATTTGTTCCATATGATTGTAGATTCTATAATATACCATCGACTGTAATTTTGATACGTATTTATTTTTTTTTAGCTTGCTATTTTTGATGTTTTTAGGGCATATTTATAGAGCATATTTTACGATATTTTTGGTTATATTATAGCGCATATTTTAGAATTTTTAGTGCAATAAAATCCGAACCCTGGTTATTAATTATTATATGACATAATATGTTATTCGAATCTAACTATATTATTGTCATTGCATTTTATGTTCACTATTTCTCTTCGTCTTTATCGTGTTTGTTTTTCAATAGTTTTCCTCGATATTTTATTCCCAAATCTTTCCTTATGGGTTTCTATAAAAACGTGGGTAGACCCCGGTAGGTAGTTGTAGGGAAAACGTTTATTTTCTTTCCTGCTGAGTAGATATTTATCAATAACATTATTATTAGTTCTTATAACGATGTAAATCAGTATTGAAAAATCGGAAACTTTAACCTTGTAATTTTTTTTATATGCGTTTAAAATTATAATTGTGTGGTGAAAATTATTACATATTTTATACAGCAGTGATATTAATACTTTTGCTTATGTTCACTGTTCTATAGTACTTAATTATATTATAATGAACAAAACTTTTTTATTTTATTGTTAAAGATTAGATAATAAAGATACAATTTGAAAATAATCAATTCAGAAATAAAAATCATTGAAAAACCTAAAAATAAATATATATTTAAGTATATGTTTACTATATAGTAGCATTGATTTTAAATACTATATAGTATTTATAATCAATGATAGTTGCTAATATTATATATATACATATATATACTTATAATTACCATAGATTAAGTATATTTAATCTATGTAATTACTAATAATAACATATTTATATTACATAATATTACCTTTCTAAAATATTTGGAAAATTTGGATTATGAACCATTTTGGGTAGGTATTTTTAAGTTATAATAGCAATTATATATGTATGATGATAAATATTTTTTTTCGTAAAAATATGTATACAATATAATGTATAAGATATGCAAAATTTAAAAAAATTTCAAGTACCTAATACCATTGATTAAGTACATACTTAATACTTAATCAATGCTAATACTACAAATAAATACAATAGTTGTGTAAATCATTGAAATCGAGTGATCTGCTTTGTTATTTTCAATTTTCTTTCTTTTTTTGTCGACTGTTACATACAAAGTAAATCATAAATGCTACATTTTATTTAAATGTTTATTGCTTCATTTCAGTTCTTATATAACTGCAAACTATATTTAAGGGGAAGGTACAATAGAGCAATCTCCCGAGAGCCTATATACGAGTAGATATTAAAATAAATCTAATGAAAAACGTTTTAAGATGGAACAAACTTATTATGTGGATTTGCACTATGAAACGTAGCCATCGTGAAATAGTCGAAGACATATGTATTGTATCTCAGTCCGTGTTCTATAGTAAAAATCTATAGTGCATTTCGAAACGTGCCTGGGCGTACACAGCTATACTCGAGTTGTTAAACGACTAGAAAAGGTCTTGGAATAAAACCGAAATAATTGTTTGATCCCTCTGGAACCACTGGAGTATAACGCAATGGTGTACGTAACATTCCCCTCCAAAATCGTAAAACACGAACAAGAGACAAAAAATCGACATTCAAAAAAATAAATAAATACATAGATTTTGGTGTTGACGTTTGAATTTGCCACCACGGAAGTGTGTTTGCCAAAGATTTGCACCGCTGTGAGTTCTAACCTCTTTGGAACAAAACGATCGAAACGCTGTCGTGATAGCCAGTGATAAATTCCACGTTATTCCTTTTAGGTCCAATTCTTTTGTACGTCGGGTCTTTTGCCCTCTTTTCACTGCCCTGACCGCGTGTCAGTCGTTTGTCCGTCGACTATTTGTCAATTTTCCGTGCCCCAAGCTCTAATATCCGCAATGAAGATCTTCAAGGACATTTTCTCCGGCGACGAGATGTTCTCGGACACTTACAAGTTCAAACTGATCGACGGCGTACTGTACGAGGTATACGGCAAGTTGATCACTCGGAAGTTGGGCGACGTTCAGCTGACCGGCGCCAACCCTTCAGCCGAAGAGGCCACTGAGGGCACGGAAGAAGCTGTCGAAAGCGGCGTGGACGTAGTGCTCAATCACCGTCTCATGGAGACGTACGCCTTCCCCGACAAGAAGTCATTCACTCTTTACCTCAAGGAATACATGAAACGGTTAGTGGACAAATTAAATGAAAATGGCAGCACCGAGGTCGATCTGTTCAAGACCAACATAAACAAAGTGAGTACAATCATAGTGTCTATAGTATCCTTCGGAACCATTGTGTCCGGTGTATCACTCGATCAAGTGATATTGGTTTTCAACCCCTCTTATGTATTTTTTTCCTCCCCACAGGTTATGAAAGATCTGTTGACAAGATTCAAGGATCTTCAATTCTTCACCGGTGAAAACATGGATATCGAAAACGGCATGGTGGCTATGCTCGAGTACAGAGACATTGGAGACGACAATGTTCCGGTGTTGATGTTGTTCAAACACGGCCTGGACGAGGAAAAATTCTAAACGTACATATTATTCAATTCCATGATATTATGTACCATGTATTCGTTTAATAAATACGATCAGCTTTACCATCTATACTAAACGGTATAAATTAATTTTTTTTAAAACTCGCTGTATTTTTTATTTACCCGTATTTAACCGCTGTCGATTAAATTTAATTACTTTATTATTCAATTGTACTGGATTTTACCTGATTTCCAGTGTTTCTTCCTTGGTGGTTAGTTACTATATTAATCGAACATATCAAAGTTAAATGATGGGGTATCAAATAAAATAGATATGTTTACTTTAAATAGATGTGAAGTAATTATGTATTTTTCCTTTATTGAATACTTTTGTGGATAATAAATATTACACACATCCTTAAAGTACATCAGTCAAATAGGCTTTTAATTTTTTACTAAAAATAATTGTTATTTAATAAGAGCATCATCATAATTTATTAAAATGCACAATACAATATTATTATTTAACTTTTGCTATACTGTTAGCATTGGTTTTAATTTAAATTTTTTTTAAATAATTTCGATTGTTTAGAAATCTGGCAATGGTTAAGTATTTGAAATATTTTTAATTTCTGAAGTAACTGTAAATTTCTGTAAAGAATAGATTTAAAACAATGATTAGCCTTTGATTACTTTTCTTAACATTGTGTGCATTGAGTACATTTTAAACAAATTGACTAATTTTATTTATTTTGGCTTTAAATTGAAAACTGTGATGTGTTATAATAAATTACTTCATGCTTTTTGCATAGATTGGATATATATTTTTAAATGAATCTACAATAAGAATATTGAAGAAAGCACAATAATTCGAGGATAACTATAAATGAGAAACAGTGCGAAAATACATCTGATGTAATAATTTACCCCTGCTGCTTGTTTAAGGTTAACCATTTTCATTTAGACAGATGAAATTCAATTAAATTGGAATACAATATAATCTCAATTTACTTTTATTCAATACAATACACATGCAATTTTTATTTGACTTCACGCAATAACAGAATTAATAAAATTCATGAAAATTGTATGTGTCATTGAAAATATATAAATAAACTTAATATATTGCGTTCTTTTATAAAATTGAATGCAATTTATATTGATATTTTTCATTTTAAAACTACATCATGGCATTTCTATGTCATATACCAATACAAAGTGTAACATTTACAGATAAATTATAAAATCAAGGTAAATGATATGAATCATCTAGTATATTTGTTCCATAGACACAGTATATTAATAGATAATAATTAACAGATAATATTTAATTATTATCCATGTCTGCGATACAAGTATAACCAATTAAATTTATATAGAAACCATTAAGAGGATGCGCCACACCCGCCATTTGTTGTCTCCGCCTTACAAATATATAAGATGGCAAATTTGCAATAGAACCAATTAAACCAATTTTGTGTGTTAAGCTTAAATATTAAGAGTAAAATGATCTACTGTCAAACTTAAAGGTAAGAACATTATCTGTGTTCTCTCGTCGGTTTTGTACGGTATTTTATTTTTTAAATGAATCGTGATCATTTAAAAATATTTTGACATACTCATAACTCCCTTAAAAATGCAAAAACCGACGAGAGAAAAGATAAACGGAGAGAACATAGTCCTTAATGATATTATATAATATTTGAATCAGCAATATTTTTATTTAAAACCGATTTTACTTTTGGGATAAACAAAATATGTACACATAGATGATGATTCATTCGTAATATTTAGGTCTGAAAATAATAGTTCAATTCAGAAATCTAAATTTATTATTTATTTTACATATACCATTTGAAATACGATAACAATCGCTAATTATAAACAATCAAAAATCCACTAAAATAAACTGAAAAAAACTATTTAATGTTCATCATGAGGTATAAATGGCTTTCCCCAGCGTTTTTCCCACAAAGCAATATACTCTTTTTTGCGTTCTTCTCTCTTGGCAAAGTATTTTGGATATTGGGCCTTTTCTAATGGATGCCAGTTGTCCAAAACCCAGTCGGGAGGGAAACAGTCACGATCATATGCTGTTCCACCTGGCGAAGATGGGACTAAAAACAATACATAGGTATACATTTAATAAATTAATAGAAAACATGTACAGATAAAATATCTATTTTTTGATAATGTTCAGTTAACTCAATACATACAAGACATTTGTGTCTAAAGTGTATATTATATATGCATTATAATATATAAGGTATAATATTTAATTTTTATTGAATACTAGTTATCCTGCCCGACATTGCCTGTGCCAATTTTTTGACCATTAAAAGCAGCATTTTTTTAAAATTATTTTCTGCTCAGTTGGCCAGTGTTAGACTAAATATTTTTATTTTGAGAATAGGCTTAAAATATTTTCTGAAAATCTCTTACACAAATATATTGAACAAATACATTTTGAGATCACTATTAAAAAAACTAGAATCATACTAATTTTTTCTAAAATATTTTTTAGTAAGCAACTCAAAATATAAGCATGTAAGAACAGTAATTGTTTACGCAAAAATTTATTTATTTACTTTTATTTTTTGTTAATCAACAATAATATTTTTATTATAGACCTTTTTATTGAGTTAGATCGGGCTTGACAATAATTTTACTTACACTGGTGAGGATAATAATGTTGATTAGCCCACAGTTCATGTTGTCCTTTTTTAAGCAGTTCTTGTGCAAGTGGCACATCACTTATATTCTTGTTGTCGTCAAATTGTTTTCTCAAGCGCACAATTTTAATTCGCATCAATGGTCTGAAAAAAAAGTATAATAAAATTAGGTAATAAAATATTTTTTACGATCATAAACTATATTAGTATCATTGTATTATTATAATATATAATTTATATATATATATATATATAAATTTACAAATTTTATTAATAATACAATTTTATTTGAAAAAAAATAACTATTTTGGTGTTATAATTTTTTATTTAATACAAACTTATATAAGATTTATTGTTTATATTTAGTCAATAAACTAGTTTAATTAAGCTTAACCTTATCATAAACTAACAACATTTTTTTTTTTTTGCAAACCAATTAATTTAATTTATTTAACTATTTAATTAAGCAGATAAATGTAATTTAAATTCATAGAGTTATAAAAATTAACAATTTCGATTTAGTTATTTAATTCAAAAATTTGAAAAACAGAATTTGGCAAATTGCAGTTTATATTAATCAATTATCACATTATGCGGTTGTTTTTTACTCGATAATTAAAACAATGTCTAACAACTTGAAAAATATACAAGTAAAAGTCACCGGCTCAACACTCAATATATATTTGACTTAAATAAACTCAATTGAAAATAATTTGAAAGTCAACTTTGGCTATGACCTTTAAAGTAATAGGTACGTAAATAAATAAATCCAATTTAAGTACACCACAGAAATGCCTAATTATTCTACCAAGTATTTTTACAAAAACTTTTTTCTATTTTATTAAAAAATGGATATAAAATACATTTGTATTTAAATATCATGAAATTTCTTAATTGTTTTCTTGTTCTATACGTGGAAAAAATCGATTTTATAACCAACGTACAAAACTTACTTTAACAATCGTCTATGATCTGCACAGTTAATGATGATTTAAAATTAACACATTAACACATCATCAGCATTGCATCTGAGTGCAAATTACTATTCGTTAGACACCATCGAATAACGAAATGTATTTTACCTGTAATGGTACCAATCCTCGACGGTCCTGCATGCTTTTTTATAGAGCGAACACACTTGTCTTTTATGTGTGATTATCTCATACGGTATAAAAGACATTATGAGCTCAAGTTAGGTACGCGTTAACATAAACTATTTTCACTCGAAATGCAATAAAATATTAACTATAATTTATAATTCTAATCTCGTCGAAGCTTATTATTTCGACTCTCGAATAAAAATTTCGTTCTTATCAGATATTATCATTAACAGAACTGCGAGAGGGTAATTTTTGTTTTATTTATTATGATATCGAGACGACAAAACATATGTTATTATTACTGGGCGAGATTTGAATTTTCGGTTTTATATAATACATTAATTGAATAGTCTTTTTCAATTAAAATCAATTGACAATATTATCTGGCTGCTCGCGACCAAGCTGTTGCATGAGTGGTTGGTTCAACGGCCGTCGCGAGAGAACATCTCTTTTCTAAAAAAAAAAAAAGGACAATCCAATACTCCGAAAAATGTTTTATTGTTAATATCGATTATTATTTATTAAAATTAGTTCATTTTTATGTCATTAACGTAATGACAACATGTCTATGGGTACTATATAATATGAGTGTTATAATTTTTTTATTTTGTTCAATTTCGAGTACAACAAATACGTTATAAGTTATAATGATATTATACTAGTGACTATTATTTAGGTGAACTTTTTTTAAATAATATAAATAATCCACGTATAATATAAAATAATTTGGGGGAACACACTTGGGGATACGCTGGAGTATATTATTATATTATTATGGCCCACTGGTAAAGTGTATTGATAAAAGAAAATTACAGACATATAAATACGATTCATTTTTTTTTTTTATCGTTTTCATGCAGAGAGTGTGTGTGGGTTAGATCTATCATTACACACACGAGTAACCAATTAATATTAGACATTTCGTGTGTCCATTATGATTTATTGATAATTTTCCATTATTCTGTTTTTCGCGCTAAATGATTTGAAAACTAATCAGTGTGGGCCATTCGTTTTCGCGACAAAAATTATCTCGCAATTCGGTACACCTGAGTGATAAGCGGTTTTACTCGGTGAAATACTGATAACGAGTTAGGTCTATGCCTGGTATAGCGGTCTAGCGTGAGTGTTTTCGTTATTTTTCGAAGAAACGGTTATATCTTGTGCGCTCGTCAAGTCGGCCACACTCCTAACGCAGTGATCATTTTCCTTTTGTTTTCCGAGCACGTTATTTTTTTCTCTCTCATTTAACGGTTCAACACGTCGAGTGTTACCCGTGTGCATTTTATTCGATAACATTATTGGTTGTTTAGACAGACTATATAGTCTCGTGATCCAAAAAGCAAGTGCATCACATTCAATTACGTCGAACATTTGAAGGTTGGCCTGCGAGGTTTGCATGATGTTATTGAAAATAAAATACCAGCAATTGTTTTTTTATCATTTTGTCTTTTAGATGGACCTTTCGACCGATAATATTAATAATTTGATAAAATGCCTTCAAACTACTTTGAGTTCTAAGACGGATGAACGCAAACAAGGTTTGTTTCGACTGATAATTTAACAACTTATAGCTAATGTACCTATTACTACATCAATTCTTTATGTACAGCTGAAAACTTTTTGCTTTCGATTGAACGCAATCAAAACTATCCTTTGTTATTGCTTCATATCATCAGTGCACCGAACGATCCAAATGTTGATTTAATTAAAAAAATTGGAGCCGTCACGTTTAAGAACTATATTAAACGCAACTGGCCTATTGTGAGTATACTAGTAGTCATCAAAATACTTCTTAAAATTATATAAATTAATGGGTTCGTTTCATATTATGTCTGTGTGTTTTAAAATTGTGCGTTTAGTTTATTATGCATGTCATAATATGTCAACGTACAACACTTACTTAGTGAATATGTTATGTATTGATGTTACATTTAGTGACGTATCCTTCAAGAATCAGCCCTGGCATTAGACGAGTCAAGCAATTTAATTAAATGATAAAACTTTATTTTAATTGTGAATATGATTTTTGGTTTAACGGTTATATGTAATCTATTTAATTAAATTATTGAATTCACAGAAGTGTCTAACATCTTGTAAAAAGAAAATTCCTCTGTAGTGATTGCGTCACACAATCACCTCAGTAAACCCCTTTATTCTACAGTTGGTACAGATTTTTTTTTCTTCTAAACTAATCAAATTAATTTGGGATAAAATACATTTTGCCGAAAATTTCATATTCATAAAATAATCAAAATTATTACCAATGTTTTCTTCAAAAAATAAAATTTTTACTAGTATAAAATAATACATTTGTACTTATATTTTTGTAAATTTATGTTATAAAATGTATAAATTATTGGAAACATACCTAAATACTTATTAAATAATAATAGTAAAGAGTCATCATTGATAAATTTGTTCTTCAATATCATCAGTTTTAAGAATAATTTAAGTATTGATTGAGTACGCTCAAAACATTTTTCATATTATTGTGTTATGTTTGAAATAAATATTTTAGGATGAAGACACATTGGAAAACAAAATACATTTAGAAGATCGCATTTTAATAAAAGAACAGATTGTTTCTGTCATGTTGAATTCTCCAGAATCTGTACAAAAACAGTTAAGCGATGCCATCTCACTAATAGGTCAAGATGATTTCCCAGATAAATGGCAAAATTTATTACCAACAATTATTGAAAACTTTGCAGCATTTGTTGGTTTGTATTAAAAACCTAATTATTATTATTGTTATATGCATTGATACATACACACACATGATATGTATGTATATAATATATATTGTTATATAAGTTTAATTTTATGGTATTGTTTTATAGCTGCACCTTCAGAAAATTTAATATCTATTAATGGAGCATTAGAGACCGCTCATTCATTATTTAGAAAATATAGATATCAGCTCAAATCTCAGAAACTTTGGACTGAAATAAAATTTGTTTTGGACACTTTAGCAAAACCTCTTACTGAATTATTTATTGTAAGTTGTAATGATATAAATTTATTTATTTTTATTAACAAATATCTAAATAATAATAACATTAATTGTTTGATGAACCGTGAATAATTTCCAGTTTACTATGAATTTATGTGGAACATCAAAAGATCCAAAACTTTATAATGTTATACTTGTTCTTACTAAAATATTCTACTCATTGAATTATCAGGTAAATATGTCAATATGTAGTGTAATAAAATACTAAAAATAATGTAATTTATTGCTTAACAGGATCTCCCCGAGTATTTTGAAGACAATATGCAAGTTTGGGTCAACAGTTTCCAGAAGTTATTAGAATTAGAAATTAAAGAGTTGGAGACTGAGGTATTTTTATTTAATTAAATGTTAATTTTGTTTACTCGTGTATTATTAAATGTTTTTGACCTTTTTATATGTTAAGAGTGAAGAAGAAACAGGTGTATTGCATCAAATTCAATCACAAATTTGTGAAAATATATCATTGTATGCACAAAAATACGAAGAAGAGTTTTCATCATATATGCGATCATTGGTTACAATTATTTGGAACTTATTAATTAAAACTGGACCTCAACCTAAATATGATATGGTATAAAATTATTATTTTCTTTTTTTTTATTTAAACCGATGTGTGAACTATTTTAAAAATGTTTTACACTTTCAATTTTATTTTATGTAGCTTGTTATAAATGCTTTACAATTCTTGTCAACGACCATTGTTAAACCTCAGTATAACGATCTGTTTAATGATCCTTCTGTTTTCTCTGCAATCTGTGAAAAAGTTGCAATTCCTAACATGCAGTTTAAAGGTAATAATAGAAAATTATTAGATAAATTTAATTTTAGTATTTTTATTAATTAATAATTTTCTCTTTGCAGCATCTGATGAGGAATTGTTTGAAGACAACCCAGAAGAATATATTCGAAGAGATATTGAGGGTTCAGATGTAGATACTAGAAGAAGGGCTGCATGTGATCTAGTCAAAGCACTTTCAAAAGAGTTCGAAGAAATTACTATGACTTCATTTGGCTTATATATAAAGGTAGGTGAATTTTTTGTTAGGATTTGAGTCATAGAATGTACGTGTATTTACTATTTATTATTTATTTATTGATGAATTATTTTAAAGTCCATGTTAGATCAATATGCAGCTAACCAACAAAATTGGCGCAGTAAAGACGCTGCTTTATTTTTGGTCACAACCCTTGCATCACGTGGAAGTACAATGCGTCATGGTACTACCAAAATAAGTGGACTTGTTAACCTAGAAGAATTTACCACAATGCATGTTTTACCAGAGTTAGGAAATGCAAATGGTAATTAAAACATATCTTTAAAATTGTATGTGTAAATCAATTGTTTTCAAATTATTTTTTAATCACACATATGTGTATTCTATATCCACAGTCAATGGAATGCCTGTTATGAAAGCTGATGCTATTAAATACATTGTGACATTCCGTAGTGTTTTACCTCCTCAAATTGTTGTCAGTACGTTACCAGCACTTACCAAACTTTTAGAAGCAGAGAGTGTAGTAGTTAGAATTTATGCTGCTGCTGCCATTGACAAAATTTTACTTTTGAAACAACCTGATACTAAAATTCCAGTGTTAGTACACTTTTATAGTATTATGTGTCTTATATTAATAATTTGTATATGTTATGTATTCATTAAAAAAAAAAAAAAATATAAGTGAAAAGTTTATTTTGAATATTAAAGTTTTTATTTTTATAAATTGTTATTTTCTATTACTTAGGGTCAATGCAGCTATACTGTCTCCATTCGCAGAACAACTAATCAAATCACTATTTGGAATTCTTTCAAAACCTGGTTCTGAAGAAAACAGCCACACTATGAAAGGTGAAATTCAGATTTTTTTTCTGCTTACATAATTTAAAATAACAATTAATTTGATTACTTTTAATTATTGTTCATAGCTATAATGAGAACATTTTTCACGCTGAAACAACAGATAATACCTCTTTTGGCTGAACTCTTACCTGTACTGACCGACAAACTAGCAACTGCTGCACGTAATCCAAGTCAGCCAGAGTTCAATCATTTTCTTTTTGAAACCATTTCATTTTGTGTAAAGTAAGTTTTGTTGTGGAGTATTTTTTTAATTTTATTATTTACAAAAGATTTCATTAAATATTGTGTCGGTCAAAATAATATATTTTGAATTTATTTCAATAATACGTAATACCTAATATGGTAGTAAAAATACTCTAAAAATGGCTATAATATCAATATTGTATTGTTAACCAACTCATTTTGAGTGTAAATGTATGTTTGTAATATTTTTATTTTTTATTAGATTGATTTGCTCTGTAACACCCGAAGGAGTTGGTTCCTTTGAAGGAGTATTGTTTCCTATTTTTCAAATCATATTGCAGCAAGACATTTTGGGTATGATATCTGTTTTAAATGTTCTGTTTAATTGTATTAATGATATTGATGTTTTATATTTTTATAGAATTTATGCCCTATACATTCCAAATTTTGTCTCAATTACTTGAATTTCATAGTGTTGGTAATGTGGGCGATACTTACACGATATTGTATCCATTCTTATTGACGCCTGCACTATGGGAAAAAACCAGTAATATTCATCCACTAGTTAGACTTTTGAGGTCTTATGTTCGTAAGACTTCACCAGAAAACTTTGAAAAATCATTGAATATTGTATGTATTTAAAACTGTATTATTTGTTGTCATTAAAATGTTATTCATACATATATGTATATGAATTGTTTAGAACGGACTCTTAGGTGTATTTCAAAAGCTTATAGCATCAAAATCACAGGATCAAGAAGGATTCAGATTATTGAAAACTATGATAGAGCATTGTCCTATGTTGGTACAATTATTGATATTTACATATTTTATTATGTTTATGATTTAATTAAAATTTTAACTAATGACTTGCAGCGGAGTGTTACAGCCTCAGATGAAAAATATATTTGTTCTTCTTTTCCAACGGCTTACATCATCTAAAACAACCAAATTTATCCGTGAACTAATTGTGTTCATATTTTTCTGCGTCATAAAATATGGAGCGTCATTTATGATGGATCTTATTGATTCAATCCAAGATGGGTTTGTTTACTAATATATTAAATAAATTTTATACTGTTGATAATTGGTTTAGGAAAAATACAGACATGAAGTGTATAAATATTTTATTATTTTTTGAAGTGCATTCAAAAGATGTACATTTTCAGATTTAGTATATCTTATTTATGCACATCTACATCTTATGAAATTGATTTACTGCATAAAATTGACATTAATATATATGTTTATTCTGAAGGATGTTTGGTATGTTGTTGGAAAAAATTGTTTTGCCTGATGTTCAAAAAGTAACCGGAAATGTCAATCGAAAAATCACCGCAATCGGTATTATAAAAATATTAACAGACACTCCAAAATTAATTAATGGCTCGTACACACAGTATTGGTATGTTTAATTATTTTATTTATTTATCTAGTGAACATAAATACATGCAATATGACGTATTAAATATGAATGAACTTTGTTAAGTTTCAAATGTAGTGGACAAGTGCTCTGCAAACAAATATAAATTCTATATTTGTTTATTAAACTATTAGTGAACTACCTTTACAGATATATTTACTGAAAATAATCATTTTTCAATTTTTCATTAGTATAGTTTTATTGTAGTATTTAATAATTATTATAAATGCATTACCAATTAAATGATTTAAAGTATTTAAAATAATGTTACAGGTCTGCTCTTCTACAATCAGTTATTTGCTTGTTTGTAAATCCAGTAGACGAAACTGTTCATTCCGAAGACAAATTACTTCAAGATGACAATGATAGTTCGTACGAAGCAGGTTACTCTCAGCTGGCTTTTGCTAGTGAAACTGAATATGATCCTTTACAAGGTAAGAAACAAAATTAAAACTAAGACTCGAGACAATCTACCGTACAAATGTTTTGTGTTTGTGTGTTTTAGGAGTGGAAGCAAAATCGTTCCTAGCTCAATCGTTAACTAAACTAATGACCCAAATGCCTGGACGTGTTCCTGTTCTAATTAATCAGGGTCTTTCTAATGATGAGACTCGCGCGCAACTGCAGAACTATTTACTAAGTCTGAATGTACAAATTATGTAAAATTTATCAATATTTTATTGAGAGGTCTCAAATGTATTTTACAAATGACTTCTGTGTATTTATGTATATATTGAACAACATGAATTATAAAACAATAATTATTTTATTGAATTTCTGTAAACCAACAAACTTTTTTAATACTGTAACAATATATATATAAAAAAAAGAAGAAAGTTCAATTCAAAAAATACTATATTGTTTTTGTTTGATGCGATTGTATTTTCATTTTAAAAATGTTTATAATTTTTTTTTTTTTTTTATTTCGTTTCCAAATATCTTATAATAAATGTCCATATATATATGTCCATTATATATTTATATGTTTTAAAATTTATTTCCAAAGATAATCGCTTCAAACACGCCCCGAAATGTTTGGTTTTTTATATAGTTATTTTCTTATTAAATTTGAATTGTTATATTATACTATAATAGACAGGTGTAATACAATTGCATCGTGTTCGTGGAACACCGTCAAAATTAAAATTAAATACCAACAAATTTTTATTTAAAAAAAATAAAAAAAAAACAACAAACAGTATTTATAAATAAAATAAAATTATACCAATTGTGTAATGACGTGGGTACAAAAGTGTATATTATGTACATTGTACATGTAGAGACATGGAAGATGATAGTGAAGATATTCTTAACATTGTAACGTGCCACGCAAGGTATCGTAACAGCTACTTAATCACTTTTCAATCTTATGGTGATGCGATGGTTTTTTAAATAATTAACAACTTTGATATTAATTTAATATATACTTTATTGAATCTAAACGTTAGTTGTTCTAAGTCCTTAGAGAATTTACTTCAACTTGAGAATAACTTTAATAGTGGACACACTAGCGTGAAGGTGCTCAGTGTTCCTATGGCAAAACTCGTCTGACTTAGTACTGATTTTGGGTTCCTTATATATCCCCTTGTTTCCTTGTTATGTCAACCTTGTTGGTTTATTACTTTTTGGAAGTAGCTTTCTAA
The DNA here is from genome assembly GCA_948098885.1 of Drepanosiphum platanoidis. Classification (NCBI taxonomy): domain Eukaryota; kingdom Metazoa; phylum Arthropoda; class Insecta; order Hemiptera; family Aphididae; genus Drepanosiphum; species Drepanosiphum platanoidis. The sequence goes on from OX402530.1 coordinate 27,298,766, forward strand.
ACGCTGATCTTTTATCCTAGACATAAAAACTATGATTTTTTGTCCTGTGTTATCATGTTCTAAGGTTTACATCTATGTGTAATTTAACTATGATTTGTTGTTCTGTGTTATCATGTTCCAAGGTTTACATCTATGTGTAATTTAACTTGTTTTTGGGTAATTGTCAAACATCTGCATAGTTCCCACACATTCATATAATAGTATGTCTTATCTATGCCTCTATCAAGCTTTCACATAATAATAAATTTAATTTATGCTTCTATCATATAATTATAGTGTGCTAAACTAACTTCACGAAAGGTATTTAGTTTTGTGATTTGTTGTCAATACAATATACGTTTATATTTCAAAAAAAAAAAAAAAACAAATGTATTTCAAGTATAGCTGATTTTCATAATAAGCACGTTTACATTGAAAACAAAGTAGCGATTTTCAAAAACGCCCCCCAAAACTTTTTTCCGCGTACGTCCCCCCCTGAGGTTGATTCTGTGTCTTTGTATAGTCGCCATCCAAAGGAACCGTTATCAGTTTAATCATTTTCACTTGCGATCACAGTGAATACTGAATAGTGATGATAAGAACGCGTCTGGTCCAGTGCAAGGGAGATTTTCTATGGCCGAATTAACTACCGACAATCCGCCGTACTCTGCGCGTCTCTTTTGAGGGCAACACGGGTGGCCGCGTTCGGTTCTCCGGCGTTCGTTTCTCTCGTCGTCCGAGCGATTGTCGTCGCGTCGCCCCGAGAACGTTCTTCTCCGCGGGCACGGGACGTTCGTCCGACCGTTTTTTTTTCCGCGTCGTTGGATCATCACCCTCGGTGATCGCCATTCCGACACCCCCGCGAGAGCCAACACCATGGACGGCGGCGATTCATCACCGAACAATTGCGCAGTCGTCGCGGTAAGTCGTCGCGCCACACACGTCGTTCGATCGGTGTTTTTTATATAATATAAAAATATATAGTCGATAAATTTTTCAAAATAAAATCCTAGTGTAAAAGTGCAACGGAAAAAAAAAATCCAATTCAGTAGGTACTTGGCGACATCCGTCCATCCACTCTGCTCGTTAAAAACTTCGCGCGAATAGAAAACTCCTTCCGAAAACGAGTACAATAACAATAATATTTACATCGCGAATTAATATATCGAGATAACTAAAGTTATCTATTTTCATTAGGTATTTGGGTTATTATTTATTACTACAGACGTATGTGTACACCAGCTCTAAACATGGTTTTTATAATTTTTCGAGTTTGAGGTGTTTTTTCTCCAGTCGGCACTCGATTGGATTTTTTGGTTTTACATTTTTTAGTCCAATAATCAACAGTCATAGCCAATGACAGTATCTATATTCTCATAATCTATACCGATCGTGTACTATGGTATCATGTAATTTTTGCTGATGAAACAAAAGTTTTTTGAAAAATTGTATTGGTAATTTGAGAGCAGATTTTTAAACTTTAAAATGTGGTGTTTCTAATATGTTCTAAAAAAAAAAACCTCCGAATATTTCATTTGAAACTTGTAAAATATCTAAAAAATACATGTTAGTTCGTTCTAATAAAGTACCTTCATACTTTAATATGAAACAAAAATTATTAAAATACAGGTAATGGATGATCTATATATTGGCATAGATTAAGTATATTAATTAATCTATGATTTTGGTGTGAAACGGTTCTTTTGTTTTGAATTGTTCTGATTTTAATAGATTTAGTATTATAGTTTTGTGAGTTGAATTTTGAAGGCCTTGTCCAAGAAATAGATGAAGACATAAAATGAAGAAATGATATCCTTTTGATGAAACCAGTTGATGAAAAAAAAAAATCAATAAAAGCAATAATTTTATTCTAGGAATCAAAAAATAATAAAATGAACTCTCTTCAAGTGTCGAAAAGTGAATGTGACACGATTAAATCAAAAGCAGTGGTCAAATATTCTTCAGTCCTTCGACCAGCTAATTTTGCCCATCTTCAGTGTAATACTGATCTAAATCTGCCGCCATCAAATTGGTTGAGCAGTGCAGCTGAATCTTATGGCTTAAAACACATGTTTTCTCATTCAGATGGGTTTTCTAGGTAATATAATAAGATTTAAATACTAATTAGAAAAAATAAATACATTTTAATATATGTTATATAAATTTATTGTTTTTCAGTTTTCAAATGGCTCATATGTTTCCCGACTGCATCGGAGAAGTAGACGTTGTGTCAGATGCTGAGAATATTAAACGACTGTTGAAAATACCATACAGTAACAAATCAGTAATTGAATTTTTTTTCATAAAATAAATAAATTAAATAAAAATAATTATATTAGAATAGAAAAACAAATTTTAACTCTAATTTAAAGAATAACACGATAAAACTATAAAACAATATTGAATTATTTATGATAAAAACGTACAAATTAATAAATAGAAAACTATTTTTTAAATTTTGTATAAAATCACTAAAACAATTTTATTATTGCTAAACATTTTTTTCACAACATTTCCTGATATATTTATTTGTTAATAATTTTTGTCTATTCTATTTTTTTCATTAGGATAATTACAAATTTATTTTGGTAATTCTAAAAATTGTATTATAGGTGAGTATGATGGTGCACAGGATTGAAAACACATTGCTTATTGATGAATTTGATGTTCACAAACATTTGATGATGCAAACAGAAGATGATTGGGAATGGTTGAGAAAATTTTTTTACAATCATATTTTAGAGTCTTTTGATAGAAAGGTAAGATTTATCTTCTGTTTTTTTTATTACCGAGGACTTAGAAGTTGAATCGTTGAAATTAATTTTTTTGTAAAATCTTAGATAATCCTAAATTGGATACTAGATTTTTTCCCTGCTTTTCTCGTATCTTAAACAAATATTTATTTTTTTTTTGCAATGTTTGCTTTTTTTTTAAATTTGGTATTACCAATTTGAGATAATCATATTATAAACATTTGTAAAGTAAAATGTATTAGGATTTAATTAAATTAAAAATGATTAAAAAATAAATATATTTTGACATTTTCGTCAATCATATTTTCCAATTTTCAGCATTGATTTTTTTGTTTTTATTTAAATGCTAAACATTGTAGTATTTAGTGCCTATAGTAGAGTTGTCCATTACTCCAGTAATTTTTTTCAGTCATCAGAAAAAAATTTAGATTTGCATTTGTGTTGCAATGTTTTTTATTTGTTGACTTATATTTTATTGAATTTTAACATTTAATGTATATTTTATTTTATGAACTCAGGAAAAATGTATCACTCACAAAGTGAACACTTTTGACGTAATACAACAAAGAAGTTTGAACTCAAAGTTTTTACATTACAGCATTGCTGATTCATCAAATTCCAGCAACAACAATCAAATACCTAATAAAATTTTACCTAGTCAACCTTCTTCAGTAAGTCAAAACGTATTCATTTGCTGATACCATTTTAGATACTTGCTAAAATTATCGATTTCTGTGTTTCACCTCAGTTAAACATTTTCGTAAAATGTATATTATATTTGTAAATTATTTACAGTCGGCTCCTCCTTTACCAGAACCATCGCCAGAAGAAGAATTTCCCGATGATCCTAAAACCCATAGATTGTTCAACCAAAATGTTTTATGGAACTTTGAAGATCTGAGAATGTTACTTGGTACAGACTTGCCAATATTTGGAGGCGGCACTTATCCTTGCCTAAGTTTGAGATTAAGGTATAATATTAATTCATCATAAACCAAAGTCTATCGTTTACTAATGTAAACTAATATCAATATGGTTTTGTTAAATTTAGAGACATGTCAAAACCTATTAGTGTATTAACTGGGATTGATTATTGGTTAGATAATTTAATGTGCAACGTTCCAGAAGTTGTAATGTGTTATCATTTGAATGGTATTGTCCAAAAATACGAGTTAGTAAAGACTGAAGACTTGCCGTACTTGAATGACTCAAAGTTCTCACCCAAAGTTATTAGAGATGTTGCACAAAACATTTTATCGTTTTTAAAGTCCAATACTACTAAAGCTGGTCATACATATTGGTTGTTTAAAGGTATAAATTATTGATCAGCATGTTTAATAAAATTATTGATCGATATGTTTGCATTAAATTACAGGGAAAAACGATGACATTGTAAAGTTATACGATTTGACGTCTTTATGTTCTGAATCATTAGTCGAAGGACGTTGTGAAGGCCAGAATCCGTTTACAGTTCCTGTGGCTATGCTATTATATCGGGTCGCTCGTAATTTAAAACACAATCCTGATGACGGAAGACCATCTAGTCCAGTTACTATTCAAATTTTGTTGAATAACTGTTTGAAATTATTAAACAAAACCAAGTATCCTCAAGTAATTATTTCTGAATCTCAATGCTTATGATAAATATAATCATGAATCTTTTTTACAACTTGTAGATTGTTACGTCTGTAAATTATATGCTGTCTGATCTCTATATTCCGGTTAATACCAATCCTATTTCACCTAAACTCGAAGATTTAACCAACAAGGGGGAAGACTCTCTTACGACTCGTGCTAATTCAGACGATGATTTATCATCTGGTTCTGACGATGAGAAGCCAACCTATTCTGTGGACGTACATGAACTATGTTTATCACACAAGAAAGAAAAAACATCCAAAAGTAATTTGTTCATCCATTTGTTACATTGCATTTAAAAGTAATTAAAATAATATTTCGATGTATAATTGTGCTCAGAACCCAAGTACCCGTCATCAGAACCTGTGGTGAAAACATTGGAAGAACGTTGTAAAAAGGCTTTATATCATGTTGGTTGCGGTTTGAGTTGCTTACAGTATTTTAAAAATCTCAATCCACAGTGCACGGATGAAGGAAAAGTGGTTTGTAATAACTAATAACTAATAACACTATAGGTGTTCAATTTTATACATTTTATAAAAAAATAATTTTAAATTTTGAAACAGATGGAAGATGAACCTAAAATGGCCACATCGTTTGAAGCTATACCTATGCCGTATCTTGTTTCTGAAGTCGATCAAAAGGTCAAAAAAGATGAAAAAGTTTTATATAAAAATGTTAAAAATAAAAATCGTAAACGTAATAAAGGGAATGTAGTCGTGGAAAATGATGACGATACCAAAAATGTGTAAGTGCTCATTGAAAAAAAAAAAAAAAAACAAAAATGAGATTGCATTAAACATATTAACCAATGTTTTATTATTATTATTTTTAGTCCTAGTACGATACTGTGCAAGTCCATTGCTGAAACTATGCCGACCTGGCACAATCCACCCGATGCTAAAGACAGTGTTTCATGGAAACAGCATCTGAGAGTATTGCTTTATGAAAAGGCGTGTTTATCGTATGCCGCTCTAGCCGAACATGAGTTTACTTGTGCAAAGTAAGATGTTCCATATAATATATTTGAAACAAAAGTTTTTAATGTTATATGTGTTTTTCCTCTGTAGGTATGGAAGAGCATTGAAACATTTTCGTTCTGTATTTGAATGCCGACTGTGTATTATCAACACCAATATTAATGATCTTTTTGGATTTCTATTGGGACGTTGTGGCGACTGCTGTTTGTTAATTGCCCAAAACTGGGATAAAGCTCAACAGTTCACCAACGAGCTACAAACTGATGAGGAATATGATTTAGGAATCAGAGAAGCATTGCAGGACGAATGTAATGGTCACACTCAAAAAGGTAATATTTTATTGTTCCCAATAATATTGTACAATAAGAAATGTATTTACATGCCAACGTTTTTCAGATTTCAGTCTAATACCAAATTGTTTTGATTCTAAAGAAGAGATGTTAAATGCGGCAGCAAATTGTTATGGGCGATCCTTAGAATTGGAACCCAACGATAAAAATAAAAATAATCTGAATAGAAGAATTGGTAATGTTTATAATGAAATCACTTCAGGATACATTGATGAAATAGCAAGTGAGCTCTAATTTTAAAATCTATTAACATTATTAATGTACAATTTTTATTCACATCATATTAATGATTTTATTGTTTATTTCTTTTCTTTGGCGGAAATATCCAAATACATTTATTAGTATATTAATTTTTTTTTAATATTTTTCATTTTATAATACATATTTTAATGGAAATTTCATAATTATGACAATGAAAAATAATGAGGAAATCATATGAGATGCAATGTTGGCAATGGTTTTGATCTATGACCAACATCACCATTGCTTATAGTTTTTAGACCTATATTATTAAACATTCTAAACATACCACAATATATAACCAAGAGCTTTTGTAAATTCTATTTCCAGCTATTTTGAACTGATGAAGAATACCCAAAATACTAGGCAAATATTAGGAAAACAATATTTCTCGATTTAGTATTTTAAATTGCCTAATTTACTCTAACCATTTGTATTATTGTATAATATTTTTGCATAAATACTGTTTCTCTAAAAATATTATCAATAAAATGATCTAAAAATGTTAAAAAATGAAAATGCAAAAAATATATTAAACGATAAATATGTTAAACAAAAATTCTATTTTTGAAGTACTTGGTTACATAAATCGAAATCAAATTATAGAATTATTTCCATAATATCTCTATCCCATTGCATAAAAAAAGACAAAACATGAGTTTAGGTAATTTTATTGTGGTATGAGTTACCCGTCATAAAATTTGAACTTCTGATATTATGTACATTGTACTTATTTAAATTTTGTATTATTTTTCATAGCGGCTTTACAAGAACAAGTCGAGTTAACTCCTTCAAGATTACAATGGCTGCTAAAGCAGTCCAAGCATTATTTATCATTGGGGATTGATAAATTTGAAAGTACTGATGATTTGATCAACCTTGCGCTACTGTATTCAAATATGGGCCGTTTGTACAGACATGTATCATATTATTCATCGCAATACATGGTTTCACATGGGGAATTCATGAAAGACGAGGATTTTACCAATAAAGTGAGTTGTATGGGTATATTAAATATCCCGGTTGGCACATGAAATAAGAAATTAAATTTTAGGCTGTAGAAAGTTACACTAAGGGTTTGGCAGTTTTGGGCAATCGCCGTTTTAATCCTCAACTCTGGGACATGATTTGCTGGGACTTATCTACAACCATTTACAACATGGCCATACAATCTCAAGACGACCCATCTGTTTACAGTGTGAGTGTTGAATGATTTTTGCATTTAAAATATTGTTTGCTAATCAAGATTGTATGATATTTAGGATAGGGCCGAAGCCGAGAAAGAGGTTATCAGTTTACTCTTGAAAGCTTTGAAATATTGTGATTTGGAAAATGATACATCTAGAAAACTGTTGTATGAGTTCCGGGCAGCATTTATTCACGATCGTTTGGCGTCTTTGTACCATCATCGTTTGAGGTACTTTATGAAACTGAATACCAAGTATACAAATTTACTATAACGTATTTGTCGCCAGTTATAAGTGTGGTGATGAGGATCTATAGCACATCCTCATTCAATGTCATTAACAATAATGGCTTGTCAGCTTACTGCTTTCACTGAACTTGATCTGTATACTCAACTTATATACTTGGTGATATTTGTTTGCTAGGTGTTTGGAAGTTGACGTGCCAAAGTTTAAAATTACTCTTCACCAATGCACATCTCACTATAATCGTGCGTTTGAAATGTTTTTAAAAATGGATCGTCCGTTGGAGTGTCTCGAAATACTTATAAAAAATATTGCCCTAGATGAGCTTCAAATCGACTGTACGTACTGTGATTTCACATAGTGGTTTAAAATTACTTTTGATTGTTTGTTTTTTTTTTTTTATTCAGGCGCTACAAATTCCCAATCTAAAGTGAAGTTCATTTTGTCCATTGTACAGACTCTGAGCAAATGCATTGGCGTCTTAAAAATGTTATTCGAGAGTAATTTTGACGAGTCCAAGGGTAAATATTCACTCGATAACGATTGTCTGGATAAAACGGAACGTAGTGGCGACGACGATCCGGGCAGCAAAATGGGAAAACAAAAATTGTTGGCTCTGCTAGAAGAGAGGTTACAACACATTTTGAAGTCTATGATTAAGCTGGCTATGGTAAAAACATCCAAGTGAGTGTGCTCACGATTGATTATAGTTTATGACGTACTTCACTGGGAAACGTATAAACGTAGAGTAACGTGTGAAAAATGGAAATGTGTAATGTTTGTTTTAAATATGTTTGTATTCTTACCAGGTTAGTCAACAAAACCAATCAGTTGAAAGTAATCTATGGTGAGTTATTAAGAAAGAGCAGTGTCACCGACGACTATTCTCATTTGCTCAGAGTCGTGACCGAGATATCCGAATTAAATCTATGAAATTCAATCATTAGAATAATATGCTAGTTCGTGTAATGTTTGTGATATTATTATTAATTTCTATTTTTCTATTTTTTTTTTTTTTTTATTCAACATACTATGTCTATTTTTATACTCAAATTATAATTAATAGTTAAGTTTTGATTTGTTTTAGAAGTACTAAGCAATTGAGCTGTAATTTATGATTTTTGGAAATGTATAGACAGACGTGTACAAAAACGCATGGTGTGTTTCTGTAATCAAATTGAATTAAAATTAAAAAAAAAAAATACAAGAATAAGTTTCACCTCAGTTTTATTGGTTATTAATTATAATAATTGTTGTACATACATTTCTTTTTTCCAATTCAATAATGTTCAAACATTCTTAAGACGCGTATGTTTGCTGCGGATTTACATAATTAAAAAAAAAAAAAAAAGATAAAAGACAAGTGTACAATAGCAGGTTAATGTATTATTATATTTTTATATCAATAATTCATAATTATATTTTTAATGTTAACAAGTTGCTTTGTTTATAATTTTTGAATTTGACAAAATAATGTCAAAACAGTCTGAATCAACGAGAATAGTATTATAAACTTTATCACTGTTTAAAAAACTTTTTCAGATTATTTTAATTCTATAAAAGAAATACACTCGTGGCCTTGTTACAGTTAGACAAATAAAGATATATTAAGATAAATAAAGATATCATGCTGTCATTGAACACGTGTGTGTGTGTGTGAAAAAGAAGAAAAATACAAAATAATACTAGGTAAGTAGGTAGTTAATAATAGCACCAATAAAAAAAATAAAACATCGAAATACTTAATTGCAGCTAAAACGAAGAATACACAAAGTGCACGGTTATTTTAATTTCAAACAATAACAATAGAAGTAGAAGCCAATAGTACATCACAATGATCAGTTGAACGAAAAAACAAAAATTCTTAATCGGAACGGAAGTGATTATATATTTCGCAGGAGAAAAAGAACCAAATGTACCCAACTCTGTTCACTCTAGTCGCCTCTCTGAAGTCTGTGATGAACGGATTATCTATTTGTTAAAATACACCCGTGGGTATTTTGATTTTGGTAATTTTCACATATTGATGAAATTAAATTGAACTCGATTTGGTGTTAGATTAATATTGGGAATTGATTGAGAAAATGATTTGAAAATCTGGTCTTTGTTGTTTTATTGTCCTGTAGGATAACGTACGTACGTTTACCAAACGAGTCAGAAATTCGGTACTTTACAGAATCAATTTTGACTTTTATGGTTTACTCGAGACACACAATAATATCACAACATAATATTATGCACTGTCGGGGGTATGTTTTGCAAACGTTAGTCCCTTAAAATATAATATAGCCGCTTCCGTTAAAAAAAAACTAATAAAATATACCTAGAAAAAAAAACAACTGGAAACGCGATAATATTAAAATCACTAAAACGCACGTATTCGATTTCTCGGACTCGAAATTAATATATATTCGTAAACGATTGTTAACATTATTAGGAACATGGTAATAAATATTTTTCGTTTTTCTCTCTTTAACGATTCGAACTAACAGAAAAAAAAGCAAAATAAAATTAAAAAAAAAAAGAAAAAAAACTAGGTAACAGAAAAAAAAAAAAAAACAACAACAATAACAATAGGCAATAATAATTAATAATAATAATAATAATAATGACGAGAACCCGCGGCCGTTGGTGGGCGTGTTTCAATAAATAATGTGTCCTCTATTCGTCGTGGGTCGGCGAAAGAGGTTCGATTTTCAGAGGTATCGCTGTCGTCGTGGACATGAGCAGCGCTGGGTTGGTGACGGCGATTATGTTGCCACCGCTCGACGATATTATCTGAAAGCAAATGTACACGACACGTCGCTATTACAACGATAATATTATATTATTTTGTTCGTATTTATCTACGCCGATGGCGTCATGCTTCGTCGTGCCAAAAGGACGCGGCACGTCGTATATTTTTCGTGTTATCTTTTAATCGAATGCGAATCGCCAAAACGCTCTGCGCCCGATCCGATCCCCGACGGCGGCGCGATCTCGAAATCGCCATCGAACCATTTCATCGAATTCGCATCAAACTGCGCAAGCCGTAAAGCTAAGCTAGCGGACGGACGGATTCAAATTCGACCGCGCCGCCGCGGCCATAAGAGCCATGGAAAAGAAACTCATTCGCAATAGTTATTTTTCCACGACCTCGGTTGGCCGTGGTACGATGGTTTCGTCAAACTGCGGTCACGACCCGGGACCGTTAATGAAGACTACCTGTAGCGAAATCGGACCGATATTTTTGTTTCCACGGACCTCGTGAGATACCTTATGGTATGTCGAAACAGCTGATTCGAAAATTAAAAAAAAAAAAAAACAAAACGGTCGTCGTCGTCGCACGCTCGCGATTATTATTATTAATTATTATAACTAATTAACGTTCGCGCGCCGTCGTCTCACCTGGACTTTGTCGTTGAAAAAACGTTCCGCCTTGTTCTTGTTTCCGCCGTTGACGATTGCCGTGGGAGAGCCGGAGTGATCGCGACCGCGGGACGGTGTTTCCTCGTCGTCTTCGTCCGTGTCGTCCGTGTCACCGCGAGACAAGAAGTTACTCTGGAAACGGGAAAAACCGCGTTGACAAGACATCGAACACAATATTATTATACGAGGTAGGTGTTATTATGACCGCGAGCCATGTTTATAGTCATATTATAATGTTAGCTACAGTAAACGGCCGTACCGATAATACATGTCTACGGTTAGTATGGGTATACACAATATTATTATATTATATTATATAATTATATATTATAATATTATATAATATAACCATTAATAGTTATTCGTGATAACTAGAGGTCGGATTTTCATGATTTTACGTATTCGTTTCACTTGTGTACGCAGTTTTAAATGGGTATCTTAATCTCTACGATTCACGAATTCACGGAATTCACGGGAAAAAATTTATTTTGCATAAAAAAAGCATATTTTTGAGAATATTCAACACGTCAGAGCAGCGGTTCCCAAAATTTTTACAACCGCGGAACCATTTAGAAATAGTTTATGTTTCGCGGAACCCCGATGTCTTTAATTCCAACTCGACCACGATTTTTCTGAAAAAAAAAAAAAAAAGGAAAAACCAATACTCCGAAAAATGTTTTAACGATAATGTTAATATCGATTATTATTTATTAAAATTAGTTCAATTTCACGTCATTAACGCAATGACAACGTCTATAGGTACTATAATATGAGTGTTGTAATTTTTTATTTTTCCAAATAAACCACATACATCTGGCGGAACCCTTGAGATTGCCTCGCGGAACCCTAAGGTTCCGCGGAACACACTTTGGGAAACACTGCGTTAGAGAATATTTGAGAATATTTTCGTAATATCGGCATAATGAACGTATTTCATGTCTATCGGCATTTTGATAGATACAATATTCACTAAACGATTTATTTCTGGGTTCTAATGAAAATCTATAATCTATAGATATTCCTAATCGATTGCGATAGCACATCGGTTATTTCGTTAGCTGTCACGACTATTATTCAATAGTCGCGTGTTGATATTTGAGTGCGCAATACGAATTATTATAATGATATTATAATGAATTTTTTTCTTTTTTTCTATTATCAATACAATGTTTTGCATATATTTAAGGACATAAAACATCATAATAATATATCTGGTATTTTAAAAGAATATCAAGAGAATATTATATTGCCTATTTTAAGCGACATAAAAACATCATATTTTAGAATTTTAAGCGAATATAAATCCGACCTCTAGTGATTACCTACATTATTATAGCAGTGGCGTGCGCAGGATTTTTCGGTTCGGGGAGATGGTGTCGGATTAGCGTATATACTGGGCGAATAGAAATAGGTCTGACGGCACCAAAAAGTTTTTGGACTCACTTTGAGCGTCGCAACGTTTTGATTATCCGTGTATAATTTGTTAACCGTTTAATTTATTTTCGAATGAAACGAAATGATATTATTTCGGAATGGTTCCATTGCAGGTAACGAATTTTATCGAAAAATCCAGCTACGAGAGTAGCTAAAAATTGTACATCGACACCACGATGATATGAATACGTGGGAGTTTGAGTAAATTATGTTTACTATAATTTTTTTTCTCGGTTTTTCATCGATTCTATTATAAAACAATTATTGTCAAATTAAAAATTGAAACACTAATGAAGTGTTTTAATTATATTATTTTATTGTTAAATTTATTTTAACTAATTAAATTACGTATTTTAAATATATTTTACAAAATGGAATGGGGACGGGATCAACACATATCCAACACATCTGATACTCCAGATCACCTTTACCCCCCCACGTACGCCACTGGACTTACAAACGATAATATTGTAAATTAATATTTTTTGTTATTAAGCTGCGGCAGCGGTGGTCCAAGCGACATGTGTATGTGTGTGTTGTGTGTGGTGTTCGTGTCCGAGAAATTTGTTACGTCCAAATCGGTTTGCACAGGTAATAATAATATTATTATTGTTTCATCGTATGTGTGTGTGTGTGTGTGTGTATACTGTATACATACCTGGGTTCGGAAAAACAGAAACAAAACAAAAGCAAAACAAGCTAAAACAAACACAAACTGTAAAAAAGTTTTCGGTTAATAACAGCGAACAAATTTAAAAAAATATATATATAAAAAAAAAAATCATAAATTAATAGTAGGTATACCTAAATAATGTACCTATGTGTATACACTTATATACAAACACATACATGCCTGTTAATTAATAATAACGCAAAACTGCAAACCTAATGGATATTTACATATTATATACAATATACATAGTAAAAATGACAAAAAAAAAAAAAAAGGAAAAAAATCTAATAAACGACTCTCAAAAGCTGCATTCGAAATGTAATAAAATTATATAATATACATGTGGGCGTAATTTTTTATTTCTGTGCGTAAGGGGGAGGGAGAGTTTATTTGTTTCCCCTGAAAATGTTATGTAGTAATTTGATCGAAACGAATCCTGACTTTTATCCAAGTCTAAACCGTCGCCTATTGTTATTATTATTATTGTTTGAAGATTCGATTATTGTTGGCAAAAAATAAAAATAAAATTTCAAACATTTCTGTTATTTTTCTTTGTTGGAATACTGGCAATGCAAGATTTCACAACAAAATATTAAATATAAAGCGTTTTTATTTATTTTTATTATTTTTCGAAATTATTTTTTTTAAATTTTGATTGTAATAAAAACGTACCTACTCCTCCACCGCATTTTTTCCTCGAAAACAAACGTAATACTTTTAGAAACATTTAATTAAAACTTTAACATTTTTCCTGAGAATCGTATTTTTTCATGTCAAGTTAATTAAATGATTTATTTTTTATAATAAAATATGATTCCGAGTAAACTGTAATTTCAGGGAAAATATAATTTGTTAAAGAAAAAAGAAAACGTTTTGCAATAATTAATATTAAAATTTGAATAAAAATGGCATAAAAGATATTTAAAAAATATATTTATTTTTAGATAAGAAAAAGGTTTTTTATACTCGCAACTGTTATTGATTATTCATTATATAAGATTTTTCCCACCCTTATTTATTAAATGTACGTAATTTTTTTTTTCAATCAACCTCGAATGTAGATAAATTTAAAAACATTGTGAAAAACTCGATGGCTTATAGAATTAATATAAAATCAGTCGTTTTTTCGATGTTACCGTGTTAGTGAATTAGTAGGTATCTGTTATTATTAGCAACTTAATCACGTAAACGTGGTGACTTATTCGAAATAAATGCACCAGATTTTTCTCCCGATAGAGATTCGTGTTAGTTATCGGGATGAAAATCTCAAAGCGGATCGGTGCCGCAAGCGTTACCACACTCGCCATCACCGCCGTGTTCACATTTTACCTGGTTACCGGTATTTTGTGATGGTTTCCCGTCATGGTGGTAGTCGACGCTGCGAGTCATCGAATCCCTTGAATCGCTAACGTCCTGCAATAAACAGTAAAGCACTTATATTATATTGGCAAGGGATGCGGGGTAAAACCTAATTATTGCAAAATGGAAAATTTACTATTGCAAGTAAAGGTTAAAGGAGGCAAATGTAGAATATACCATCTTCCCTTCCAACTAGAAAAGTACCTATCCGTGTCACGTGTTAAAAATACTATACTATGAACGAAAATTATGAAACGATTTTTGATTTCTGAACCCTCGTTATTTGTTTTGATGAGATATTTTCATATGTACCTTTACGTTTAGATTTGTTTATGTTTTAGATTCTGAGTAAGGCGATAAGAATAAGTATATTGATAGTGGTTTTTTTTATACAATTTTTTTTTTTTTGGGGCTCGTAAATCTGTGTGCCAAATGCTTCACGTGGACAGTTTTTGGATAGGAAATAAAACTAAACACAATTAGTGCTTTAACAAGGTCGCCTTTAAATATTCTCTTCAGTTTTTCCGATGTTAAAGATAAATTTGTAAACAGTGTTAAATTTAGTCCAAAAAGCGTTTAATTAATATTTTAATAAACTAAGTTATTTCGTATTTTATGGATTAGAAATCGTAACACTAGCCGCTAACTGTTTTACTGCGTGTTGATTTTTCATAAATATTTTTATAATAATTTTTATAAATTTTCATAAATATTTCAAAATCTCATGAAACATAATATTATAATGTCTTGTTAAAATTAAATCGAAAAAAGCCAACGGCAGTTGGTTTGGTCTCTTTTTCGTTTTCAATCAACTTTCGAGTACATTTAAAAACTAAATACAATACTAACCTGCAAAGGAGAACTGGCGTTGCTGTACGACATCTGTGAGTCTGTGTCGTCTGTGTCAAAGCCGGCTGACGATGTTCTACAGTTCCTGTCCCTCCGCATTGACCTGCCGGATAAAACGCGACTTGTTAAGACGCGCGGCAATGATTCGTTGTGATCTGCTGTTGTGTACAGAGATACGCGAGGCGATCGTTCATAATATAGGTTTTCATTTCCGACATTTGATTGCGAATTGTTGATTTATTATCGATTTCGAAAATTACGCGTGATCTCGCGTTAGAATGCCGCGAAATCAGAAGAAACTCGTGACATGAATACATTTCTTAATTTTACACGAAAGTTTACTTTTGGATTCGATACATTGCTCCGCGAGCAAACTCGTTCTGATATTGAAAAGTACAAAACCGCGGTTTGTCTGGCGCGCGATTTTTTGCTAGGAAAAATCTGTTAGTGTTACGGTCGGACCCCGACGTACAGTCAATTCTAAGTTTAACCGCTTGAATTAACATTTGTTAGAAATAATTTATCACACTTGCACGTTTTATTAGTGTCATTAAAAATCTGAATAAGTAATTTTTTGAAATTCTAAAATTATTAGTCATACTATAAAGCGAGTATAGCTGGATAATACGAGTATACTAGTAAAATTACGAGAAATTACTATTTCGGATTCGAAAAAATCTTAAGTAAAACCAGGTTCTTGACTCAACCAGTCGAACTACACTCATATTTCAATATAGTGTACTAATTCAGTAGTGTTTTCAGGATCGACTGGCCATCGGAATTGGCCGTAGTATTAATAAATATATTATGTGTTTTTCTCGGTGGAAACAATGCGGAATTACTTGTTTTGCTGTAGGTCGTTTTGTTCCACCAACAGTTGTGCTTGGCGATTCTTCAGGGTATCCAACTGATGTTGTACTGCCGGGTCTTCTTTAGAGCTCTGATCCAGTTCCTCCCGACGCTCGTTCATCGCCTTTAATTCGTCCGCAATTTGCTCCAAACGTTCCTGTGCAAATGCACTGTTGTATTTATAATGCGGGACGCGGGCGCGTGTTTAAACTGTGGTGGAATTGGGAGGGGAGATTGTATATTTTATACATAAATTGTGTTTTAAATTATTGAAATAACATATTTATATTCGATAATATCAATACGATTTAATGACGTCTACTTTGTCATGATAAAAATCGCAATCGAATTTTCCGGCGTATTTGTCAGTTGCGTGTTATCTCAGGGAGATAAAAGCCCGTAATGAAGCTTTGTATCAGTCCAAAGATTTGGTTCAGCCGGGCTAGCTTGAAAACTTATGGGTGGCCGTAGACAAAATTATAAAGTAATAGTATTGAAATTTTTTTTGTTAATTATGGAAAGGTCTATCTGTAGTTTGGACTGTCGACAATTGCTCTATCATACCTATGTAAACAATTTACTCCGCGTTTGACGTATTATTTTTTTTACCTGTCGTCGAATTTTCTGTAGTTCGTCGTTCGGATCGTCTAGACGCAGTCTTTTCGACCCGTAACAGTCACCGTTCGACGTCAGTCCTCTGAAACTCTGCATACTCGACCTGTTTCGATTGTTAGTATTTAAATGTTACACAATATTAAGATGCGATTTTGAACCCATACGGGTTATGAGAGAGACTACGTTTATCCTTCAAAACATTAAAATGTAATAAACAAGCCTATTACACATTTATACTCGTTCGGCCTAACGTTCTTAAAATTGTCTGCCGAATTATTTATTTCGCTTGTTATGTCTAATGTCTATTTTATAATAACGTCGCCGTTTTATTTGTATTTTAATAATATTTTCTGAGTATAATTTACTTGGAATGTCCTTTGGAGTAATGGTACCCCGAGTCACGGACCACTTGTCGGGCCAAGGGGAAAAGTTCGTCCCGTCTGGTCAACAGGACTGGCACTAATTTGCATATCTGGGCGGCAGCTTCGTTTACGGATACCTGTTAATTATTGTTAATGGTCCTTTCAACAACTGTATACGTATGTAATTATATAAAAATTTGATCTTTTGCGTTGGCGTTTTAATAAGACAATCGTTAATCTTGATAATACATAATATTAATACACACCTATGAAATATATGGTCGAGCAAGTTACAATAATGCATAATTTACTCGTATTATATTCGTATATTATAGCCAAACACGATCGTATTCACTCACCTCGTGTAACGTCAAGGGTTTTTCAGGTTTCCTTTTACAATCGAACCGTCCGTAAATAGCTGAATATTTCCTAATGGATTCGATACGCCTCGGGTCTTCTTCGGGCATGTTCATCACGCACTGTAAGGAGAGAATTAAATATTCATAATAGTTGTCAAATCTACATAATACGTATATGATTTTTATACGTAACGCCCAAGACCGGTTAGTAAGGTTATGCGTAAGGCCCCTTAAGAAAGGATTTTTCAAAATTCACACCTTAAGGGGGTTAGAAGGGGTAAAAGGCGTTAAAAATGTAAAATGTAATTTTTTAGTCAGATTTTTTTGAAACTTGGCATACATATTGTGTAAATCGAATAATGATAAATCTATTAACTTATTTTTCAAAATTCAAACCCTAAGGGTTTGAGTTAAAGGGGTTGAAAATGAAGTACGTTATTTCTCCCCTCATACCGGGAAAAACTTTTCACGGGCTAGATTGTGAGATGCAAAGATCGGCGATTGGGTGGTAATTTGCATTTTATATAAATAGATTATTATGTCATAAAAAAATCCCGACGATCTTCACCAAAAGGTATTGATTTTGCAATATCATATTGTTATTGCATAACTTTTACCGAAATCGCGTGCGTGCGCGCTCCATTCCTCTTTCAATCGTAGACGCACATACAGTTACAATAAGTCAGTTATTTTTTATACTACAAAATTCACTAGAAATATATGGCAAAACAACGTTTGCGCCGGGTCAGCTAGTAATATATAACTTATTACTTATTGCATATAGAATAAATGTTATTAACAGTTTAAAAATAATTCGTTTTAGGTAATAATTCGATTCCTACGAAATTAAAAAGTGATTTTTTTTTGTTTTTATATATTTCTCGCCATTTCATATTTCTATAGAGCATTTTTTTGGATCTTTTACATGATAATGTAATTGTATGACTCGTAAATTGCACTGTTATTAACGAATACTTTGATGCAGCGTGTCGTTTACCTCGAGTTCTTTGTTTGTCTTCCGTTTTGCCGTCTGTGCTTTGGGTTGGTACTGCGGTAGTCGTTGCACCAGCTCCTTCGCCGACGTGGCCAGCCGAGAAATTTGAGATTCGTCTAGGGACGGGGACAGTTGCAACGGTGAACCAGGACTCTGGCCCGGGCTGTTACTGTCTCCGTAATGTTGACCCGCCGAAGTCGTCGCCTCGCTCGTCTGCGCCACCTGCGGAAACACGCGCGTAGATAATAATTACTCATAACTCATAAGACACTACGGGATAAATATTGTATACAATAGTCGACGGTTGTCTTTGATTAATTTTGAAAAATTTGCATAGTCTCTCTTTCAATATTGTGTTTTAGTTGCAGTTACATGCATTTAATAACTACCTCATCACTTTACAAACAAATAATGCCGTGTAATAATTTGAAAAATGCACCCGTCTACTATCGCCAAGCATAGATATCATAACCGATTTTTTTATTCGTTTTTTTCGCCGACTTACAATCTTTCAAACATTTTGATTTTTTTTCTTTTTACAGTTTCTTAAAAATGAAAGAAAGGACCACCAAAGATCATCAGGACTCATGGACCCTGAACGGTCCGCAGACTGCAGACTGCAGTGTTTCTTTTCATCAAACACGTTACACGGTAAATTGTAATCTAGGGACATTTGTTGTTTGCATCGATCGGACCAGCGAAATGGATTTTTAAAACCGATTTGTATTAGTCGAGCGAAAAGTTTATCTGAGTTTGACACTAACCTCGTTGTTTTCAATTATTATCGTCCCGAGTTGAAAAAAAAACCGAGAGAGTATAATATAATAATCGTATCGGTTTTAAAAATGCACCCATTTCTTTAATAATGTTTTTGTGATATTTTTATCGTTTGGCAATTATAAAATAATTCCTCGTTTTTGAAAATTTAATCACCTATGGATAATAATTTAACAACTGGCAATAATACGGATCTCTCCACTCAAACACGCCACTCTGAGGCATCGACACCGAGTTTCCTCATCGTCCTCGTTCGATCATTGTAAAATAACGGACGGAAGCGGGCGGGTTCAATGAATGAAATCAAATCGATAATGTTTTGATCGTTTTTGTGATCTGATTTAACGTTTGTTTCTACGCATTATCTTAACGCGTGGGTCGTTAATTTGGCGGTGGTCGTATACTCGTTAAAGCGAGATATTTTATACGCAGCAGTAAGCGCGTGTACGTAATATAATATCACATTATATACGCAACGTAGTATTTTATTGGTTTGTTTGAAAAAAGAAATGTAAGAAAAACGTCGTGTACGACGACGTTATGTAAAGAATATACTTTTTTTTCTTTTCTTTTTTGTTAGTTTTCTGCATCAAAGAAAATATAGCTCGACGATTACGATAATAACCATAAATATATAATACGTAGCAGTTTTGGTGCGTGCAGTTATTACGATCATTGTAAATTTATTTATTTTTTTTTACATGGAATTTTATTTCGCAACCCATTCCGTAAAAACAACGAACAACACGTGTACGAAATTGACGATGGATCGTTCTTTTTCATCAGTTTTACTTGTTTTTTTTTAAAGTGTTTTTGAAAAAAATATCATCATTATTTACTACTTGAATTTCAAAGTCACTATAATAAGTTATATTTTAGCTTTTGACCAGTTAGGTTTGGTTAATTTTTACAAGTATCGATGTTTCGAATTTAGACGAGTAGAGAGTGTAGCACACTGATGTTTCTCGGGGCTTTATTCTGCTGTCACATATCGTTCTCTGCTCGTTTAAACATTTTTAATACTCATCAATAACAATTAACCGTCCGTCCGGTGTTCGATTCATTAATAATTTGTTACAAATTGGAAATTTTCAGATAAAACGGAGTAAATGCAAAGTCGTAGCGTATATTATACCGTACCTGCGGCAGTTGGTTGGTCGAACTAGGCACGGGCGACGGTGACGTGGGTGGCTGGTAACCGTATCCCAACGGAGTGTAGTAACCGTGGTGGATAGACGTCTGGATCAGTGGATTGGGGCAGACGCTAAGGAACGGCCGGACCGGGTTCGGCGGCAGGACGATTGCGCCGGCTCCTCCGCCAGCGACCGGAGACGTCAGCGGAGTTTGAAACATGGCTGTACATCAAAGGAGACAAACAGGTATTATTTTGCCCAATAATCGCGTGTAAGAATTTATCGTGTCCTGTCTCGAAAGCGAAAAAAAGGTCTGGACGAATTGTGCCCCGTTTGAAGCAAAAAAAAAAGTTACCCACATGGAAAATACCAATGCTCGTTAGATTCTCTTTGTTGGCCATAACACAGTACGCGCGCGCGCGCGCGCACACACACGTATAATATTTTATACCACATACAGTTAGATTAAGTCTATTTTAAATAATATATTCCTGATTATAAATATTATAATAATATTAATTACTACAGTTATTATGTAATTAAAAATAGTATATCTAGAAAGATATTTTAATGTGACAGCACAAGTAACTGTTTTTTTTTTTAAAGACCGGGCACAATTCGTAAACGAAAAGACTAGTCGCACTCATCTAGTGGACAAGCTAACTATAGTTCGGAGCTGTTACCACACGTGGTTACCGGTAGACCGTAGACGTATGCGGATGATATTATGTTGGCGGTAACTGGCGTCAAATAATCGTGGTCAACGATTAGGGCTGAGGACTTCTAGTATTTTCATCATTTTTCAGAAAGATCGTAGAAAAATTCTAGTGAATTAGAAATGTGTTTCATCACACCGGGAGATCAAATTAAAAATTTTATTTTGCATATTTTGTCATTGTTGCATATAAATGCATATTTGAGTATATTAGAAAAATTAAGAAGATAATATTTGGCAATTTTCGAAATAAGTTCTTATAAATTATAGCTTAGACAAAAAAAGAATAAAGTGGTAAATTTTCCATTTCAAAATAATATTTTTACCATCGGTTAGGTAATTATTTACCATCTGACGGATAAAATCGATAAAACCGAAACGCGTATAGGCAGTGAACTTCAGTTGTCCGTCATATTTCGTCGCGTACTCGTATTATATTGTGCACACTGCGTGAAATATTTTCGTCGAGTAATATTCATTCGTCTCTTTCGAATTTTTTCGTCGATTTCGTCGAAAACGACGACACGAAGAAATGTAAATTTTAAATACTTTTTTAATAAACTAACCATAATGCAGTTTTTTGAAATAACCATAATAACTAATTAGATAAAATAATAAAATAAAATAATAATTTTTTACAGCATATTTTAAGTGCACAAGTGCATGCATATTATTAGATTTTTAAGTACTAGAAGTCCTCAGCCCCAGTAATGATAATCGAGTAATAGGGAGACGGGCTGGAGAGGGCCAGGATACATATTCCAACCACGGAAGTAGTTAATAATCTTTGAAATTATAAACGGCAATTAAATACAGAATAAATGTACATTTATTGTGTGGTCACGAACGTAGTATAGTAGGTCCTTGTTTTAATTCATCAAGTGACCGCGTAGATTTGATGATTTGTTTCACTACAAGAACGAACGCGAAATCGTTATTTGTATAGATTGACTTATTTTGTACTATTTAATATTTTCTCACTATATATGAAAATTCACGGGTTCATGCATATATTATTATGTAATTGCATAGGCAATATAATATATATTTGTGTACGTGTGTGTAATGTGTATAAATATTTAACATGTCATATAATAAGGTACGCACATAATAGAGGGCTATTCAACTGAAGAGAGTTTTAAACGCTATAACGAAATAAAAAAAAGTAATGCTCGTGTCTGGTTTGTGCGCTCCAAGTCGTTCATATTTTATTATTAAAACGTGAATGCATGATAATTTTTATTAAACTCTATTACCTCCTATTATGGTAAGATTTGTTCATAAAAACATAGACTCTGAGAACGCGAATATAATTGATTGCGTTTATTAATTACTTTATTCAAAATCAATGAAACATGCTAGGTAAAAAACGCCTATATCAACTAGCGGTCACGCATTTCGGAATACTTTCTCAAAACCAACACTATCGACGATTTCTAAAATGAAAAACTCAGAATTATGTACTTTATCCGCCGGGTTATCTGAAAACCCCTCAACACATTGCAGCTGCGACAGAAAAATTGATCGAGCAAACTTTTTTCGTCTTTCCTCTCCCACTCTCTCTCTCTCCCTCTTCCCTCTCAGCAGTCACTCTTCTCTTTTTCTCTTTCCCTCTCCCTCCATTCTCCCTCCCTCAATTTCACCCACCCGTTTCGACGACGTTGTTCCACAAAACAACAAGAGGTAGGACTGGGTAGTAGAGGTTTTATGATTCGGTTCTTTTTTTCCTTCTTTTT